>CM065681.1:9710284-9777809 GCA_017654935.2 Phymorhynchus buccinoides | reverse complement strand
TTATATTTGTGCCCGGGTTCTGGCTCGTCAGATGGTTGTAAGAAATACAAGTGGTTGAATTGCTCTAAATGGCAGACAGAGAGAAGTAGGGTTTTACCTGAAATTACAAGACTCCCACTCTCATCAGTCTGACCAAAGGGTTCAGGATTATTTGACACTTGTATTTTATTTACTCCCAAAATCTGCATAAGATTATGCAACAATAATAATAAAGCAGCTCAATGGCGCCAAAACAAAATATGGTTAAAACACAATGAAATCCGAAAGGATTCACAAGACTTTTGTCTTTCTATAAGGTTCGCCCCATGCCGGAAGGGTTACTAATTATATTCGGTGTCCGTAGGAAAGTTCAAATGATTGGCGCAGTCAGGTAGACTTAGCTGTTTGAAGTTCTGGGCTTGCTCGTCAGGTGAGAGTAGCTCCCAGTCGTTCCTATTACGGCTTCGCGGGATGGCACGGTTCAGGCGTGGTCTCCTCGCGGATTCTGGGTGCGGGTCGTCTTGGCGGCGATCCCGTCTTGGTGCTTGGTGGAGTCCGGGATGATCGTCCGGCCCACGATGCCCTGCTGATAATCACAGGAGAAGGTGGATGTAGATCTCTATGGCTTAGAGACAAGGGGCTTCAGTCGGCAGGGAATTAGTGAATCCCAACCGGCTTGAAGGCTTCCCTTGTACAATAGCACTACATGTAGTTAATAAATAAACTGAATTTCAGTTAACAAACTGAGATCAGTAAAACATAAAAGGTGATCAAGACAACATCATTCTCCATCCAACACCTGGAAAGGAATGGTATCATAAAGTGCAAGATTGCGGCCCATAGGTTTCCTACTAAAAATAGTGCAAGATTGCGGCCCATAGGTTTCCTACTAAAAATAGACAAAAGGGTTAGTAGGCATAAACTCCGGTTCTGGTACCAAAAGTGTTCAAGTCAAAAACACACACACACAAATAATCAGTGCACATAAATAGAATAGAATGTTTACCACTTCTTTTCTATAACATATCTATCTACTCCTTATTCATCATTGAACATAGGATCTAGATCAAAACTAGAGTCAAACAAACCAGATCTCAATCACCTGCCATCAATAATACTTACTAGTGGGCTTATGATGACTGGTTGTGAGTGTTGCTCTAGCTACGTTTCAGCATCTTGTGTGACAACTTTTTCTCACTACTCCAATTATAGCCTTCACTTTCAAACAATGAAAGCCTGCTATTGGTGTATTACAGTCCACACGTCACAAGATTGCTGTTCTAAATGTACCGAACAATCACGCGCCTATTCCATCCTTAGCACATTCCTGACATTCCTAACCTTGTGATTGGAACAGCAAAACCATCTTCAAAGGGAGATAACAGTGGTTGTCACTTTCTTGTGATGAGACGGTAGAAAGGGGGGGGGGGGGTGAAGGGAGATAACCTCGGTAGGTGGTACGTGCCGACCGGGGAGACAATTCGAACTTGAAACAGACAACGCCCTTACTTGGCGTTCTCTTTGAACTCGGGATGGCAATTAACGTGGCGGCCGGACAGAGAAAAGAAAAGGAGAGGGGGGGGGGGTGTAGATAAAGAAAGAGGGGTCGCGCGGGACACTTACGTCACATCGTACTTGCAGGCGCATCTGCACTTGCTCACTTTCTCTTGTCTCTAGAGCTCTGTCTCTGTCTCTCATTCAAACTTTTGTGTCCTTTACTTGCTCCCATGAAGTATTCTTTTGAAGTATCTTTATTGTACAACTGAACTAAAAACATCACAACGCTACTACGTTAAAATACACAAAAGATGATTAGAATGTGTCGAAACAAAATGACAAAACCAAATTTTCGTCTTACTGTTGTAGCAGAGAATTGTCCCTGTGAAAATCAGCCTGCCCATACCTGGAGAGCACATCGTTGCAAGTACAGTTCCAACTTCTTTTTCTTTTAAACCTTTTCCTTAAGTGTAAATGAACGAGAAGGGTGGGGAAAGAAGTTTTGACTAGTGAAACTCATTTGCTTCCACTGAGTTATTTAATGTGCACAAAATGTGGTGGCACATGGGACCTGTGGAAGATGGCGGAGGAAGAAAGGTGGCAGAGCGGTTAAGACGTTTGCCTGCCAATTTCAATGCATGAATGATCAGGCGTTCGAATACTGGCCTCGCCCTTTCTTTCTACTTTGTCGGGAAAATCAAACTGAACGTCAAGTCCTTCGGATGAGGACTTAAAGCAAGTCTGATCCATGCGCTTTATGCTCATAAAAATCCCACGGCAGTTAAAAATTTGGTGAGAATAGAGAGAAATGATTCAAATCCCACTGCCTAGTATGACCAAATTAATAGCTACGTTTCCAAAGATAGTAGATGACAATAAGCAAAGGAAAAAGGCAGAGTCAAAGAGAATGGCAGATGAGAAAGTTACAATTACAGAACTTCCAGAAGGTGAGGGAACTGTCCCCCCCCCCCCTGCCCCCCCCCCCCTGCTTTCTGTCATCTATCTTTCTGACTTATTGGCCCATTCTCCTGCCTTTTTTCAAAGAAAATCTTCCAAATAATTTTTCTCCTTTGAACTCCTCCGAAATCGGAATGTGTCGGCTGTACGCAGCGGGGAGAGCAGTGAAAACTGAAAACCGGACACATACGTACCTTACCCATTATGGCCTGGGAACGCAGAAGAAGAAGAAGTCCTTCGTTTTCGCGGCTCACTGCGCGTAGATAAGGAATCCGCTGAAGGAGGTGGGAGGGGCCCAGAAGTGGCTGTGGTGGTTGCTCTTCATCCACACTCGCTGACCGGCGTTGAGCCTCACCACCATGTTCACTGACATGGCCCGGTGACTGCTGCTGGAAGACACCTCCATGAAGTCCACAGAGTGCCCGTCCACCATCAGGAACACCCCAGCATAGCCACCTTCAGTAGGGTAAGATGGGGTAAAAAGCCCATGGGCGGGTAAGAAGCCCATGCCAATTATCTCATGAAATAATGAAAATGTCGGTCACATTTTGCCCATGAGACGAGTGTTAATGTTTAGCATTCGTCTCATGGGCAAATTTGACTGAAATTTTCTTCATTTCATGATATAATTGGCATGGGCTTCTTACCCGCCCATTGGCTTTTTACCCCGTCTTCACCTAATCATCGTCATCATCGTTATCCTAATCATCGTTGTCATCATTATCATCGTTATAATCATCATTATTATCATCATCATTGCTATCATCATTATTATCATCATCATTATTGTCGTCATTATCTTCATCATAATCGTAACAATTGATATTCCTAGAGCGCTTTACTCCCCTTTGCAGGGAGCTGAAAACACTGTACATGAACACTAAAATACAAATGAATAAACAGCATGCATGTTATACACAATACAAATGGTAAATCGGTCGTCAACGTCATAATAAGCAACGAGAAAGCAAGAAAACAAAGCATGAACGACATGAAGCACTGTAGGCCTACATGAGCACGAAACACTAACATTCATTAGAAACAGACCTCTCTCTCTCTCTCTCTCTCTCTCTCTCTCTCTCTCTCTCTCTCTCTCTCTCTCTCTCTCTCTCTGAAGAAGAAAAATGGTGTTTTACGTCCTCTCGGTCTGGAACACACATATGGAACATTTGTAGATACAAAGATGGCGGGAACAATACTGGAGGCAATGCCCGGAGGCAGTGCAACACCAGTAAAGTCCCGAGTTTTTAACAATATAGATAGGTGTAGCGGTAACCACGCCTCGGTTAAACCTCATCGGCACATTTTTGTGTGACCTCTCTCTCTCTCTCTCTCTCTCTCTCTCTCTCTCTCCTTTTTTTGTAATGTAATTGTTATTTATTGAATTATTAATCATATTTATTTATTATTTCATTCATCTATGATCTATTTCTGTGTCTCGGCGCTGCGTGGCGACCTTCGTTTTCTTTTTCTGTTTTCATTATATCAGCAGTCGTCTTCAACCCGTTGAAGTTGGCCGATTGACTGGTCAGGTCAGGTCAGGTCAGATCTTCAGGGCAGCCAGGCCTCACGGCCTCTTGATGGGAAGAAGAACAATATGACAAGTAATCGGAAGCGACTCATATTAAGTAATCAAAATGTATTAACTAAATTCACACACCATACGCACGCACACACATACACACTCGCGCATATGCACAGTTGTTGTTTTTTAGCACTCACACCATCACCAACAATGAACCACCCCCACGAGCGTGCACAGACCTTTAGCAGGTTCCGTGGACCCCAGCACGCAGTATGTGCCCGTGAAGGGCGCGGTGAACTTGCCCGTGGCTGGGTCGTAGGCGTTGTGTTCGTTGTTGAGCACGTCGGTCATGATGACCGGGGTGTTCGGGGCCGGGGTGCTGTCGTCCTTTGACGGGGTCATCCTCACATGGAAACTCACATGAGGACGGGTCGTGTTGCTGGAACATCCTAGATCGAGAGACAAACACGAAATGTCAGAGATCATGAAAAACTGAAACAGACTACAACGTCACTGGAACATACAACAAACAAACAACTACACGACACGTGCAAAGTGACGTTATTTTATTCACAAGAGAAAACAAAACTACTGGATATTTCGGCGAATGCGCCTTTATCAACATAGACAAACAATTAAACGGCAAATGTAGCAAAAGGAGCAATGCTATAAAATAACGTCACTTTACACTTGTGTAGTTGTTTGTTTATTAGAGATCGTAAGTCAGGTTTTATAGTGGGTTATGAAAATATGGCTGCATCTATGAAAGGTCTGCACCTTGAAACGTTTGGCCTCTCTCCAAGGTAGTCTACTTCTTTGTCACTTGGGGCTATTACAAGGTCTGGGGCTGTGGGTGGATGCCTCGTGCCTCCATTAGGGGAGCTGTCCGACCCCGACCCCTGCACGAGCCTCTCCCCGTCCCATACCGGGAGGTTTTTCGTAAAAATAGTTCCCCCACCTTCTTGAAGTTCTGTACTTGTAACGTTCTCTAATTTGCCACTCTCTTTGACTGCCTTATCCCTTTGCTTTCTAACATCTACTATCTTTCTGACTTATTGGCCCATTCTCCTGCCTTTTTTCTAAATATCTTCCAAATTATTTTTCTTCGTTCCCAGGCCATATGGCCATAATGGGTAAGGTACGTATGTGCATGTCCGGTTCTCAGTTTTCACTGGTCTCCTCGCAGCGCACAGCCAACACATTCCGATTTCGGAGGAGCTCAAAGGAGAAAAATTATTTGGAAGATTTTTTTTTTTTAAAGGCAGGAGAATGGGCCAATAAGTCAGAAAGATGATGGGAAGCAAAGGGAAAAGGCAGAGTCAACGAGAGTGGCAGATTAGAGGAAGTTACAAGCACAGAACTTCCAGAAAATATGGTATGCAAAGAACAAGAACAACAAAATATTATTATTTTTTAAAAACCTCTTTCGAATGCTCACTGCATCAATGCCATTAAGCTGATTCTTGAATTGAACATTAACGGACGAGGGTTTCATACTCACCCTGACTGTCGTTCGCATGCCTTGATTTGAGGACGTCCAGATCGTGAGTCAGAGCTCGCTCTTGGCTGTGCAAAGCAAGCAGTTGAGTCTTAACTCTGTCCGAACACTGCAGTGTCTCCGCCGTCAGGTTGCCCACTGTCTGAAGCAAGGAGGCATTGATGGCTCTAAGGGCCTCCAGTTGTCGCTGTAGAGCTTGGTTCTGGGTCTCCAGAGCAGTGTTTTTCTGCTCCAAAGAGTGCAGGCGTTGTTCCAGAGAGGAAAGCTTGTCCGCCAGTAGGTCTGTTGTGACGGTGGCCTGGCCTGGCCACAGAGAGAAGGAGCGAATGCGAGTGTAAAATTTTAATCAGATTAAGACCAAAAGCCCCATACGAGAGAGAGAGAGAGTTTGTGGGCATTAAAACAAATCTATACAAAAAATGTATGCAAATATCTTAGTCATACTTATGGTATTCGAATTAATTAAAAATTAATTACCCAATCAGCTCGCCAGTAAGGGATACATACACACACGCATGTGCACGCACGCACGCACACACATACACGCCCGCATGTGCACGCACGCACGCACACACATACACGCCCGCATGTGCACGCACGCACGCACGCACGCACACACACACACACACAATCAATCAATCAAACAGCAGATGAAACTCACCAATTTGCATGCAAGCACAGCACATAATCACCAGCAGCTTTTCAATCGTGGCCATGCTGAAGTTAATAAAGCACGAGATGTTAAAAAGGTGTATCTTCTTGACCAACTTTCAGTCACACCCCACCCCCACCCCCACCCCCACCCACACACTCACTCACACTTAACTCACTGTCCTCGATTTTACTAAAAGTACAGTTGACCAAAACAGCCACCACCACTAGGCAAATAGATCATTAAAATCAATCTACTGTTTGTAGTACCTTTAGGTGTGGGGGGAGGGGAGTGAAGGACATAGTCAGTGAGGTAGAAGAAGGGGGGTGGGGGGGGTGGGGGGTGTTAAGCAGATGCTTTTGCAACTTCTAGGTTATAAAAAAGGGAAGTCGATCTTTGATGACCACATAGCTGAACATTGACAAAGCATGCCTTTTTGCTAATATAAAGATGAGTCGATCTTTGATGACCACATAGCTGAAAATTGACAGAGCATGCCGTTGCGCCAATATAAAGATGAACAGAAGCTTTACATGGAGGGAGGACAATTCCTATTCAGACAGTTCAACTGTTGTTGCTGTTGTTGTCGTACCCTGGCGTAAAGACTCCAGGAATCATCCCAACAGCCGAAGCACTTGAACACTATGGTACAAATGCACCAGGTGTTATTATTTGAATGTGAGATTTATACATGCATATATTATGTCCTTGTGTGTATAACAGAAAAAGAGGGATGTATGTAAAATGGTGTTTTACGTCCTCTCGGTCATAGACACATATGGGACATTTGTAAATACAAAGATGGTGGGAACAATTCTGGAGGCAATGCCCAGAGGCAGTGCAACTCCAGTAAAGTCCCGATTTTTTTAACAATACAGATATGTTTGGAAAGAAAAAGAGGGAATGATCGAGAGAAGAAGAAAAAGAGGGGTGGATGTGCTTTAAGCCCAGGATGCTTATATGCCTAATTGTTGTATGACAAATCTATTTAGGCATGTTGTAGCAATTACCTTTTTTGTCTTTAATCCTAGCAGGATCCTTATATGCCTAATTGTTGTATGACAAATCTATTTAGGCACGTTGTAGCAATTACCTTTTTGTCTTTAATCCTAGCAGGATCCTTATAGGCCTAATTGTTGTATGACAATCTATTTAGGCACGTTGTAGCAATTACCTTTTTGTCTTTAATCCTAGCAGGATCCTTATAGGCCTAATTGTTGTATGACAATCTATTTAGGCACGTTGTAGCAATGACCTTTTTTGTCTTTAATCCTAACTTTAAAGGCCTACCCACACATGCAGTTTCAGTGGGTCATGGCTACAAAAGAAATCAGAGGGGAATCCTAATCAAAATAACTACGCAGGAATGTTTCTTATTCGCTACTTTCAGAGTAATCACTGAGGACACGAACATTCCCACTTCGCTATGGTTACATAGAAACACATATTATCTGTCCTGCATTCCTCTTTACCTCCACCAAGTTAGCCAAATTAGTTAAGGTCGAATTTCATACTTTGTCAGCCTCTCTGTTTGTCCTTGCCTTTTGTCTGTCTGTGTGCAAAAGGTTAGAGAAGGTATGTTCATGAAATTATGTAGAGGGTTATTAATCATATAGGCCCACACAATGTTCCCTAAAATCTGTGAGCTATTCTGAATTATCATTCGAACTCAGGAAAATTTGTGTAATGTAGGCCTACTGAAGGAAAACACTCACTCACACGCACACGTTCAAATAATTATGGCTATTGGAGCTATGATTTGGGCACAAGAATTATTTTTCTTTTTTCTATCCCGAGATTCTCTTTAAGGTAGACCAACTCAAACTCTTGCATGTGCTCTTACTGTAATAGGCCCTACGTGTTCTTTTCGTTTCCCCTTTTGTCCCGTTTTTGTATTTTTATTTTGCACATAGGAGGCTATGTTTTTGTCTTCTTTATTGTCTCTTTGTCTGTAAAAAGTATCAATGGATTTTTTAAAATATAGGAACTTTCGTAGAGAATATGTAATTGACTTTTTTTCAAATTCCTGTATAGGAATTTTTGCTTTCAGTGCATGGATAGCCCTACGTGGACGACTGGATTTTAAACAAATTAAAATTGGAGTTGTATTTTTTTTTTATGGAGTTTTGTATTTTGTCAGTGCTTGGTGATCATTGTTCAGTTTGTGGAGTATATCTTGACTTTTATTCTTCAAATTCCTGTATTGGAATTTCTGGTTTAAGTGCATTGATAGCCCTACGTGGACGACTGGGTTTTAAACAAATTAAAATGGAGTTGCATTTTTTTTTTCCATGGAGCTTTGTATTTTGTCAGTGCTTTGTTATTCTTGTTCAGTTTGTGTTGCTGACTTACACCAAAGACACTTAGCTTACGCTAAGCTAAGTGTCTTTGATTACACTCAGGAGAAAAAAACAGTTTTATTGTCATCATCATAAAAGGTGTCATGACAAGGGGGTAAACAAAGTATGTCAACTTAATAACAAATCAAGCATAGAAAAATGAACATTACTTCAACAATGAAACATGAATTGTAGAAGTCTGAAAAAGGAAATGTCATAAATTCTTCGTCTATGTAAGCATGTAAACAACATCCCTTTTTTATCTTCCATTACCTCTCTCTTTCTCCCCCCCCCCCCCCTCTCACATACACACACACACACACAATTACGCACGCACTCAAGACGGAGAGAGGGAGAGAGAGAGAGAGGCAGACAGGTTTTCCATTTCACGTAACGCTTAAATCTCCACACCACCCATTATAGGCTTAGATCAAGTCAGTCTCTCTCATATTATAGGCCTTACTGACCGCCCATCGTCAGACTATAATTATATAATTATATAATTATATCAGTTGGTCCGGTGTCCAGTTAATCTGTTGTAATATGGCCATGACAACGTGTGTTATGTTTTGGTTTTCCTGTTTGATGATAACAGGTATGTAAAGTGTGTGTGTGTGTGTGTGTGTGTGTGTGTGTGTGTGTGTGTGTGTGTGTGTGTGTGTGTGTGTGTGTGTGTGTCACTGTGAGAATGTGTGTGTGCGCACGCGAGAGAGAGAGAGAGAGAGAGAGAGAGAGAGAGAGAGAGAGAGAGAGAGAGAGAGCGAGAGAGAGGGGGGGGGGGGGGGGGAGAGAAACGACAAATAACAAGCGTGTGTGTTTCTGCGTGTGTGTGTATGTGTTTGTGTGTGTGTGTGTGTGTATGTGTGTGTGTATGTGTGTGTGTGATTGTGTGTGTGTGTGTGTGAGAGAGAGAGAGACAATGACAATGACAATTGTTTATTCATTAAGGCCTTTGGCCCTCATGAAGGGGGTACAGGATAACAAAATATAACAGAGTACTGACTGTAACAATATTTACAAAATGAACATTTCTTACGACATCATGACTGATCGTACGTATAAAGCTTTATATACATAAATTGATAGGTTTCGCACAATTCTCTCATTCGTAGAAGCACAAAGCAGGCTAAAACGAAACTGGTTTGGATCATTGAAGAATTTTAGTGGGATATATCGTTTTCTTAGATCATACAAGACAGGACAACACAATACAAAATGAATATCATCTTCTTTTGCATTTTTACAAAGAGGACACATTCAATCTGTTTCAGTGTGTTTCCTATAGCGATAGCGATGTACTGAAATCTCTGAAACTCCACACCTAAACCTTGACATAATGAATTTTAAATGTTTTTCTAGCTCAATTTTCAAATATGTTTTAACATCATGTATTGTACAAAAGGTTCTGTACACATTAAATCTCTCACTATTCTTAATATGAGAGTTCCAGTCTTGCCATCGACATGCAACTACTCTTTCTTTAAAAACATATAAGAATTGTTTTATGTCTTGTACTCCCCGATTTTCCCAGACAAACCCGAACCCAAATTGATAAAGCTTACATCGAATATTTGATACCCAGTTTCTTTTGTCTCTACTATATCTAAATCTAAAAGCATCCTATAAGCCTTATGTGGTAATCTGTCATAATTCGTGATAGTCAACTTCAACCAATAACGGATACAACATATAGCAGAACTAATGAAAATCGGATATCTATCAGTCTCACCATATACAAGGTCGTTGGGTGTCTGGGATTCAAGTCCTAAATATTTCTTTAAATCAAACAAATGTACTTTTTTATATAGGTGAGAGAGAGAGAGAGAGAGAGAGAGAGAGAGAGAGAGAGAGAGAGAGAGAGAGAGAGAGAGAGAGAGAGAGAGAGAGAGAGAGAGAGAGAGAGAGAGAGAGAGAGAGAGAGAGAGAGAGAGAGAGAGAGAGAGAGAGAGAGAGAGAGAGGAGAGAGAGAGAGAGAGAGAGAGAGAGAGAGAGAGAGAGAGAGAGAGAGAGAGAGAGAGAGAGAGAGAGAGAGAGAGAGAGAGAGAGAGAGAGAGAGAGAGAGAGAGAGAGAGAGAGAGAGAGAGAGAGAGAGAGAGAGAGAGAGAGAGAGAGAGAGAGAGAGAGAGAGAGAGAGAGAGAGAGAGAGAGAGAGAGAGAGAGAGAGAGAGAGAGTTTAAATTCGAATATCACTTTCGCATTTTTGTAGGTTAAGAAAACAGCATTGTCTAATTTAAAACTACAGGCCAACATTTCTCACACGGCGATACACCCTCACAACCAACAGAAGCATTTGCGTGTCACAACTCTAAGCATTTAAGCGCTTAGAGCTTAAAGGTGAAGCGCTATATAAATTTTCTTAAATAAATAAGTAATAAACAGTGTTTACGTTCAAGTCTATGTTTGGTGACTTCTTACATTCTGGATATTTTCCCTCTTGGTGGCTATAGGCCTACTAGTCTGACCGAGCCAAACATAATATAGGCCTAGATTGGAACATTCATTACTAATGTAAGCTAGTCTTCTCTTTAATGTGGAAGTTATTGTCTTTTTCTCTCTCCATCTTTTAATTAAATGCAACAGTTCTTTTGAGCAGGTCCAGCAACATATTACAAAGCCGTCTATGCTGTGTGTGCGTGTGAGCATGCATGCGTTTGTGTGTGTGTGTGTGTGTATGTGTGTGCGTGCACGCATGTTTGACTGTGAGAGTGCGTGCGTACGTGTGTGTGTGTGTGTGTGTGTGTGAAAGTCAAAGTTTCATCATGTGTGTGTGTGTGTGTGTGTGTGTAGGGGCGCGTGCGCTCACAAACATGTATGCAAATATTAGTGGAATCCCGCCCAACGGGCACCTCAGAATCGCGGACACCCCAGTATTCCGGACAGTCTTACTCAGCCTTCTTATTTATTACTAAAAGATTATCAGTATAACGACCACCTCGCATTTAAGACCTCAGTATCGCGGACACCCCAGTAGTCCGGACAGCTTTACTCAGCCTTCTTATTTATTACTAAAAGATTATCAGTATAACGACCACCTCGCATTTAAGACCTCAGTATCGCGGACACCCCAGTAGTCCGGACAGCTTTACTCAACCTTCTTATTTATTACTATAAGAGTATCAGTATAACGACCATCTCGCAATTACGGACAGTTTTGGCGAGTCTGTAGGGTGGTCGCAATAGTGAGGTTTGACTGTAGTTGTCTTTATTTTGTTCTTCCTTGAGGTCAAGCAACACACCCCACAGACAGCCTCGCCATTCGCCTGGCTCGTCTGGAAGCTGGTCTGACGCTGCTGGACATACGACAAAAATCTGTGGAAAACCACACCGCTCTTCTCCTAGACGAGATGGCCGATGTTCAGAGAATGCAGGCCTCCGTTCAGGACGCTATCCACAGAGTGCACCGGGAGCAGGACAAGCTGGGGGAGGCGCACAACGGTCTCCAGAACCTCTCCCACCAAGTCCTGGAGTTCAAACATCGACTGGATCACTCTGCAGGTGATATTCATTGGTAAAAAAAAGTCTGATGGGTTAAATAGGCAAAGACGTTGGAAGGTGGGAGGGAGAGGGGGAGGGGGGTTAAGGAGTCACATACAGACATTTTTATCTCACTCCCAACGTGTCTAATTTAACCAAAAGTGTGGGTGTCTTGATCTTGATTGGTTACACCAGTAGAAATCCAATTCTGAATAAAAGCACCGGTGGGAAGAACTTGGGGAGAGCAACTCCAGTTAAAAAACACCACAAAACTTTCCATTACTAATATGGCCCAGCCAGCCAGGTCCTGCTGATCGGGCCCTCAGCATGATGCTGCGCCATGCAGGAGGAAGGAATGAGGGGTGGTGGAAGGGGAAGGGGTCATAAGTTGGTGTGAGGGCTGTGCCAGGCATCTGACACAGCCTTCCTGAACTGCCCAGCTGATGGCAAGCTGATAATTTCGTCGGGCAGTCTGTTCCACTCGATGGTTGTTCGTGGAAAACTGTCCTTTGGGCAAGGCATCTCCACTGTATACAAGATGCCTTGATTGTGTTCTTCAGTTTATGTTATGTGTTTATATCTTCGATTGTAAATTTGCTTTATCCATTTATGTATTTGCATAATTCATTTTTTAAATCAGAATTCATAGTTTAGTATCTGTAGCCTCACTCACTCTCTTATAATTCCATCTCTTTTTTTAAATTTCACTTTAAAAGCATAAGGTCTGCTCACATTCCAAATTAGTCCAAACTTTTCATAACAGTCCCATATTCTTGTTTCCGTCAGGTACAAACACCACCTCAAACCTTCCCAACAACCCCATACATTTCCACGTGAGGATGGCCCCATCCGACCCTTCCCGCCCTGCCCCAGACACCCCCATCATCATGACGAAGGTCGTCGACAACCCTGGCAATGGTTACAACCCTCACACCGGAACATTCACCGCTCCACTCTCTGGCGTCTACTGCTTTCTGGCTTCAGTGACTGCGTCCGAGCATGGTGTGCACGCCGGCGCCTTTCTCATGGTGGGGGATAGCATGGGTAGGGGTACCAGCACACGGGTGGATTACATGGAAAGCACTGCGCAAAGTGGGGCTCACCAGTCGATGTCGGTGCAGGGCGTGGTTCACCTGGAGGCTGGCCAACAGGCCTGGCTGCAGGTCTCCATGCAGAGCTACTTCTGGTACGGTCCGTCGTCTTTTAGCGGATTTCTTGTTCATGGTGGCTGAAGGGTCTGCTACACTGCCTACGATTCGATTCACTACGATCCGATTTTCACATCTGTGAGGCATGATTGACGTGAAATATATATTGTCTAAATAAATCTGATGATGAAATCCTACTTCAGACAAGACGAAATAAAATCAGCAACACCGTGTTAAAAGAGCGATATTTCCATTTATTATAAAATCTTTCTCGAACTAAAACGTTGGCCAATCCAACGGATGAAATCCTACTAGAGGTGGTGAGATTAGCGTCCAGTCGGCCAGAGACCCGTATGGACGGTAAAATCATACAAGTTATGTTCACTATATTTGTAGTCTCCTGTACAGGAATCTGATAAAATCAGACATTTGGTTCTTGTATCCGTTCTACATGAATATAGTGAACGAAAACAGCAGTTATTTCTAGACTAAGTATTTCACGTGAATCATGATTCACAGCCATCGTCACAATCGTATTGTATTGGGGTCAAATCGTATGCAGTGTGGCTGGCCCTTAATTTGCTAAGTGTCTTTCTGCCCTGCTCCGGGGACAAATCATCGGGCAGAAGAGTAATTGTGGCTGCGCTTAAAAATTGTCATTATCACTTGTTTTCTGTTTCTCAGGCTGGGTGGGCATTTCTTAGATAAAATTATCAGGGCAGGTAATTTGTCACTGAAGAGTTCTGAGTTATAGTGAGAGTATGGTAACTGAAAGGGTCACAGAGATTCTTTCAAGAAAGGACAGCACACCCGGTCCTCTACTATTCCTGCTTCCCTCGCACGCTGAGAGAATGGAACTCACTCCCTACAGCCATGACAGACACCATCAGTCCAGACGTTTTCAGGGCCGGCCTCGGTGGCATCACCACCAGCCACCGGGCCTCTTTCTGCTAAAAATCCATGCAGAAATGTAAATAGTTTTAACGCAAGACTTTTAGTGCAGTACTGTACTGTTTTAAAATCCTGTTTGTAATGCTGCCTGCCTAATGTGACCAGTTAGTTAGACTTCAAACGCCCGCAATAGGGCCCTGTCCAGTAATTGGAAGAAGAAGAAGAATGATTTATTTATTTTTACATTGCTTATAGCCCTGTCAACAGCAATGGTTTTCTAACTGAATAATAGTGACCAGTCCATCTCAATGCTGGCAAACTTTTTGGTATGGTGTGTCATCTTTCAGTGGTTCTCCTGTCCATGGTGACTAATCATTAACAGTACAAAGGCTATCTACCTTATGGAATGTTAATTGTACCAGGTAATGGAATTTCATTGAAGTGTAATAAGATAATTATAACTGCACACACACACATGGGTGAAAGTGGAAAAAAATATCTCACTCCTGAAATGACGTTTCAATTTTCTTTGAATCTTCCCATTTCTGAGGAGTTTATTCCCATTCCTGAAGTTTGTGTGTGTGTGTGAGGGGGGGGGGGGCGTAGTATTGCCTGTCTACCATCATGTTTCTCCCCCCGAAGACGGCGTGTGGCTGCCCATGTGGCGGGGTAACCAAAAACGGCCACACAAATAAATGTTCTCATTCCTAGCTTACCGTTACGCACTTGTAGTTGTACCATAGTGTTCAAGGGCTTCAGTTGTTTGGATCATCCCTGGAGTCTTTTAGCCAGGGTACGTCAACAACATCATCATGTTTTGGTCTGCCATCAACAACAAAAGCAGACATTTTTATTTGTAAAACTGCTGTTAGAGATTTTAAAATGGTCCTGATTTCAGAAAAATTGTACTCATGCACGCGTCTCACATTCATTCAACACACACACACAGTTAAGGTCAAGTAGATGAATTGTTTTGTTTTTTTAATCAATCTCAATATACAGTGTGACAATGGGTGGAGATTATTTTCGATGAGAACCAAAACAAAAAAATCACACATGAATATTGATGACTCTAGTAGTATCGTAGATATTGTTTCAAAACATCAACAGCAGCCCAAGAAGGTTTGTGTAGGACAAGTCGCTATTTTTACAGTGCTGGGAAAGTAAGGAGACGCAGGGGAAGAAAGAGGGGGGTGGGTCATCATTGAACACACTTACTGTCTACTAACTAATAGAGCAAAGGACAAACACACTATTTTCAAAACTGTCTTATTATAGTTCTTATACACAGGTAATAAGCTCAACATTCATTGAATTCTTTTCGTGCTGTACCATTCATCACACACATTACATTTACAACACAAAAAAAGCTTCTTTTTTTTTCAACCTGATCTACACATGGTTTCTTTTCTAACCAGCAACTGATGTACTATTACTAAACTGAATAAAACCAACTAAGCAAAGCTTTGATAAGAAATTATTTCCGCACAAAAAGATAATGGTCACGATACATGCCGAGTGTACAAAATGTTCTTAGAATAAAAATTCAACCAACGGTTTTTGTCCATGCTTTGTAACTATCGCAGAACAAGAATCAACATTAATTTAGGGTTGTTGTCCATGATTTTTAGCTGCTGCAAAAAAGATGATTAAATATTTTTGGTCACAACTGATTTTTCCCTAGAAGGTTTAACTAAGAGATAAGTCAATACCATCTTTGTTAAACATTTTTCTTGTTACAACTGATTTCCCCCTAGAAGGTTTAACTAAGAGAGAAGTCAATATAGACAAACCCCTATTTTACGACCCTCTGTTAAGCGACCACCTCTCATTTGAGATTGTTGGCACGGATGCATTTTACTATTTTATGCATTTTATGTCTGCATAGACTTCGAGCAAAGGGAAACAACCACGGTCAAGGGCCTGAAAGCGGAGTCGCTTCCCTTGTTGTAGAAAAGATGGCGGAAAGCGGAGGAAAAGCACGAAAACCACTGACTTTGAAAAAGAAAACCACTGACTTTGGACGAGAGTGGAGGAACAGAAGTCGGCGAAGTGAAACTGTAATACATCGATTGCACAATCCTACGGAGCTGGAAAGACCCAAATCCAGTTTTAATATGTCATTGTATGTGTGCATGAAGAAGAGAGTATGAACTGTGCTGAACTTTTTCTTTCTACGGCTGCCAGTGAAAACCTCCGTCATACGACCCCTCCAATTTACGACCGATTTTTCCGGACATTTTGGAAGTCTTAAAATAGAGGTTTGTCTGTACCATCTTTGTTAAACATTTTTGTTGTTTGAAAACAACACAGTAATAGAAGTGGTGAATGGGCAAAAAATGCATAAACATGAAGTGTGAATTATTAATCGCTTAGCACATTCACACAAAGAATATTTTAGATGTCCAGTCATTACTTGACAATACCAATGTGCCAAACACTTCTTTACGTTCACATTTTCATCAACTCTCATTCATTTATTCGTCGATTCTTTTCATTCAAATACTCAGTCAGTCATCAATTCATGTATTTATAAAATAAAATAAACTAATACAGTGAAGTTAACAAAAACAGTTGAGCACAAAGACAAATGCTGTGTAGATCGTGACAAAGAGAATACGGAAAAGAATAAAAATCCCTTAAAACTAATATTTATGTCTATTATAACCACCACTTTTGACTCCCCCTCTACACATGAACAACACATTTTTTTCTAAATTTCATTTAGCTTCTAATAGTAAACCCAATACAGCCTAAACAATAGACCGTATCAGGGGGGAAAACAAAATTTCTTTTCTAAATCTCTAGGCAGAACATATTCGCAACAATCAAGCTATAATTCTTTAGAGAAAGTATTCATAACGTTAAACCTGGAATTCCATTTTTACAGTACATACAAGTAGCTCTCAAAATATGGGTTGTGTATCCGAAATTAAGATCTCATGTGCAAGGTCTTTGAAGCACCTCCAATTTGTCCCGCATTACTAGCTAAAAACGGACACGCTGGGCCTATTTCTAAGGTGCATAACGGCAGCATTATGCATCTGCGCTCATACGACAGGAGACTGAGCGATCGAAGAAGACCTGTATTACTTGTTTATGTGCCACATATTCAAGACCAATAGGCTATGTATGCTATTCATGAATTACTGCTAAGTTTTGCGTCTATATTTCTTGCTCACTTGGCTACTGTGATTCTGCAAAACTCGGACTTTAAAAACACACTGACGCACCATGATTAAGTCCCTTGTTTTTTTCTGGGTAGCTGTGACCCACATACAAATGTCCCCAACTTCAAATTGAGGTTGCTCTTTAAAATGTTTCGTTTTCAATTTGGGGACATTTGTATGGGAGTCAAACCTGGTCCAAACAAAATTTCTTACCAGCTATAAGAGGGAAAACATGTGAAACCCGTGATTTTGACACGTGACCTGGTGGGTCTTTAAAACGAACAAACCCAGACCATTCTTTATCTGAGTAAGTCAATGAGTCTGTTCCTTTATACCACTAACTCCATCCATACCTGCTAAAATGTTGGTACTGTTAGCAGCTCTGAGTAGGAGTTATGTACCGCCAAGCACATTTTTTGTTAAATTCAGAGGTGCGCCTTATAATTAGAAGCGCCTTGCAGTCCGTAAAATACGGTACCTCCTGACTTTCCCCCCCGATATAATGAACACGCTGCAACAATTATCAGTATAGCCCACTTATCTCCGACACAGACAGGAGAACAGGAGAAAAGTAGGCTGCCAGTGAGACAGAGAACGAGCGGAGAAGACACTCCGACACAGACAGGAGAACAGGAGAAAAGTAGGCTGCCAGTGAGACAGAGAAAAACGAGCGGAGAAGACACTCCGACAGACAGGAGAACAGGAGAAAAGTAGGCTGCCAGTGAGACAGAGAAAAACGAGCGGAGAAGACACTCCGACAGACAGGAGAACAGGAGAAAAGTAGGCTGCCAGTGAGACAGAGAACGAGCGGAGAAGACACAGAGAGTTGACAACACAGTAGTAAATTGGGCACCCCGCCCAAAAGGCCAACTTGTGATTTTTTTTCCTCATCAACAACATCACGCACAGTCTGGTGGACCGCCGACACAAACACAACAAACTGCACCCTGAGCTTGGTTTATCAGGACAAAATCTCTATGCTGCCCTCCACACCAAAAATCACCACTCCCAACAAACTATTTTACTCTTCTCTCTCTCTCTCCCTTCTACACTCTTCCTTACCAAACCTTGCTTTCCTTAGCAAGTATGCGCTCACCACTTCCTAAAGCAACAAAGACATTCGATTTCTGGCCTTTTTCCCCCTACACAAATACACATCCAGAGGCAAGACATGAGCTAACTTTGCACACTTGTCCTTATCATCATTTTTGTTCTGAAGCATTCATCTTACATGAAAACATGCATTTAGTTCACATATTTACCTTTAAACAACTGTGTCCACCGTCTTAGCTTACTCTCTCACACATTCACTTTTTGAATCGAAGGGAACTTCTACCAAGACTGGACCAAATTTTTATCATTAATTTTTTCTTTCACCCTTCGTTCATTTCTTTCTTGTCCACCCATGAATAGATGCGCACAGCAAAGGTACAAATACAACAATTATTTTAGAGGAAAAGCAAGACGGGAGAAAGGGAAGAAGTTTGCATTGAGTGCAGCGATGATGGAGAGCGAAGGGAAGGAAAATTAGAATTTCCATTCTGCTCTTTCTAGTTCTTTCTCCTGCAAGAAGCTGCCCATACATACGACTTTGTCATTATCTTGCCACAATATGTACTTTTCTCTCTCTCTATTAAAAATATAAAGTTACTGTACCTCTAACAAAGCACTCTTTACCAAGCACCCGTCACTTTTGCATCCAGTACTCTACCATTGCATTCATTGTATCTCCCAGCTCTTTGTTAAGCTCTCCAAGCTCATAATTGTTGTATCTAATGCTGCCATTATTAATGTTTTAATCTTCACACCACTGCACAGCGTCAGGGATGTGCAAGATTCCTGAGGAAGGGGAATCTACTCCACTGTCAATAATATCATGTAGATAAAGGCCAGATTTAACCCTTTCACCGCCAATGTCGCATTTTTGCACCACAATGGTTTAACATCCATGACACTAAAAGGCATCAAATCAGCCATGTCACTAAAAGGCATCAAATCAGGGCCTGGTATCAGAAGACCCTGTTTTCGTAATTTTGGGAGGTAAGGATATGCCTAATGTTATACACAGAGGAATTCACAATATTGCAGAGGTTTTTTTTCTCTACCCAGTTAAGTTTAATGGTATTTTTTGGCTGAAAACTGGCGGCGAAAGGGTTAAGGTATCGACTCCAGTATGCATATAGATGGCAGAAGACAAGACAGTGCTCCTTCGACCTGAGAAAGATTTCCACTGTAGTTTACTGCTCCGTTTTCAGTGATAAAACCAAGAATCAGCAATCTCTGAGACGTGCTCTCTGGGTACAAGCAACCTGAATTTCAGAGATGGACTAAACGATACTACCACACCATACCATACCATATCATACGATCGCAGATTCTCCACATTTACTCTTTAAGAGACAATTCAATGACTCATAATTAAGAAACATAATAAATGACTCCTCCTCTAAAAGACATTACTTAATGGCAAAAGCTCCCAAGTTTTGCTCTTTCAGTCAACTCCAGAGATTGCTTCTTCATTCGCTTCTTTTAAAGGAATAAATAAAGATAGAAACAAAGAATTCTGCATACTCCCGCCATGCCAAAAGATTAAGTGTTCCGTGATAAGTTACTTATGCACAGACATAGCCACACACCCGTATTGGTGTTTTGTTGTTATTGGTAATGTTTTGTTGTTGTTTTGGGGGTAGGGGGTTGTGGGGTTTTTTTTTGGTGTAGCATTTCATGCCTTTTGGGCTTAACATAATTTGAATATTTCATCAAGGCTACCGGTAATTAACCCCTAGACTGCCACCAACGTATTACGTACGTACCTGATGACATCACGGATGATGGCATCAAATGAAGAGGAGCAACCCTGATATGCTGGCTTTTGCTCTAACACAGTCAAGAGATCTATATCCCCAGACCATTTTGCCATTAGAGCCTATCAGTTGTCTTTTTCATTACATGATTTGCCCAATGATTTTTTCTTAAATTTTCTCTGGCAGTCAAGGGGTTAAAAACTTGCAATAGAAAGTGTAGGCCAGCGCTGGATGGTGTGTGACTTTAAACTTGACCAAAGCAGTCCAACACATGCTTACACTTAAAACTTGTATCAACAGCAACACTACCAGGAGTAGTAATACTAATCTGTAAGAAGATTCCGCAGGGTAACATTTTCTTTCAATTTCTTTTCACAACTTATTTGTGTCTTTGTTGTCTTACAAAAATGACTTAAGAATTCCTTACGCTTCTTGTTCTCCTTTCGGCACAAAGCTGTTGCGAATGTAGCTGTCAAAACTTCTTTCACAATTCTTTATCATTATCTCACATCTCAATCCTTTCTTGTCCAACAACAATTACACTCAAGCTCTTCGAACGTGTTGAGCCATTCATAATTAGCAAACCGTAGGCAACATCATACAAAACTATCAATCTGCAAAAAAAACGGCAGAAAACTACTTATGCCACAACCCTTTTTCTAACCACCCAAGATCACATAACAACACGATTCCATGATTCCTAGTCGTTACACTCGTCATCTGAACACACACCGTACAGCACAGATAAAAATCTTTTGTTGTATAGTATGCACTGTAATAGCAAACTCCCGTGCAACATTGCCCATTAAAAGACAAGAGGGAAAAGAAAGGTACAAGAATCTCCCAAGAACAGACGAACAGCGTCTCAATGTTAAAGAAAAACCATTGTAACACCACACTCCCATGGTAGGGAACATCACGGACACAAAACGTAGTTTAAGCTAAACCTATATCAAAAGCCCATTGACCTAACATTATGAAAAGGCAGTGATTATTTTCAATACCAACTTCTACGCGAATAAGAGAGAGAGGTGGGGTATGGGGCAGGGAGGGGGGCGAGACCTGACTAACAAAGACAGTGAGAGGATTAATAATAATTAATATATATATATACTTACTTACAAAAGGGGGAGGGGCGAGACTTGACTAACAAAGACAGTGAGAGGATTAACAATATATATATACTTACTTACAAAAGGGGGAGGGGCGAGACTTGACTAACAAAGACAGTGAGAGGATTAACAATATATATATACTTACTTACAAAAGCGGGAGGGGGGCGAGACTTGACTAACAGACAGTGAGAGGATTAACAATATATATATACTTACTTACAAAAGGGGGAGGGGCGAGACTTGACTAACAAAGACAGTGAGAGGATTAACAATATATATATACTTACTTACAAAAGGGGGAGGGGGCGAGACCTGACTAACAAAGACAGTGAGAGGATTAACAATATATATATACTTACTTACAAAAGCGGGAGGGGAAGAAAGAGCAAGCTAACAAACCTTAGATTAATTAAAAGTCAAAATTTACATTAACAACAAATATGAAGTGAATGGAAGTTTTATTCTAATTGTATGTTGGCTCGGGGGTTTTTTTGGTTTGTTTTTAAAAAAGCTGCATTCTGCTATTGAATTATATTATAACCTTTTCTTACGATATTATCTTCCTTATATCCTCCGAAGTTGGAGTGTGGCTGCCCACGTGGCGGGGTAATCAAAAACGGTCACACACGTAATGTTCTCATCCCTAGCTGGTGCATTTGTACCATAGTGTTCAAGTGCTTCGTCTGTTTGGATGATCCCTGGATTCTTTAAGCCAGGGTAAAACAAACAAAAAATCTTCCTTATTACAATTTATAATCATTGTAGGTGAACATTTAGCCTTCCTCTCCAACACTGCCCCCCCCCCCCCCCCCTATTTTCTTAATATTTTCCCTTCCGCTTTCATTTACCCTCTCCCACACAGTTACAAAGAAAAAGAAATGCTGCCATCTGAATTGACTACTGATACAGCTGAAAGACACTTCTTGCTGATGTAATATATACCAACACTGTCTGAATAACCAGCGCTTGTCTAAATATTTCAAGACTATTTGTCAAGCCAGATTAGCACAATCTAAGACATGATTCTGCAAGAACATATTAAAAAAAATGAACAATCACAATGTAAAGAAGTAACACATAATTTCTTTTATTTGAAAATCCCATCCATCCATCCAGTACAAGACATGGGTCGTTTTATGCAACTCACTCCAAAGGGTAAATGTTTCACAACAATAAAAGAATAAATGCACAAAATTAGAACTAGAATTCTTATCTCAAATCAACACAATGCATTTTTTTGTCTCCGTTAATGTCATGCGACTGGATTTCGTTTCACGTTTCATAACATTCTCACATCATCAAATCTTTCATGCAAAAACGTGTGTGTGAACACAACAGCACAATTCTCTTTTCACTTTCTCACCAAGTAACACACAAAGCAAAATAAAGAATTTCCAAGGCATTCAACGCATGCACCACACCCGAAACAGTAAAATGCAAACTATTCATTTTTTCCCCCTTTGAATTTCCATCACAAATACACACAAACACCATCAATGTCTTTCACATACACACACATATATACCTTTCCTTTTTCATTTTCTCCATTTGTCCCTGCTTGCTTTATTCCATTTTCCATCTTGCTCTTTTCTTTCCACATCGATCACAAACTTTACGTCCCCAAGTTAACACACAAATGATTGGTTTAAGTTCAGTCTACACACATGATTCACAGACGCTCAATCAATTATTAACCCTACAATAAAACTCCCATAGCTTGCAACAAAATGCTAAAGGAGTTGGCTGAGCCTAAGTAGATTTTAAAACAACCTTATAACTAGAACATTTTTGAAAGCAGGATAGCATGACAATAAACTGCAAGAAAGTAGTAACCGAGTACAACAAAGGCATACATTTTGTTTTTGTGTTTGTTTTTTAAATTTAGCATCACCTGCCCATATAAGATTTATATATTAGAGCATCATATAGTAAAAAGCCAAGTGTCCATCCGTGTGTGTGTGTGTCTGTCTGAAACACAAAACGGGCCTTATAACTCCGCCGTTTTTTGACCGAATCATTTGCGTGGTATCGCAAATGCATGAAACGCGTATCCGCCAGACTCTCGGCGCCCGTATATCCGGCGTTTCTGGACTGATTGCCTTCAAAGTTGGCACGTAGATGACCGGAAGCGAATCGGTTCAGAAACGCGCGCGCTATATGCTGCTTCACCTTTTCACGAATAACTCCGCCGTTTCTTAACCGAATCGCCTCAAATTTGCTGTCTGGCTTGCTATGGCCCGGGCAAAGCCTGGCAGCAAATTGGAAGAGAATCGGCAGAGCGCGTCACTCTCACAGCAGCGCCAACGCGAAACGGGGCCTTATAATTCCGCCGTTTCTTAACCGAATCGCTTCAAATTTGCTGTACTCAGCGTTACCAGTACTTGGCGTTACCGTTACTAGGCGTTACCAGTACGGTGCATTGCCAGTACTAGGCGTTGCGCTAGTACTCTTAATTTAAAGTCTGGGGTTTCCTTCCAGCGTTAAATCGAATGCATCAGAATGTTAAACATCTGTTCAGTCTCTCAAATCGTCTCTTAGTCTTTAGACGAGACTGTCATTGAGGTCTGTTGTCTGCCTCCCTGACCCCCCACACCCCCACCTAATCTGGTTATCTAGTTAACTTTTTAGGACGTTTGACATTGCAAGGCGATAGAATGGAAGACATACATAAAAAAAAAGATGGTGGAAGTGGGAAGGGGGGGGGGAGAGAAAGAAAGGGGGGGGGGGGGGGGGGGGGGGGAAGAACAACACAGATCCAAATTATAAACATGAACCTCAGTGACGGAATGTGGCAACTAGAACGGTGGGAATCATGAACAGTTGCATACGTCAAAGCCCGACCAATACTGAGCAGTTTGATTAAACAATCAGAAGGAAAAGAAAGAAAAGGGCTATCTCGTACTTTGCGCACCCACTCCCCTCAAATGTTCACACTGAAACTGTTCACCGACAAGCAACATTCTGCCATTCTCTGGAAAGGCACAGGATTAGGATCAGCTCAGAACTGCTTTCATAAAACTGAAAGCAGCAGACTTTGACATCGAGGGACGTAAACATGAGGGGGGTGTCAGTCTAGCAAAGTACAAGATTTCCGAGAAAAACGAAAGAGAAAATGTTCCTTAGTGCATATTACAGAGAAAGTGACTTGCAACCCAATAATGTGGCACCCAGCTGAGGTCAAATACTGTAAGCAGGAACGGCGAGGCATGACATAGTCGGAGGGGGAGGAGAGAATCTTTGTGCGCACATTTATGAGTTTTGGTACTGCCTTCCAAAAACACTGGGTTGCCAGGAGGAAGGGGATAAAGATAGGGGTGGGGGGGGGGAGAGCCACAGCTGACGACTCTGAGGAAGGGGATAAAGATAGGGGTGGGGGTGGGGGAGAGCCACAGCTGACGACTCTGAGGAAGGGGATAAAGATAGGGGTGGGGGTGGGGGAGAGCCACAACTGACGACTCTGATACATGCAATGCAAACAATCCATTCAGTCACATTGAAAGAAATGAATCTTCTATACTGGACACTTTCCACTGGCCATTTCTTTTCTTTCTTCTCTTTCAAAGAATGCTACACCTTCACTTCAGGAAGGATTGACTCCGAAACACTGGGATCTACCAATATCTTTGGTACACCTACTGACAGTAAGCAGGGAGCAGCTTTGCAGTCTTTAGGAGGGTAAAAATGATAAACTTGATATCAACACACACAGAAGTTCAACAACAACCACAGAATAAGAAAAGAATGTTTAACAAATCTCTGTACTTTCACAAAAAGTTTCAACAACAATAACATCAAGATCCATCCTTTCCCACCATCTTCCAAGGCAGTTGCGGAACACGAGCGTGAAATGTTTTATTGATTCTTGAACATGCACACACAGACAAGCCGAAGGAACACACAATCAATATTTATTCCACTCCACCAAGTATATGGACTCCCTAAAAAATATATAAAAAAACGAAAAATTATCTATTTCATGGGTGGACAAAAGGCCTTAAATCTGAACAAATTTGTCAAGTGGCATTGAATGTAGATTTCACTTACTGTGAAAGACAATAGGTTGACCTGCGCAATGAACAGTGACTTTATGACCTAAGCAGTTGCAAAAGTCAGAACAGAAACTACCTCAGACGACCATAGACTGCTTGTCTGTACAAAGAACTTGGGTTTTCAAACTTGTTTTGTAACACAACTATCGTGGTTTTTTAAAAAATACCTGCAAAGTTTTCTTGCTTCTTAAAAGAAAAAAAAGAATACAAGAGAGCAGCCTGTGATTTCAAATCTCTTCTCAGTACAATGAAACAACAATCGTAAAGCGCTATGTGTCAGATGTACTACTATATAAAAGACTGGGGAGACATTGCTTGTCCATTCACATCAGCTAACAACACAAAACAGATGTACAGAACTGTACAATTCATTTACAAGCCTAACGCCAACACCCGTTCGTATCTCTTCTGCAATGCACACACCAGTATCATTGAACCTTGTCGGTCAGATCTACTGCCTTTAACTTATCTTGCAGTATTTACAGAGAACACAGCTTGCTCACAACACTAACCCACCTTCACAAGGGGAGAGAAAAATAAAAAGGAAAAAGAGAGGGGGTACAGCCAAGAACTAAATCATCTACAAGGAAAAATGAATTTTGAAGGAATTGGTAGCATTAATTATTCCTAAGTGTTTTTCTTCTTAGTTGTTTTTTTCTAGCACATTTCTCTAACTTTGAAGCCCGATCAGTTTACTTTTCTTTGGCAATAATTGAGTATTACAGTACTTCACTGACAAAAGTGTTGTTGTTTCATGATCAGTTGACAACAATCTTTCATTCTTCCTAGACGGCGCCTGCTTAGCTAGGTGAGCGCTGTGTGCCGGCGATCCTGCCTTTCCTGTTTTTGTTTTCCTGTTTGTTGAGCATGTGTGTGTGGAATAAATAATGACGGAATTTTCATTATGATGTCGGACTGCCTGTCCTTAAAAACAAAAAGAAATTACATAAATTCGTCAGGCAGTCGAGTTTTGATGTTTTTATCTTCTTCTTTTTCAGTGTTTATTCAATAAGTAACAGCCTGTTTCTATGCATCAATAAAAAGGGCAGAACTCGAACTTTAAAATACTTACATTTTTAAAGATGTTTGGGTTTTATTATTCCTTACACCACAATAGGGAAAACTACAGATTTCTTTTCTTAACGTGCTGACGGTTCTCCGCAACCACTGCGCCAACTGACTATAACTGTAACAACGGTCACTGGCAACCGAATAAGCTACAAGTGGCAAGACTGCTAACAGCCGTTAGCACCCCCTTAGGCTAGAACAAATTAAATCACATCAGTCATCACAATAAATCGCCTTTGCAAACATTCACTAAAGATGTTTGCGAAATATGTACCTACGTGTATGAGCTAGCTTTTTTTTTAAAATCATTATTTTCATCATTAATTACCTCGTTTCAAAGCTGCTTTGAGAACAGAAAGAACCTTTTAGAACATAAACCACATAACACAGTGTGTCTGTTTAGATTAATTCGACAAAAACCAGTACAGGCAGGCTAGTTCCAGGCATGGCAATGGAGGAAAAGCCCTTTTCTCTGAAAATATTACAGGGTTTCAGGAGATGCTGTCTCTCGGTGTAATCAATGGACTAAAACTCCTTTATGGTGATCAGGGGGCAGTTGCTATTGAAGGCGAATTCATAAACTGTTCAAAATGGGGAAAAGGCACCTCCTCAGGATTAAAACCCCGGCTGACAATTGTTTTTCCTCATTCACTTTTCTCTGAATTCAGAGAATTCTCTGAAGATTACCATGCCTGGCTACACAAACCTGCATCATGCTTTGCTGAAGGCCTGCTTCTCCCTTTGCATGGAAGAAACAATTAACCTCACCATCCTAAACCCTTAGTCATTAACCTCACCATCCTAAACCCTTAGTCATTAACCTCACCATCCTAAACCCTTACTCATTAACCTCACCATCCTAAACCCTTACTCATTAACCTCACCATCCTAATCCCTTACTCATTAACCTCACCATCCTAAACCCTTACTCATTAACCTCACCATCCTAAACCCTTACTCATTAACCTCACCATCCTAAACCCTTACTCATTAACCTCACCATCCTAAACCCTTACTCATTAACCTCACCATCCTAAACCCTTACTCATTAACCTCACCATCCTAAACCCTTACTCATTAACCTCACCATTCTTACAGAGGCTTTCGTGATGCTCAAGCTTGCAAGAAATAGAATGTTCTGCGTTGTTTTTAACCCCTTGACTGCCATATAACGTATCATGTAGATGCTTGATGATATCACTGATGACTTCATCGCATGAAGGGTAATAACTCTGGTATGCAGTCATTTGGCCAGATTGGCTCTATCAGTTCTCTCTTTTGTGTCAAGATTTTTCAAATGAAATTTTCTCTAATTTTCTCTGGCAGTGAAGGGATTATAAATTCAGCACTTAAAGCCAGTGGCATTCTAGAATCCATAATAATGTGTATCCAAATATTTCTTTGTCTTGATTGCTGTGTTCTTGCATTAAATGAATTTTTGGTTGTAGTTTTTTTACTAGGGCTGCTACCTACATTCTTTATTTTTGAAGATCAGGGTCTCCGTGTTCCATTGATTCCCCAAAGTTTAGCGACAGAAAAGTCAAAGTTGACTGTGGTCACTTTACGGAAGGAAGGAACATTTGAACAATTCCAAATCTTAATTTCTGAGAAATTGATTTCTTTCCCTCAATGCAATTTACTTTATAAGTATTAATTCTTCTAGCGCCATATCATTTTTGACGTTATTGGTCGTCCATTGCATCTCAACCGACAAAATGGGAGCATTTGTTTTCAAGTGTGCATGTGTTGCTTTGACGGAAAGATCACCGACATAAGCTCTAAAAATAGAAAAACACATGGCAGGGTACTTGGCAGTGAATGTCTGTGCATTTGGTGGGAATGCAGAGTGATGTCTTGGGTGAATGTATTCGTCCGTGGTGCTAGAAGAGTTGAAGGATTAGAAGTGGTAATCCTCAGAAGTCGGAGTGTGGCTGCCCTCATGGCGAGGTAATCAAAAACGGTCACACACGTAATGTTCTCATCCCTAGCTGATGCATTTGTACCATGGTGTTCAGGTGCTTCAGCTGTTGGGATGATCCCTGGAGTCTTTTAGCCAGGGTACGAAAACAAACAAACAACAGAAGTGGTAAGCATCTTTTGACTGGAGATATGTTCCTTCACAAAAACGGAGTCATGTATCTTTAGAATAAACAAACACAGTGAACACAGGTATTGAAGAATAACAGAAGGCAACAACTCAACATGTCAAAGGGTTAGTCAAGGGACAACAAAATACACTTTACCCAGCACACTGAAGGCCTATTATGAACTTGTCAACAAACAGTATAGTTTTTTAACTGCCGTGTCTTTCTCGGGTGCTTTCTACACCCGAGTCGATAGTTTCTTTCTTCACAAGCTATGACACACACTGCCACATCAGTTCTCTCCTTCAAACTAACACAAGTTTTCGAAACTTGCCATTTTGCATTCAACATCGCGCAAACATGCATTACTCAAACCTCACACACACATGTACGTAACCACAATTCTCTCTACATTCTCGCTAAGTAACGAACACATGGAAGTATCTCGAGCCGTCCCAGGCAAGCAGGATGCGTCGTCCCCAAAAAAGAACAGGAGAGTCAAGCTAAAGACACATCTGTCGAGTCCGTACTATGGCAGTAAGTTAAGCTGCAGCGAATAATAACAGTTCCCTCCCCTCGTCATCTTTTAACCCAAATCCACCGGAGAGGAGTCGTCAGAGTCGATTTCGTCCTCCTCCTCGGAGAAATTGGATGGAGTATCGATGGCGGAGCGCGAGTTCTGGTCGTAGGATCCAGAGCTCGACTGGCGGGACAGGGACGCGGCCAGGATCTCCGAGTCCTGCGATTCTGAGGGGAGGGTGAGGTAGGCTTGGTGGCTGGTGCTGGCCCGGTTCATCTGACTGTACCTGGGAAATGTACATAATAATAATAATAAGCATTTAGCGCGCTTAACCTTAAAACAAAGCCCTACACGCTTACAAACTAAGTAAATATGCATAAATCACATGGGTGCTCTTGGGAAATCCTGCAAGGGGGCAGCCCCGGCGGAATGCAGGGGCAGCGCACACACACACACACATTAACTGCTCTTTTTTCACCTCTCTACACTAGTATAAGTGCTACATTCCTTTGAATAGCAAATGCTTATATAGGCCCTTTTTATTGAACAAGTGTGTGTGTGTGTGTAAGAAAATCATTGCTTCTTAAACTCTCATAATCCGGCTATGCCGGCTCTAGGCAATTTAAAAATCCTGCAATTGAGGACATCCTGCAAGAAGGAGCATCCATGAAATCAATAATATCAAGCTATTTAATTGAAATAAATCACACACAAAATAGGTATTCCAAAGCCCTGCCTTGCAGCTGTGACAAACTGCCCAGAATGCCGATTTTTGCTTGTTTTCAACTTTCATTTTTTCCTCCCTGAATGAAAATTATGAATAAAAACTCATACCAAATTGTACTCCTGTCTTTTGTGGTTCTATTGGTGTGCTTTTTATTCTTGTGTATGATGTGTTATTATTTTAAAACATTTGTTGAAAATACCAACCGTATTGGAGTTTTTGGCCGCCGACAAGCCTTCTGACTAAGGCCGTCGGCACCCCCCGGCACTTCATGGCTTTGGATGAGCCTGCCCATTTACTCAATATTAACTAAAGTGGTTCTATCTAAAAGGAAATTGAATGCTCTTTAAAACCATGCACTTTTTGAAAGGGTGGGGTCATGTTAAGCTGGTTAAAATTTAGTTCAAACTTTTCAAAGTAAAATTTCTGATCGAAAATGACAACATTTTTGCGTGAAAGTTACACCGATCGAAAGCTTGAGGTTTTCTCTTCCCGTGACGACATGTTCTATTTGTATCCGACCAATGGGCACGCTCAACCACGAACCCAAACTCCGCGCAGCGCGTGACCTCATTCAGCCATTTACAACTGGCCGACAAAAATGGCGCACGCACGACAACGCTAACAGAGGTTCAGTTTCATCGCGAAAATATTGCCCATCTTGAAATTATCTACGATATTGATTCCATGCTAGGTGAGTATTGCTGTTTAAGATTATATTCGTGCATTTTTTATGCATATATGATGTTGTAAAGTTTTGTATTTCCGTAAAACATGACATCGTTCTTGAGCTAGAAATCAAATCTTTGACACGGCGAGCAGTCGAGTACTATCGAAGCCGAGCTAATTTTTTCTCATCATGTAAACCGATCATAACCATTATAGATGTTTTGGGAAAAGCCTATTATTAACGCTTAAAGATGTAATTAGGAATAAAATTGAAAGATTTTAAAGAAATCGATCAAAATGTGAGATCACGTGATGTTGAAAAAATGGTCTGTCTGACTAGTTAGACTGAGTGACTTCCCTTGGCAATATTCGATTCTGTTTTTCGATCGGCCTAGGCCTAGGATCAGAATTATATTTCCTCGTTTTTTGCCCAATACTTATTCAAATCAGTAATTGTTTTGGTTAAAATTATTGCGCTTCTAGACTTCTGCATGTATTTTGCAAAAGATTCAACTGTTTGTTTCTGAATTGAAAACCTTTAGTCAGTAAAGTGAAGCATCTTGATCTTCAACTTCAAGTTCAACCCAGATTCTGAGATAGAGAGGAATATCATGCTAGGCCTAAGTAAACGTTGTCTTGGCCTAGACCTACGGCTACCAACAAAATCGAAACTAGTTAATGCTAAGCAAAACTACAAAAAACAGTCAATTGTTCTCAATATTGTGTTTCATTAACAATGAACAGATACTGGAGAATGCACACACACTAACAGTAACAATACATTGAATGATTGATAAAGGTCTGCTGTTTCTCATTCACAAACATGAGATTTTGATTTCTGCACGCTTTATTTTACACACACACACTACAAGGAACTTAACTCAAGCACCTAGCAACCCAATAATAAACATACAATTAAAGACCCAACTGGGTTATATATGCACACACACAACACACAATGCATGTGGATGTACCTGAATTAAGACAATTTGATGCAGTTTCAAGTTTCAGGCAACTGACTTCCTAAAACTCTCTCTCTCTCTCTCTCTCACTCTCTCTCTCTCTGCAGACATGGGAATTGTCCGCAATTTTTTTTATTTTTAAGGCAAACTTTTACTAAAAGTTTTAGTTACTAAATACTTCAATTTTTAGAATATTATATTTTAATGCTGTAAAAATGAGGGGGGGGGGGGGGGGGGGGGGGGGGGGGGGGCTTTTCAGATTTTTTTGGTCTCTGACAATTCCCATGCCTGCTCTCTCTCTCGCGCACACACACACGCACACACACACACACACACACACACTAAGGGGAGAGAGAGACTAAATATGCGCTTAAAATTTTAAAAACGAAGTTCAACAAAGACATAATATAATTATAATAATTTTATTAATAGCTCACACACATGCAAATATGCATGCACATAGGCACATAACCTTTCTCTCGTTCTGTGTGTGCGACTAAATTAATACAATGTTCTATTGCATTGCCTGACCTAGGGCCCAACATATGTGGTCGTCAACGACTGACAGGAAGTCAACTACCACCTGATGTGATTCATAATCACCGTACTGGGAGTGGGCCAATTAGGAGTTTTCAAATAAATTTTGGAGATTCGCTTCAGATTATTTAAATATTAGCTTCATTTTACTTTGTCTTTGAAAAAAAAGATGGGAAAATTATATTTCAGGTGGGGGAAAAAAATTGGACTGTGGATTGAAGTTGTTTTTTTCCCTCAAGTTTAAATTCATGTAAGGATTTCACAACAGAATCTTAACGCAAAGCACTTGTGTCTTGCTTAGTTGCTAAAGATGAAAATATATGGAAGTATTCATTTAGGAAAATAAAAGTTAAATCAAAGAACTGACGCATATATTCTGTTTTATTATGCTGCAGGTGGCGAAATGGTTCCAAGATCTGATTCCTGGTTCCGGGTTTCCACCTGAACGTGCCAGGAACCTCTCAGGACTGAGGGAAACTCACCTGTCAAAGCATTGCTTGTCAAAGAATTTGACATTGTCACTTTGAATAATGCATTACGGCATAACTCAATCAAGTCTATGTGCATCATGCAAAAATATTTGTTTTTTGTTCCTTGTTGTATTGTTGTCCGCCAGCTAGTGAATGATCACTTGACGTCACGCGCTGCACGCCTTTTGGGCAATTGTTTGAGCGTGCCCATTGGTCGGATAAAAATAGAACATGTCACGGGAAGAGGAAACCCCAAGCTTTCAATCGGTGTAACTTTTATGCAAAAATCTTATTTTCGATAAGACATTTTATTTTGAACAGTTTGAACTAAATTTTAACCAGCCTAACAAGTAACATTGCCCCACCCTTTCAAAAAGTACATGGTTTTAAAGAGCATTCAATTTTCTTTTAGATAGAACCATTTTAGTTAAAATTGAGTAAAGGGGCACGCTCATCCAAAGCCATGAAGTGCCGGGGGGTGCCGACGGCCTTAGTCTGAAGGCTCTGGCGGCGGCCAAAATCTCCAATACGGTTGGTATTTTCAACAAATATTTTAAAATAATAACACATCATACACAAGAATAAAAAGCACACCAATAAAACCACAAAAGACAGAAGTACAATTTGGTATGAGCTTTTATTCATAATTTTCATTCAGGAAGAAAAAAAAAGAAAGTTGAAAATGTGAAAAAATTAAAATTTGAATATTTTTGTAAAAAAAAAGCCTTAAAATTTTAAATGTTTTGTAAATTTAGCACTTTTACTTGTTTTCAGAGTAGAGGACATTAAAAACTTGACAATTTGGTATAAAGGGCAACTCAGTAGCATTAAAAATGACAAAGTTATAGCAATTTGAAAAACCTTCAAAATTGATCCTTTTTGGCCAGGCGCTCAAATTCGATGATGTACCATTTTCATTGGACCAGTATGATGTAACTATCACAAACAGAGTTCTGAAAAAAATTGAGCATAATCTCTATGTTACTATTAAGTTGTAATCCAGATTTTGTAGTTATGGTACTGAAAACAACTGTGTACCAGACCTTTGAAATACCCCCATTGTGCGATTTTGTTCCAAGAATCTGTGGAAATAACTTAATTTTTGACCGAGTTTGGAGATTTACAACTTTTTTTGTAAAGCATTTGATGTCAACAAATTTTGTGTGTTTGATTACCAGTATATAAAGATTAAAAATCAGAACTTTTAGATCTCTGTGACTTTATGTTTTTTTGCTGTGTGCGAGTGAAAATGGCACAAAAATGTTGCCGAAAAATCTTCTAAGTCCAAAAATCACATAAAACGTCATAACTTTTTTATTTTTTACCACACAGACTTGTTTCTGGTATCACATTAATCAGGATCAAAAGATCTATCAAACTGTAGCAACAGACAATGTGTAGCATGTATTATTGAAAACCCCTTTGGAATACCTACACAAAATCAATCATTGCCCACAGGTGCACATACACATACACAGAAACAGACAGAACCACACACACGCACACACACAAACTCATGGACGCATGAACGCAAACACACGCTCTCTCCCCATCCCTCTCCCTCCCCTCTCTCCCAAACATACACATACACGTGGATTCACTGATGTCCCAAGGCCCACGTCACAAGACACAGTCCTATTAAAATTCAGAATGTCCTACTCTGTTCCCCTGTCAGGACAAATGTCCTGTTGAAATTAATTATTCTGTTCACGTCAAAACACCTCAAACCCTGGGTTCATGAACAGACCTGCTAACACCCTAACAGACTAAAGAGGAATATTTGTAGCAGCAAAGAGGAATAAATTATCTTGAAGGAGGTGCACGAACAAAAATGCTCTAGAAACTGGAAAGTCGGTTATACGCACAGCAGCTGTGCTGCTCTGTATATCAGACGAAGGGTTTGCATGTTAACAAAAATATTTTCAAGTTTTCAAAGTGGAATTTTATGGACTCGAGCGAAAATGGTGAAAGAAATGAAGAAAGGTTGGCAGGGCTATCTGAATAACATGAAGCTTCCTAACAACTGGAACACTGCTCACATCATGATTCCCAAGACCCAGACCTACAGTCACAAAATTGGCTCAATGATATTCACCTTGGATCAATTAATCTAAAATGACTGGTATCATAGCATCCTTTGATCAATTAGCCTATTTTGAAAGGATGTAATGGGGTCAGACAGGAATATATTTCAACAATAGTTAAGTACAATAACTTGTAGTAGTAACTTGTAGACTTTTATTGTGACGAGCTGTGAAAACCAATGAAGTACTCACTGCGACTGTTGTGCTGTGACTGTCAGCGGATCCACAGGCCGGATCCCCCCTGAATTCAATGTCAAGGTGTTGTTTCCAGTGGCCATGTCTGAAACAGCACATACACACACACCTGGATGTAGGTAATCTCATCCACCTGTGTTGGATATGAAAACAATTTAGACTTCGTAGCCAGCACTATGCACGAATACTATACATTATGCAAACATCTCACTCACACGGGTAACAGAATTCACTCTACATTATGACAAGTTATAAAGAGCCCTGCAGGCCCCTCTCTACACACATACCAACAACATAGGGCTCTAGCACTTTGGGGACCAGCTTGGTGGCGCGGGCCAAGTTATCTGCACTGCAGGCCCCTCTCTCTCTACACACACACACAGACACCACATACCAACAACATAGGGCTCTAGCACTTTGGGGACCAGCTTGGTGGCGCGGGCCAAGTTATCTGCACTGCAGGACCCTCTCTCTACACACACACACAGACACCACATACCAACAACATAGGGCTCTAGCACTTTGGGGACCAGCTTGGTGGCGCGGGCCAAGTTATCTGCACTGCAGGCCCCTCTCTCTACACACACACACACCACATACCAACAACATAGGGCTCTAGCACTTTGGGGACCAGCTTGGTGGCGCGGGCCAAGTTATCTGCACTGCAGGCCCCTCTCTCTCTACACACACACACACAGACACCACATACCAACAACATAGGGCTCTAGCACTTTGGCGACCAGCTTGATGGCACGGGCCAAGTTATCTGCACTGCAGGACCCTCTCTCTACACACACACACACAGACACCACATACCAACAACATAGGGCTCTAGCACTTTGGGGACCAGCTTGGTGGCGCGGGCCAAGTTATCTGCACTGCAGGCCCCTCTCTCTACACACACACACACACCACATACCAACAACATAGGGCTCTAGCACTTTGGGGACCAGCTTGGTGGCGCGAGCCAAGTTATCTGCACTGCAGGCCCCTCTCTCTACATACACACATACACACACAGACACCACATACCAACAACATAGGGCTCTAGCACTTTGGGGACCAGCTTGGTGGCGCGAGCCAAGTTATCTGCACTGCAGGCCCCCTTCTCCAGCCCCAGGGCCATCCCCATGCGCTTCAGCACCTCAATGTCGTCGTGAATCTCAAACGTGTTGTCAAACTTGAACAGGTACTCGTACCTGTACAAAAGACAGACATAAACAAATAAATTTTAAAAAACTAAAGAAGAAAAGTAACCTCGAAAGCGTTGGCAGACTTGAATAGGTACTCATATCTTTCAACAACAAAAAATACTAATAACAGTGTTGATTCTAGGATTTTAGAAAAGGGAGCCCCAGGGTTCATTCTTGGCGTCGGTCATCGGTCATTGACGCATAAACCTTCGATTTTGTTCAATAGTTTTAGCAGGCAGGCGGTCATCTGACCGATTGATTTTGGGTCAAATCAGTCAACAACTTCAAGGATTCTGTCGTCTGCTAAACTTGAGTTCTGCCGCGGCCTCAGACCATAAACAGAACTAAAAAGTTGTATCTGGCGAAATGAACGCCGAAACGAAGAAATGGCGGCATTGCACATTCGGTAAAGCTTTTCCGATCCAACTTTTAAGACCAGATAAAGTTCAAGCGTGACCTAGTCTTCTAGTGCTAAATAAGATTGTTCTTCTTAAGATCGTTTCTCAGCCTTTTGACAACAAAACGTGTTTAAAACCAGCCATGCCTCAAAAAAAGAAGCCACAAGTAGAAAAGGGGCAGAAGAATCGGTTTGCTAGTGTCAGACTCTCTCAGACATCGTCTGCAACTTATAGGATCGTTGGAATTAGGTCAAACCAATTGAGGAAGAAAAATATTAAAAAAAATTGGATGAAAACCTTCAACCATGGGGAAAGGCCACATCTGTTTGCTAACCTTCATGAACATGGTATGTACCGCGGTAAATCTGTGACCTATTGTTTGGGGAAAATGACCTAATGATTTTTCTGCCAACCAGCTGGTCAAATGACCTATGATGTCCTGTGGCAAGAATGAACCCTGGAGCCCCTTGACTAAAAAAAAAAAGGAGCGCCTTGGCTCCTCTCAGAGTCTCACCAACAAAATTGAGCGGCATTATAAAAGTTCTCACACACAATTTGTTTTATTTTTCTTTCATTTTCATTAAACCAGTTGTTGCAAACAAGTGTGTGTGTGTGTGTGTGTGTGTGAGTGCGTGTGCGTGTGTGTGTTGTATAATGCTGATGCAGGGGGAGATGGTGGAGAGGAGAGTATATGTGTTGGCACAAGGAAACAAAGGATTGTTATAAAGTGAGACAGTAGCTATAAAAGCATATAAAATGAGGAAAGAGGGATGCAATTGGGAGGAAGAAGGATGAAAAGAATTGTTAAAAAAGGAGAGAGAAAGAGAGAGAGAGAGAGAGAGAGATTAGAATCAAAGGGAGAGAGAGAGAGATAAGAGAGAGCTAGAGAGACAGAGAGAGACTCTGCTCTAACTGAAGTCCCTACTTTACAACTGCCGTGCTCAGCAGCTTTCGCGTTGTGATTTTCGCCGACTTAGCGATCATACCACGGCTCTAAATCGTGGATGTCATCCTTTTTCTTGAAACACAACCAAGCCTTTTGAAAGACTGGTTTAGGCGTCCTGTCCAGCCCGCCTTGCAAGGCATAGTTCCGATTTGGTTGACACATCGCCGTGTAATCGGCCAGAGTCGCGAGTGCCTTTTTTCCTTCTTCTTCATTTCTTGATTCATAGCTTTTCTCGATGGTGTGCTAGAATTCTTCCTTGATAGGCCACGAAACCAAACAAGTTTGCCTTGCTTTCTTTACTCACAGCGCGTTACAACAACCGCTGTCGAGAATTGAAGAAACTTGGTTGGTAATTGTGCACAGGAAATAACAATGCGGACTGAGAATTTGTGTGATTGGATAAAGCCAAAGTCCTCGGGCCATTCAAAAACGTTGGGAGAAAGGATGCTCGGTAACTCAGTATTGAAAGTTTTTCAGTGTTCAGTATTGAGAAGACTATAAATACAGCAGCCGCGATTCTGCGCCCTTTAAGTAAAAATGCGTTCATTTTAATTTTTTTGCGTGACTTGGGCCGCACCGTTCGCGATTTTATGCGTCCAAATGAGAAAAAATGCGGGAATCCAGCAGGACCGCGCTCTAGAATCAACACTGTAATAATATGGTGGAAATTTGATACGCTAAAATGGAAAGGACTGAAATTTTATTGTGAATTATCCAGCCCTGTCAAATTTGTGTTGGCACCCTTTGTCGATCTCCTCTTTCTTCACATCTATCATATGGTGTGATGAACAAGTTTCAGAGTTGAAGATGAAACATTTCTCTCAATAGCTTTGAAAACATCACCACACAAAAAAGAAGAGGGGGGGCTACTCCTTTGAAATGACAGGAAGTAGCCAAACACATCAAAAAGGCGCATTGCCATTGGACGTAACTGGCCAACCACAGAGAAGCTTACGAAATTCATTCAAGGGAATGTATTTGCGCTGCAAACCTCTTTCGTTTTCACCGTATGCGCGAGAAGAAAGTCTACCAAACTAGAACTTGACAGTCTGTACGATCTACTCCATCTCTCTCTGTGTAGGCTTAAAAAAAATATTCTTTACTTTTTTAGTCGAAAAGAAAAAGCGCATTTACGTGCCTACACGTAACTCTCACATCCCAGGAATTGGCAGTACAGTGGTACCCCTCTAATAAGACCTTGAAAGTGCGGTGAAAAAAAAGTCTTATCTGAGGGGTGGTCTTATTAGAGGACCAAGCATCTTTTCCAAGTCGCCATATCGATCACTGACTTGAAGAAGAACAGAGAGTAGCGGGCCCTTCTACAAGTCGCATGAGTACACGGGGCGTAACTCTCCAAGCAAAAGTTAGGGGGCGCGCTTCCAATGGAAATGGAAAAGTTGAAAAGCAGCTCCTTTCCGCTATCAGACTGATAAATCGGCGTTAGTGTGTGCACTACAACTCTCGCTGAATGCAAACAACTCGCAAAATCCGATAAATGAAAGCAGCTGGCGCATTAGCGTTTGCCGTGATTTCGTATCTGCGGTGTATGCGGCGCCATTTTGTCAGCTGAGTTGCATGCGCGGTAAAAGTTCTGTGTGTGCAAACTGTGACTAAAAATGAACTGCCAGAGCGTTACTTTGTCATGTTTTGTGTCGTTGTGCATAATCCAGTATTTAGTAGGTCCGTTATGGCGAAGATTAGGTCTGTACTGTTATGTGTAGTTTGTGTGTGAGTGCAACATGGGCCATCGAAGTTGCCATCGGACCCGTTGCCATGACTTTCAATCACGAGTTCGTCTGGTTTTCATCGAGAGATCGATTTGCACGAACTTGACAGCAAAAAGATAAGATTGTGGTCACATCTCAACCTCTGAAATCGGGTTGTAAGTCGGAACTCAGGAAAAGTCGTATTTGCGGCATAGGATATATAGTGGAATGTGTTCGGGAAAAAATAAATCAGTCGTATGTGAGGAGAAGTCGCATTTGCGAGCGTCTTATTAGAGGGGTACCACTGTACAATACAATACAGTACAATACAATAAAGTACAATACAGTACAGTACAATACTCACTTGTCATTGGATATACTGCAGTCGATGACGGTTTTCTTGCTGGTGTTGACGATGATGTAGGGTAGCTGGATGGCGGAATTGGTGGGGGGTACACCATGGGCCTTCTCTCGTTCACGATTTCTCTGTACAAGGTTCTTGAAGGCAATTTGCTGCAAGCAGAAAACATAAAATTATTACATAGCAGAAAACAAAAAAGTATTACATCATTTGGTAAATTAATTCATAAATGCAAATTACTTAACCCCTTTACTATCATATAACGTATCACGTACTGACTTGACATCACTAATGTCATCGGATGAAGAGGAATAACTCGGATATGCTGGTATTTGCTCTAACACAGTGAAGAGAATTATATCCCCAGACCATTTTGCCAAATTGGCTCTATCAATTGTCTTTTACACGTCATGGTTTGTGCAATAATTTTTTTCTCTTTTTTTTCTGGCAGTCAAAGGGTTAAGATCGAAACAAACAAACAAAGAAACACTTAATTTCCTTTATCAGAAATTACAGTCTCAGTTTTTGCCTCTCCAAGATATGTCCATTCAAATGACATTCTGAATGCATTTTTTAAGAATGTTATTTCCAAAGTAGTACTAGTTCTAAAAGAATCTGGTTGCCAAATTGCTACAACCTAAAAAAACAAACCCACCAAAAAACACATAAGCACAAATATGAAAAACGATAAACAAAATTATTTTTCGGCTTTGTTTTAAACTTTTGTTTAGAATTCCATTCAGAAAACCAATGAACTACAATGGAAAAAGAGAAACATACAGAAACCCTATAAAAGCAAACATTTTCCAACATAGAAACAACTTTGAATTTCAGTATTCCGATCACCCTACAGAATGGCCAACGCTGTCCGTAATTACAAGATGGTCATTATACTGGACTCTCTCTTAGTAGTAAATAAGCAGAGAAAAAATTCAGGCATTATGGTACTGAGAAGAAAGCATTTTTCTCTGAAAATATTTTGAAGGGGTAAAAAGCCCTTAGGGGCAATTCCTCTTGAAGATGAATATATATAGCTGTTAAAATTAGGGATAAGAGAATCTCCTCAAGTTTAAAACCCCCTCTGACATTTGCTTTTCTACATTCACTTTTCTTTGAAAATTACCATGCCTGAGATTGAATAAAGCTGTCCTCATAAAGCATACCGTTAAAGTGTGGCTGGCCATGTGGCGGGGTAATCAAAAACGGTCACACACGTAATGTTCTCATCCCTAGCTGATGCATTTGTACCATAGTGTTCAAGTGCTTCTGCTGCTGTTGGGATGATCCCTGGAGTCTTTTAGCCAGGGTACGTCAACAACAACGTATACCGTTATTAGACACTGCAGGGTTCAACTGTACATTTTGTCACAGGAATACAACCCAACACAAAAAGGAAAGCAACTACCATAATTTTCTATAAGGCGAAAAAAAATTCTCCTATTTCGACCTATGCGCCTAATAAACGAGGGCGCCCTATTAGTGAACAAAATCGTGAGAAGAGAGGCAACGATTGCCGTACTCAGTACAGTCTACTGTGAGTCACAGCATTGAAAGTGGTAACGAGTCGCCGATACGACAAATACTCACGTTAAAATGCTTCAAAATCCCTATTATCATCCGAGAAACCGTCCAACAGATGCCACAACCCTTCATTGGAAGAAAAAAAGCATCGTTGTAGAGCTTAAAATGCCAGAATTCTACCACTTTTGCCAGAAGTCGCAAAAACGGAAGTTCAATTATTTGAGAAGAAAGTCTTGTTTATGACAGCAGTAATGGCGGTCGGTAAGCGTTTACAGGACGTGCACAGGCTTCAAACTTCGACTTTCTTTTTGCGAGGTGTGTATCGCCTTATAAACGAGGGCGCCTTTTACTTTTACCAGATTTTTCTTGAAAATTGCCCTATTCGCCTTATACACAGCAGCGCCTAATGATCCTAAAAATACGGTACATTGGGTACAACTACCCAGTGACAGGAAAAGCAGTGTACCTGTAGCACGAGTTCCTGCAGCTGCTGCGTCTTGGCCTTGATGCGGTCCAGGCGGCGCTGCCTCTCCTGCTCCAGGTTGTGGCACTCCTGGGCAGAGTTGGTGGGCAGCCCGATCCACCGGATCTCCTTCTTCTCCTTCGAGATGATGTTCATGGCCATCAGCACGTTCAACGCGTCGTATACACGCCGACGGATGTTCTTCTGGTCGTATGCCTGGGCATAAACCCGGTTTTCAGTCAAAACCATCCCAGAAATGTTTCTTGGGAAAAATTAATATATTTATTGCTATATAAATAACAATAGTCTCCTGCAGATACACACACACGCATTCTCACCAGTGCCTGATCTGAAGGTCACACACACACACATTCTCACCAGTGCCTGATCTGAAGGTCACACACACACACACACACACACACACACACACACACACACATTCTCACCAGTGCCTGATCTGAAGGTCACACACACACACACACACCTACACTCGCTCACACACACAAACATACGCACACACACACATATGCACACACTCACACTCGCTCACACACACTCGCTCACACACGAACACTCGCTCACACACACACTCACACCTACACTCGCTCACACACACACTCACACTCGCTCACACACACAAACACACACGCACACACACACGAACTCGCTCACACACACATACGCACACTCACTCGCTCACACACACACTCACCAGAGCCTGATCTGTTGGTGAAATGTTGCGGGGGTCGCTGAACTCGGCCACTAATTCGTCAGCCACCTCGTTGTAGGAGGTGACCCCCTTCCTCTGCACCTTCTCACACACCTTCATGGAAAAGTGCCGCAAACCCTTCCCACCCTTGTCGCCCTTCTTGCCACGTTTGCTGTAGACATAAAAGGATTACATACCTATATAAATCAAAGAACATTAGAGCAAAAGTAAAAGAAAGAATAGCGCTTAACCCTTTCAACGCTAGCCATTCCTCAGCCAAAATTTACCATTAAACTTACCAGGGTAGAGAAAAGATTTTGTCTGCAATATTGGGGATTCCTCTATGACATGCATGAAATAGGGCCTATCCTTGCCTCCCAAAATTAAGAACATAAGGTCATTGGTCAGCAGACCCTCATTTTATGCCTTTTAGTGACGTGGGTGTTAAATCATTGTTGTGCCAAGAGGCGACAGTGGCGATGAAAGAGTTAAAGATGAGGGCATATCGGGAAATGAAAATAACATTTTCCTGAACATTTTTCCCCCACACATTATTCATGTTTCTTTTCTGATCAAAGAAACCACAAACACCACTAACTGTGTATACTTTCTGATCAAAGAAACCACAAACACCACTAACTGTGTATACTTTCTGATCAAAGAAACCACAAACACCACTAACTGTGTATACTTTTTGATCAAAGAAACCACAAACACCACTAACTGTGTATACTTTCTGATCAAAGAAACCACAAACACCACTAACTGTGTATACTTTTTGATCAAAGAAACCACAAACACCACTAACTGTGTATACTTTTTGATCAAAGAAACCACAAACACCACTAACTGTGTATACTTTCTGATCAAAGACCCACAAACACCACTAACTGTGTATACTTTTGATCAAAGAAACCACAAACACCACTAAAGAAACCACAAACACCACTAACTGTGTATACTTTCTGATCAAAGAAACCACCAACACCACTAACTGTGTATACTTTCTGATTCAAAGAAACCACCAACACCACTAACTGTGTATTGATCAAAGAAACCACAAACACCACTAACTGTGTATACTTTTTGAAGGTAGCTCTGTGCTGTGAAAAGAATAAAATAAAAGTAAAAGATTGTGCTGGTTTACTTTTTGTCCCAATGGGGGACAGATAGTGTATGAGCATGGTACATAGAGAGATCTCTTTCGAATTATGGAATTCTCGTCAGTATGTATATCTGCTAACACACTATCTTGTGGATCAACCCCAACAGGAAGACATTTCTGATAAAAGAATGGTGTCTTCTCTGCACTAGGCCCAAAAGTCCACAATTTAAGCAAACCAGCACAAGGTGAAGAGAAAAATGAAGAACATTTTGGGTAAAATAGATAAGTTATTAAAATGCGGAAATTGCGATTTGAAAAATTTAATACATGTGGGTAGAAAGAGCCGACCACTGAGGTGATCCTCTAATTAAAGGGATGCAAGTAAACCTTGTGGTGTAGCTACTCCCTGAACCCAACATGTAAAGAGCTGGAAAGTCAGTGCATAAAGAGTTGGCAGTGGATCCAATATTGGATGCCTGTGGCACACACACCGAAGTGGAATATAATTATGAACAAATTATACCACAAAACACTACCAACCCTCCATGCACTGTACAAATGTGGCTTGAAAAGGCTTTATAGCTTAAAATGCCACTGTTAATAGTGGTGGATCCATAAAGGATGCCAGTGGTTCTACCCATAATGGAGATAATATTTGATCAAAGAAACCACAAACACCACTAACTGTGTATACTTTTTGAAGGTAGCTCTGTGCTGTGAAAAGAATAAAATAAAAGTAAAAGTAAAAGATTGTGCTGGTTTACTTTTTGTCCCAATGGGGGACAGATAGTGTATGAGCATGGTACATAGAGAGATCTCTTTCGAATTATGGAATTCTCGTCAGTATGTATCAAATATTATCTCCATTATGGGTAGAACCACTGGCATCCTTTATGGATCCACCACTATTAACAGTGACATTTTAAGCTATAAAGCCTTTTCAAGCCACATTTGTACAGTGCATGGAGGGTTGGTAGTGTTTTGTGGTATAATTTGTTCATAATTATATTCCACTTCGGTGTGTGTGCCACAGGCATCCAATATTGGATCCACTGCCAACTCTTTATGCACCGACTTTCCAGCTCTTTACATGTTGGGTTCAGGGAGTATAATTTGTTCATAATTATTCATGTTTCTATTTGTAATACCCTAAATTCTTTGGTACGTCAAAATAAAAAGTAAAAAATGTTTTCTTGTTGAGTGTTCTGGTCAATTTTGAAACTTTCTTCTAAATACGACCAGTGCCACCCCCATCCACAATTTTGTCAAATGTTACTAAAAACTATTTCTGAACTTAAAATTCCAATTCAGCTAAATGTAATCAAACCAAAAACGCAATAGCCAGCAGTTATGGGGGGGGTTCATCAACGATTAGGCATGAAGTGGGGTTTTTTGCTGTCCCATCTTTTGGGCCGTACAGTGACATTTGTTGCATTCCCCCCTCTTTTCAGATAAAAAGCCACAAATTTAGAAGCCTGAATAAAATCAAAGCTATGAAGAGAATGAGGAACCCACCCAGGGTCAAATTCTGGGTCGTACTCGGCCCCTCGTTTGCGAGCTGACCATGGGGAGGTGTCCATGTGCACCACTGCTTGCCTGGGGGAAGGGGACGCCATCACCTGGACAGGCACGAACACACACACATGCAGGAACATACAGCATTCACATGAATGTGGGTGAAGCTGATGCAACAGACAGAAACCATGTTCTTCTAGAACAGAACGGAAACAAACATAAATATAAACATCATGTGTCTTCATGCACTCATATTTGTGGTGCACACAACACACAACAAATGTTGTTGTCGCACCCTGGCTAAAAGACTCCAAGGATCATTCCAACAGCCGAAGCATTTGAACACTATGGTACAAATGCACTAGCTAGGGATGAGAACATTACGTGTGACGGTTTTTGACTACCCCGCCACGTGCACAGCTACATTCTACATCACTGCATAGCTATGCAGAGCATAAAAACATTTTGATGTAGCCTTAAGCCAAGACGAACACTGAAAATGGACATCTAACTAGATATAAATGTTCCCTACCTTAACAAATTAATATGGTTCACTTCTTTTTCAGTCTACATACTTTCATTTTGCACATCGATGTTCACAGGGTTCATACAGATCTGTGTAACAAAAATTCCAGGACTTTTTCAGGACCAGGGCCTGTATTCACGTTGAGATAGCATGAGACTTAGCATGATGCTAACTTAGAAGCTCTTCCAATGTCCTATAGGATTTAATAGGACTTTTGGAAGAGCTTCTAAGTTAGCATGATGCTAAGTCTCATGCTATCTCAACGTGAATACAGGCCCAGGTTACTAAACCTCAAGGAGTTTAAGGACTCAATCTGGCATACTGATCAATGTCGGTTGCGTTCCCGCCATTTTGAGCTCCAACAGGAAAATGGAAGTACGGCAAAGGGAAGCAAGTAACTTCAACGGCAGGCAACTCACACAAATGTCGTCTGCTATGATTGCGATATTAGTATGACCTTGAAAGTTATTATTTTTTTCATTTGAACTGAGCTTTAACATTCAATATTTTGTTGTGGAAGACAGATTTTGACTGAAGGATTGAGATTAAGGACATGGTGAGACTATTTTGAAAATTCCAGGACTTTTCCAGGAGTTCTGGGGCCTTTACTGTTTTTTCAAGCACTGTCCAAGCCCTAGAAAAGGCCATGTTAATTTTCAAGGACTTTTCAAGGTTTCAAGGACCCTGTACTGTGTTCATGTTCTGTCCTTACAGAGTTTTAAAACATCTATTTTCTGAAAGTCAAAACAGTTCAGTTACAAAATGTGGTAACTACCAGTACAAGAACATTTATTTGTGCAGTAGAAGGGTGTGTGGAGGGAAAAAAACTCACATGTTGGGTAGCCACGGTTTTGGGCAGGAGGTGGGGCTGATCGGTCTTGTACGGGGAAGCCTTGTTGGGGGTCTGGGTGAGTGGCACCGCCACATACTGTACAGTTGCTGCACACACACACACAACACGTGAGTAACCTGGTATTGCAGTACCTCCAGGATCTGCTCCGAGCTTTCAATGATGGTTGGTTGATGGTTCGCCACATATGTGCTGTCTTGCAGCCAAGCGGACAGAAAATCTAACTTTCATTTACGAACATAACCAGACTTGTGACACTCAGGTTGAGAGTTCTACAGTCCACAACATCATGTGAATTGTGATTTTAAAAAAACATCTATCAAAATTCACACACAGCCAACTCAATGTATTTACAATTAAATCTTTAAATTAAAGATTCATTTGTATTTACAATTAGTTTCCTACATTAACAAAATAAAACACAGTACCCAAAACAAAATCAATGAAACAACAACATTTTAGCATGATATATAATAGCGTCTTTGGGTTTGTTTACAGATACCATATAATCATAGTGACATGATTTTACTTTGTATTAAATCTATTACAATTTGATTGCTACATGAATATTTCACTTTTCACTTTCTTGCAACTAAAGTGTTATAAAAATCAGCAGGGCTCCCAGGGACCCCCATTTGGGGGTCTATGAAGTACTAAAATTCTAAAGGACTCTCTAAAAGAATGTGCAGGGGGTCCCAGGGATGCACTAGAAACATTCTTTTTAGCATTCGTAATGCCACTGGGACCCTCTATCCTACCCCTAGGACCCTCTATACCATAAGCAGACCTGTTTACCCCCTACACGTCTTGAGTAGTCTGAGTAGCTGAAATAAGTAGTTTTAGTGCAAAATGCATAGTTTTATTCATTAAACCATCAAATAAAAATCACTGAAAATGAGTAGTAATCAAGAATTAAAGAGCATTATTTTCACGTTTGAAGAGGAGTAGAGGTCCAAAATGAGTAGAATACTACTCGAAAAGAGTAGAGTAAACAGGTCTGCGTAAGTGAAGGAGTCCCTGGGACCCCTTGTTTAGAGAGACGATTGGGAGCCCTGATCAGCTGAACTATACAATTTTATGCAAAGCTTTTCCAGCTGTATCTAAATTCTAACACTTACTTGTTTTGGAAGTTGAAGCTTCCCTGAACGCTTTCAAGTCGCCATTGGCATCAATAATACCGACCTGCAAGAATACAAGAACTGGTGTGAACAAAGCAATACAACAAATTGGTCACTGTCATGGCTTGGTAAAGCACACCATAAACTAAAGGACCATATATAAATGGACAAAATAGCTGAGATGTCAGCCTCTATCAAAATATACCCCACTTAGTTACTCAAGTAATACCTAATAAAACTGGATACTTTTTTAAACTGACTGAGCAATTTGCCTTCATTTCTCTCATGCATGCCGATTCAAGAAACACTTACCATTTTGTTTTTGTTTGGTTTGCTTGTTTTTTTAAGAAAAGGTGCTTCTGTGATTAATAAACCAAAGAATGAGTCACCTTTTCTTCAATTACAAAAATCCCTTTCTCACTAGTCTCTCCATACAAATTCCACGAGTTCAAGTCATGTGTGACAATGACCACACTAGGAGACATTCACAATCACCGTGACATAAGTAACTGAAAGTTCAAGTGGCAAGCCCGCAAGCTGAAAGAAGAAGAAAAAAGTCCACCCCTAGAAGAAACTTTGTATTCATGTATGGAAGAGTTGTTGACACAGCCTAGCTTCAGCCAAGTGAAGGTAATGCCTCCACACAACCAGTGGAGTTTTAGTGACTGACTATTCAGAGTCCCTGGTATGGGCTGGACACAATGGAAAGCTCAGTACTGCTCCCAGTGACCTACTCCTGTATTGGTCGATATTGAAGCATGCTTCATTTTTCATTCCTGTTTCTTTCTTGTTCTCTTCAATGAGTATGAATGTGTATGAATGCGACATGGAGGGAAAGAAAAAGACTGAGAAGGGGATCGGGAGAAGATAAATAATATACGAATATTGAGGCACACATACACAGACATATATATGGATAACATGTTTTATAGTCACCCTTCACCCCCCCACCCCCCACCCCCCTCGCTTCAAATGTTTGTATAGAAAACGTTCACTGAGAGTCAGAAGCAATAATCTGCCAATTTGTAGAAAGGGATAATGTTAGGATCAGCCCATGATGATTTTTATAAAACTGAAAGCAGCAGACTTTGAGATGGAGGGTAATAAACATGAGGGGGATGGGGGTGACTAAAGTGCATCCTTGCCAACACACGTCTCACACACACTCACATACGTGCATGCACACATGCATACGCACGCACACACACAGAGAGCACATGACATATGTGCATGCACACATGCGCGCGTGCACACACACACACACGTGCGCACATACACAAGCGCACACAAACTGTTGCAAAATAACCCCTGCTCACAGCAATAGCCACAGAAGGGACATTGGAAAGTTGTCAAAGAAAAGCCTCGATAACTACAGATAACCCAGGAAACCCACCTCCAAGCCAGCCAACCTCAACCTCACCTCTCAAACACCACAGTAAAGACATATTAAAGCCCTGGGGTTGAATGCATAGACTGGGCCTGAACACAAGTCGTGAAACCAAGGTTGAATGCATAGACTGTATCTAAACTAAAGGTACTGTAACAAAATAGTTTTGTTGTTTGTTTGTTTTTCCCCCCGACTACGGACCTTGACAGTACAATACCATAAAATAAAAGTTGATTGTGGGTGTTTCGTGGAAGAAGGAAGGTCTTAGAACCAATCTCAACGAATCAGACAACATAGCTTTACTCCTGGACTTTGACTTGGTCACACAATATGCATAGCTCCCCATGTCTGAACGGCAAAACCCCACCCACACACCTGTCCTGACAACCTCCACCAGCCTTTGTTTAAACAGAAAGAGCAGGGAGGGGGGGGGGGGGGGGGGGGGATAAGAGAGCACACATAGGCGGGGAAACAGGGAGGGCAGGAAGGGTGAGAGAGAGTGGAGAGTAACAGTAAAAAAAAACATAGCAGTAATATCAGATTCCCCCAGGCGGATGTAACTAGTCATCCATTTCAACTGTTACAGAAAAAACAGTATAATTTTACAGGAATTTCTTAACTGTACTTCCATTTTTTCATCCACCTTCACAATGTGCCAGCCAGCCATGTTCAGATAAGAAGTGGAGAAAGCAATTGCTATTCTGGAAGGCTAAGTTATCATTAAGAAAATGTGTTGACCAGTAAACATCTCTCTCAGCCAGTTTTGGACTGTAGCATTTCGAATTCCATTATTAAACATACTTTAGCATGCTAAATGCATTTGTACTTGAATTAAAGTATTTAACAAAAAATGCATTTGCAAGATACAGCCTCCATTATGCACAGACAATGAACACAATAATAGCACATATTAGTCGCATTCACAGAGACCTATCTTTGTGAAATTCGGACTGCTCTCACCTGGAGAGTGTATCGCCGCAAGTGCAGTGCCACTTTAAACAAATATATATATATATGCATATATATTGGAAAATGGATGCACAAAGGCAGAAATAAATTCTAACGCAAGATGCCAAAGGAAATAAATTGGTTTCGCTTTTGACACACGATGCCAAGGGAATAACAAATTGGCATGGTTTCAAAGCAGGAAGCCCACACTGAATACAGGAAAAGCGTAGATCAGTCAGTCAACACTGCCATGACCTGAATAAGCTATGGCAACAGTGTGTGACAAACAAACTACCGGTAGTCGACCGACACACTATGCCACCAGGTTCTGTTGGAGAATCAATTATTTATTCATGATCCCTGACTTTGACACCAAGCACCCCTTTACAAAACTCTGTGAATGAGTGTTGTCAATTATGCTGGCACCCGGAACTGCCGGTAGGCCGATTATTCAAGCCTTGCGAATCCAGTATACTCACTATTATACTGTATGTGTGTGTGCGCCCACGGCCGCTCATCTGAGCAGAGGTGTGTGTGTGTGTGTGCATGTGTGTGTGTGTGCACGCGTTTGTACAAATGTATGCTTGTGTAAGTGTGTGTGTCAGTTCTTGTTGTCGTTCCCTGGCTTAAAGTCTCCAGGGATCATCCCAACAGCCGTAGCAATTGAACACTAATGTACAAATGCACCAACTAGGGATGAGAACATTACGTGCGTGACCGTTTCTGATTACCCCGCCACGTGAGCAGCCACAGTGCATGTCAGTGAGAATGTGTTTCTGTGCGTTTGATGAAATGTATGTGGGTATGTGAGCACACGCTCACTCGTGTGCGTGCAAGTGCATGCGTGTGTGTCACAGTCAGTGTGCGTGTGTATTTAAATGCTGACTGTAAAGCGATTTGTGCTCGATAATAAAAAGCGCTATATAAAAATATATGTTTAGTAGTAGTAGTAGTAGTATGCGTACAACATTTGTCGTGTGAAACTAAAGCCAGAAATGAGAAGGTATTAACATAAAAGTAATAAAGAAGGTTGATGCTACCTGCTGGCTTTGAAAAGTTTGAACACCCGACGAAAATGTGGTTTCACAACAAAACAAAAAAAGTGTCTTCACTACAGTTTTGCCTGTGACTTGCATCTTCAAGACTTGCTCAATAATCAAACAAATTTTCTTCTCCTTTCCCCAGTTAGTAAAATGAATAGAATGTTGTTGCTTTGTAATTGTGAAGCATGAAATTACGCAAATGAAGAGAGTAACTTGTGCAATGCTTGTGCTCATGTGAAAAAAAGCAACTCTAGAAAAAAAGCACTGATTTAGTGTTTAGTATACTAATTGGCTACAAACTTTTTGTAAAAATGTGGTATCTTCCAACACTTTTCACCCCAAGGGCACACACAAACGACAACTAGCACACACAAACATGACAGAGACACAGAGATAGAGAGTGAGATAGAGAGAGAGAGAGAGAGAGAGAGAGAGAGAGAGAGAGAGAGAGAGAGAGAGAGAGAGAGAGAGAGAGAGAGGGGGGAGGGAGAGGGGGAGGGGAGGGGAGGGAGAGAGAGAGAGGGAGAGAGAGAGGGGGGAGGGAGGAAGGGTGACAGTGAGTCTTCACAAAAACTTATCATCACACACAAAAGTAAATTGTTTTGCATACCATGACATTGAGTCTGATTGACGACAACAACACACACAAGGCCGGAAAAACAGCTTCACTAAATTAAAACAACACAGCTACCTCCCTCCCCACCCCCTCTGTCTCACTCTTTCTCAAACACACAGACACAGACACACACAGACACAGACACACACGCACACCCACACACACGACAGGAGGTGTCTTGGCTCAGATGCAACCCAGCTGAGCAAGTGCTTTTTATGAGAAAAAAAAAGAAAAAGAAAAAAGGATGAGCAGCAGCTGCTGGTTATGATTCAATGGCTGTCAGCCAATCAGAAACCAGCTTATGTTCTCCCCTTCTCCCTCACATTCATATCCTCCTCCCCTTCCATTATACTTTAACTTAGGGTTTTTTCCTTTCATAATAAGAACCCAGCCCACAGAAGTGAGCTGTTATGCAGGATTACAGCTTCTCAAACCTCCTTTGCAAGCTTAGAAAACAGTGAAGGGAAGGACAGTTATCACTGTGGTATCAAGTGTGTGCGTGCGACTGTGTGTGTGTGTGTGTGTGTGTGTGTGTGTGTGTGTGTGTGTGTGTGTGTGTGTGTGTGTCACTGTGTGTGTGTGTCACTGTGTGTGTGTGCCGCTATGTGTGCCTCTGTCAGTCTGTGTGTGTGTCGTGTGTCACTCTGTTGCATGCATGTGCAAATCATGTTGTTGAATGCATACATGAGCATGCTCTTCTTCTATATCTCCTAAACTCTGTTCACCCACCCTAAAACCTCTCTCTCTGTCCCTCTCTCTCTCAATCACACACTCAGTCACACACACGCACTCTCTCTCTCTCTCACACACACACACTCTCTCTCTCTCACACACACACACACACACACACACACACACACACACACACACACACACACACACACACACACACACACACACACACACACACACCTCTCTCTCAGACTCTGTCTTACTCAGTTCTGTCTTTTGATCAGTCGGTTATTTGGGAAACTTGTGGAAACTGGAATGGTTGAAAAACAAACACAACTGTGTTGTTAATCTTTCACAAGATAGCTCGATCCAAGATTGTTCATGTCCTTCAATACCCACACAAATACAGGATAACAAGCGCCAAAATTGAACCTTACCTGATTAAAGAAAGCAAGACAACCTCATTCTAAAAGTAAACAAATCACATCAAAATCAGACGTGGTGGCAGGGACAACATTTGGAAGATGAGAAAGTGAGGTTGCTCCTGAATTTTCTGAAAAACCTGAACTTCAGGCAGAAACTATTGCAAAAATCATTCATACATATAACCTGAAGAGAAGCACCCATGAATTTCATTGTCAAAAATTAGCTGTCCCCTTCATCTCAAACACACACACACACACACACAAACGTGCACACACCCAGGGCACTTGCAGTTTCTAGGGACAAACTACTTAAAAAACCAGCGACAGAGATTTATTTCCAGGGACAAACACCGCGATGTCATGAATCAGGGTCAAATTGAACATCAACATTAAATTATTTTGTGATCTATGAAAATATCTGAGACTCCGGATTTTTTTTTAGTCTTCTTGATGCTTTTTGGAGTCATTGTGTGCTTCAATAGTCAAAATCCTTTGCTGTTCAGTAACTTATGTAAAATGTCTGTTAGGAACATTCCAACAGTATCTGTTATGTTGGGTGTTCCTGTGTTCAATAGTAAGGTCAGCTAACAAAACAAGTGATTGCTCTACAAATTTTCATTCTACTCAGTTTCCAGGGACGTCAGAGAGAAAAGTGGATTCCAGGGACAGGGTGCCATTTTTAACTGTTTCCAGGGACACATACCCCTTAGGGGGAACGATACTATAGGCAGCCCTGACACACACACATTCAATATGGGTAATAAAACACAACACACACACACAAACATGCACACATATGTGCCCACGTACCCATATAAACACATGCATACGCATTTCAGACTTTGTCAGCCTCTCCGTTTGTCCTTGCCACACACACACATACATTCACACAAACACACAACAAGAGGCAAAGCCTTCAAGGCTCACTCAAACAGGAACATGTGGAACAACAAAGATTGAAGGAGGTGTCTACAGTACAGGATTACCAATACAAAATGTAAAGTACAAATGAAACTATCATTAAATGATTAATGGATACAACAACAAAAATTTTAAAAAGTGCCTGTGCCGAGAAACGGATCCGGAACCATTGGCATGACAGACAGACACTCTACCAATGAGCTATCAAGGCTTTCAGTGTTGATGAGTTTCTTAACTCATGTTGCCTGTTGAATACTCTCTAACCCACTAATCTAAAATGTTATCGGTTTGTTATCTGCTTACAGTGTTGTTTTAAGTATTTCATTATTCAAATCATTATTGCTTGAAAGCTTGCATAGACATCTATATGTGTGCAAAGTTTGAACAATGTATGCCGAGAAAATGCCAACGTTAAAGTTTGGAGATTAGACCACGGACGCAACACACACAACCAAACAACTACAGTCGACCCCCTCTTTTAAGACCTTCAAAAAATCGCGAAAAATCGGTCGTAAAAGAGGGGGGTCTTAAATCAGGGGTGATCAAAACAATGCACTCAGACTCTCAGTGACTCACTACACCGTATATGACGCACAGCACATGCATACACTAAAACTAAAACATGCTTTCTCCGTCATTCTTTAATGAAACATCCGCGGTCTAGCTAATATACGAAAACGAGCGAAAACAGAAAGTGTGCTCGACGGCCCGTGTTGCACTCACACACAAACTACACATAATAACAGTACAGACCTAATTTTCGCCATTTTACGCTCTGGCAGTTCATTTTCAGTCAGTTTGCACACACGGAACTTTTACCGTGCATACAACTCGGCTGACAAAATGGCGCCGCACATACCGCAAATACGAAATCATGGCAAACGCTAATGCGCCAGCTGCTTTCATTTATCGGATTTTGTGAGTTGTTTGCATTCAGTGAGTGTTTCAGTGCTTGCACTAACGCCGATTTATCAGTTTGATAACGGAAAGGAGCTGCTTTTCGACTTAGTTTTTGCAAAGTGAGACCATTCACTGAGTTCCAACTTATGGAGTGTGACCGATCACCTAGTTTCAACTTGGGAGTTGACTTCGCATTTAGGCCTACGTGTGCACAGAGTTCGAAAAGATCGACACGATCGCGACTGCTTCAGTTCAAACTTTGATCATAAACTGCTCAGTGATGACACATGTGCATAAAAGTGGTGACATTTAGTGGTCAGATCGTGATATCGCTGATTAAATTCTTCAATTTCAGCATGAGAACGGTTCGTTTTTACCGAGATTGACCTAACAACAGTGGTACCCCAGCTGTGTGTCGGCTCGAACTGAGGCTGAGAAGGATAGATATCATACGTTTTTGCGACTGATAATTGTCAGAATGTGTTGCATCGGTCGCAAAATCAACAAGATTTACGGTCGTAAAACGCGTTAGAGGGGGAGTCGTAAATGAGGAGGCAAGTTTAGAAGAAAAACGATCTGTCATTCATATTTCAGTCGTAAAAGAGGGGAGGTCGTAAATCAGAGGGCTGTTCGTGAGGGGGTCGACTGTATCATACAATAGATTCACTTCATGTTAACTTTGTTAACACGAGTGAGCCAACACAGACACACAACCGAACAACTATCATACTACAGACTCACTTCGTGTTAACGAAGTGAGCCAAAAAGACACAATGTGAAAATTAGCCGCCTCCCTGCCCCCCTATCAAACACAACAAATGAACAATGCCATCCAAATTCATCTGACCTCTTTGGCGAAGGAATCCAGCCCACTGTCCTTGTAGTACTTGACTATGTCTGTCTCCACACCTCCCGTACTCATTTTGGATGGCGTGGAGGGGGTGGTGAGCTTGATCGGACTACCCTGACCTGAAAGACAGTCATCAGTCGACAAACATTAACAATCAATCATTCAATGTCTTAGTCTACGACAAATTTATAGTACCCTGACCTAAAAAAAAACAGTCATCAGTCGACAAACATTAACAATCAATCATTTAATGTCTACGACACATTTATACTATCCTGATCTGAAAAAGTCATCAGTCGACAAACATTAACAATCAACTAGAATACTTGTGTAAACTGACCCAGTCGCGACACACGCTTGCACCCCTAACCTTAACACTAAACCTAATCTTGATAAAAACGTAGATTAGAAAAGTATACGATAGTAAAGTTTGATGTGAAATTTATTTAGCTTGTAGTTACCTACTAGTTGTGTATGTTTGTCAATAAAGTTCGAATGATTGTAACCGAGGAATGTGTTTACTGAATGTGGGCAGAGAAAATTTATGAATGAATAGAATTGATTGGGCAATGTGACAGACAAACAGACAGACAGACAAAGAGACCATCCCTGGAGTTTTTCATCGAAACACACCGATAACTGTATGTAAGGCCATTTTACCATGAAATATGCATTTTGAGCAAATTTAAACACGTACAGACGGACAAGGTTAAAACTGTCAAATATTGTGTCCCAGTCAAGGAGATCGATGGACCCTGAAAATCGGAGGGTAATTTTTTCTCCTCTGTCTGTCCCAAGGATATCTTCCGTATAGTTTGACAGAATCCCTTCAAATTAAACGGATAAATAGTTCGTTGCTTGTGCCACAAACAAAAATACAGACAGAAAAAACTTTTGGGCATAAAATAATAGGTTACTTATAAACATACATAATACAGACACTACAACAGACACAACGAGTATGCGGTACTTTTTTTTGATAATTATAAATATGATAAATAGTTTAAAATGTTTTCCCAAAGATCTAAGTTATGAATTGGTGCGGCGATAAAATTCTGGTTCACAGATTAAAATTATTGAAAAGCCAGGGGAAGCTACTGTTTGTATGTAATGATTACAATGCTAAAAATAGACCGCCAGGCTGCAGTTGAAAGACTTTCTGTAAAGTCTTCAGTAAGCAAAGAATCTTCCGAATTTTTGTAAATTACACATTATTTCATCTACTAAACACTAAAGACAGATTATTTCATCTACTAAACACTAAAGACTGACGTAATCGCGACCTACGCCTGCACTCTCACCCTAAACCCTAATCTCAACCCAAACCCTTAACCGCTAACACGATTTTGCACAAATTCAAACTTGTCCAAGCTTTTGACCCCTAGTATCCACCTGTAAATTTTCATGTTGATATATCCAAGCGTTCTCGAGTTATCGCTGTCACAGACAGACAAACAGACAAACAAACAAACAAACCTTTGTTTTTTTCGTTGAAACACACTGATGTATGTGAGGCCATTTTACACCGAAATATGCATTTTGAGCAAATTTGAACACGGACGGACAAACTGAAAACAATGCCAGTCTCGCTTCGCGACTGGTAATCATTCAATGTCTACGACACATTTATACAACCTATGACCTAAAAAACAGCCATCAGTCGACAAATATTCACAATCAATCATTCATTATGATTCAATGTCTACGACAAATTTATTATATCACCCATGTCGTTCCAAAAAAAATTGATGCACTTGAATCCTCTGGTAAAAGGGCCATCAAGGCCCTAGACTGAATAGGGACAACACTGAAATGAGTTCCAAACACTACCAAATAGTAAGAAATCACTTTAAAATGCTATTTAACAGAAATTATAACACTGAATAAACAAGAGGCAAAGCCTTCAAGGCTCACTCGAACAGGAACATGATGTGGGACAACAAAGATTGAAGGGGGGTGTCTCGCACAAGATTGCCAATAAAATTTTAAAGTACAAATGAAACTATCGTTAATGCAAAAATGGATACAACTATAAAAAATAAAAATATTAAAAAAAGTGCCCGTGCCAAGAATCGGACCCGGAACCATAGGCGCAACAGGCACTCTACCAATGAGCTATCAAGGCTTTCAGTGTTGATGAGTTTCTTAACTCATGTTGCCTGTTGAATACTCTCTAACCCACTAATCTAAAATGTTATCGGTTTGTTATCTGTCCTTTTCTGGTAAAATTCAAAAACAAGAGTTTCTTGTAAACCAGGTTGCACTCTAGTCATAGACAAATAAAAACTCCTAAAAAACAAAAACAATCAGCAAGGTCATGGGAATGGAAAGGAAGCTTTGTTCAAGTGGTGTGGATCCCTCTACCAAATTTGAACACAATTTGTCCAGTAGTTTTACAGAAAATCAATACACAGACACACAGAAATATAAATACAGTAAAAATCGCTTAAGTCAAAACTGAAGGGACTGAAATTTTATTTTGAGATAGCCAATATTTTGAGTTAAGACTTTTCAACATAGAGATTACTATACTGGGACCCAAAAATTATTGTGAGTTTTCCAGTGTTTTTGAGTTATCTTTTTTTTGAGCTCCGAACCTTTATTTCACAAGGGTAAAATAGAGATATCATGATAAGTCTCATACTATCTCAATGTGAATACAGGCCCAGGTGCTCAGCAGCATTTTTGACTCCAGTAACCTTGACCTTTGACCGATAACCTTCATTATCGAACCTGGCCTAGATATCCTTAGTACCTATCCCATGCAACATTTGAGCGTCCTAGGTTCCTCCGTTCAAATGTTAAGTGCCAGGTGCTCAGCAGCATTTTCAGCTCCAGTGACCTTGACCTATGACCTTCAATTTCGATCCTGGCAGCAGTGATGTCCTGGCTTTGTCCCGTCCCCCCACCAACGTCTCTTCCCACATCCCCACATCTTACCCCTGCCCTCTTTGCAGACTTTGGGTGATACTAAGCAAGGACATAGTCACAGTTTATACTATAGGGATGCACAGTTAACATGGCTCCCAATCTTCCTGAAACATAAAGGGTCCCTAATATGACGTTTTTGCTTAGGGCATAGAGGAAGAATAAAGGATCCCTATTTAGTATTACATCACAAATACTGAAATAAATAACAATTTCAAGTGCACATGAATAGTATCTAGTCAAAAGTTTTCAGAATGTCTGTGCGCATACACACACAGAGACTGACAGAGGGAAAGAGAGAGAGAGAAGGGGGGAGGGAGCAAAAGTGGGTCAATCACTCAATGACAGACTCAGAGGGAGAAAATAAGAGTTAGAAGATGACAAATTTTCCTGGTCTCCTCGCTGCATTCAGCCGACACATTACGATTTCGGAGGAGCTCAGGAGAAATCTATATGGAAGATTTTTTCGGAAAAGTCAGGAGAATGGGCCAAAAAGTCAGAAGGATAGTAGATGCCATAAAGCAAGGAAAAAGGCAGAGTCAAAGAGAGAGACAGATTAGAGGAAGTTACAACTTATACAAGCACAGAACTTCCAGAAGGAAGATCCCCGGTATCCCCACGTGGGGGGGGGGGGGGGGGGGGGGGGGTGTCAACCTACCAAATTTGGACTATAGCCACAGGACTGTCCAAACTTTACCAATTTCAGTCGCCCTCCGGGCAAGTAACTAAAAAATATTTTTACTCGGGCTAGTAGTTTTAGCCAGCCCTGAGCCATCATTCAAAAAAAGACAAGCTCAAGCTCAAGATAATCAATTCCTACAATGCATGACCTTGAGTCTGTCTCAGCATCTGTCAACCTACCAAATTTGAGATATGTAACTGGAAAAATGTGAACGATGTGGCAAAAACAACAATTCTACATCTCCAGAGTCAAAAGTCAAGGTGATCACAAGTAGTAATCGCTACCCAGTACTTATTCTGAATTTAACTATGTTTGAAGACTGTAACTTCAACAGTGTTTCCCATAAGGATCAAATGTGAGGGTCCCAGGGACCCCCTGTGCAAAATTTTAAGGGTCTTTTGAAATGTTTAAGGGTCCCCAATCAACACTTAAAAGCCTACTTCAGTGAAGGTGAATATGCGAAACACACTAGCTACATACCTGCCTTGTCACGTAAAATCATGTATAATACTTTGCGCATGCTCACGCACACAATAGAGAGTAGAGAGATTAAACTTGGTCTGTGAAAAACATGTGCGTCCTTGGAATGCACAGTGCTGAAATTAAAGAGTCCCTTCCTGGTCTTAGTGCTTCAGAGAGAGAGAGAGAAAGATAGAGATTTAACGCCCTCTGAGTCAAAAGACTATTTGAGGCATTTAAAATGATAAAGATCCTGGAAAAAAAAAAGTGGATTTTTGAATGATAAGATATAATTTGAAAGTTTATAATTTTTTAGAATTTTTAAGTTTTTATTATTTAGAAAAGTTTTTTATTTTATTTTTTAGAAGTTTTAATTGCGCACAAGTTTTTAGAGTATAAAATTTATGTTTGTGATAAAATATTTTGTTTGTAAAAGATATTTGGCTGTTTGCTTTTAAGTCTGGCAGATTGGAGGAGGTCTGATTAAAAAAAACCCAGGGCTACAGTTAAAATTCATGCTTTACGCTCAACTGAGCTTTTTTTGTAAAAATCCGTATTGTGCTAAAAAAAAGAGCTTTATTATTAAAATTAGAGTGCTTCAGGGACACACAAATGTGCTTTATGGGAAACACTGCTTCAAGTTCAACAATGATTGAAATATGGTCACTTTACTAGACTACAAACATTATTGAAAGGAAATCCTAGAAAGTGCATCTCCTCAACTGGCTCAAACTTAAAACCCCTTCTGACATTTGTTTTTCTGCATTCACTTTAATTCTTTTTTCTTTTTTTTTAATCGCCATGCCGGTTTTTGTGTGTGTGCGTGTGAGTGTGTGTGTGTGTTTCACTATGTATGTGTGTGTGTGTGTTAGTGTGCGTAATTCTCTGTGTGTGTGTGCGCGTGCGTGCGTGTGTGTGTGTGTGCGTGTGCAAGTGAGCGAGTGGGTGTGCATGTCTAGTCTGTGTTGTTGTTTTGTCATTGTGTGTGTTATGTCAGTGTGTGTACAGATTATCTTATGTCAGGGGTCCAGGTTAATGATCCAAATTGACCTATAATTTTGTGCAGCAGGGGTCATATGACCCATGAACTAAATGAAGTCTGAACAAAAAATGAAGCTCTGACACATTACTGGCCTCTTCCTACATGGCAGGGTAATCAAAAAGTCACAAACGTAATGTTCTCATCTCTAGCAGATGCCTTTGTACCATAGTGTTCAAGGGCTTCAGCTGTTGGGATGATCCCTAGAGGGTGTTTTTTTTATCCAGGGTATGTCAACAACATCAACAACTGGCCTCTTATTTTGGAAATTAACCATTCATTTTCTGTAGTGTAATCACAGGTCATATGACCTATGAAGCTTGAAAATCTGAAATGTGTGTCAGTGTGTGTGTGTGCGTGTGCGTGTGCGTGTGCGCGCGCGCGCGCGTGTGTGTGTGTGAGTACAACACGTGCATGTCTAGTCTGTTGGGGTTTTTTTTGTCATCGTGTGTGTTATGTCAGTGTGTGCAGGGCTCCCAATCGTCCCGCAAAACGAGGGGACTCCTTCACTTACAGAATACAGGGTCCTAGAGGCGGGATAGAGGGTCCCAGTGGCATTGCAAATGCTAAAAAGAATTTTTCTAGTGCATCCCTGGGACCCCCTGCATTCTTTTAGAGGGTCCTTGAGAAGTTTAGTGCTTCATAAACCCCCAAATGGAGGTCCCTGGGAGCCCTGGTGTGTGCATAAAGTCGAATAGGTGTGTAATCGGGATGCAATCACAACCAGAGGGCTAAAACAGCTTTTTAATTAAAACTTGAATCATTCAATCAATAAACTTTGCAGAGACTGAGACTAGTGAGAGCAAATTCTAAGTGAAAGGCAGTATTTTGTGCATTTCACAGACGAGCATGCCATTTGATTTCAGCAGCCAAAATTAATGAAGTAACTTTGATCATAACATACCAACCATAACCGATCACTTGACATTGGTAAAGTAGGAGTCAGAATACGCACACACACACACACATGTAAGCAAACACACAGTGACAAACGCTCACTGTGAGTGAGACACTGTGTGTGTTACTATGCCTTTGTCACTGACAATGTCAGTGTACATGGGCCTAATGCAGAATAACTGACCAGTGTATGATTGGGATAAAATAACAACCAAAAACTGAAAAAGGCTTCAACTGTTCAAGTTAAAATGAGAATCCAACATCTCATGCATTTCCTTCTTCAGTTCTAATCTTACAACAGAAACGTTTTGAGGACCAGGGCTCCCAGGGACCCCCATTTGGGGGTCTATGAAGCACTAAAATTCTAAAAGACCCTAAAAGAATGTGCAGGGGGGGTATTGCACTAGAAAATAATCCTTTTGAGCATTCATAATGCCACTGGGACCCTCTATCCCGCCTCTAGGACCCTCTATACTGTAAGCGAAGGAGTCTCTTCGCCCCCTTGTTCAGGGTTTTCACTTTAAACCGATTGCCGATCGAGAACATCGGTTAAAATCGGCTTTGAATCGGTTGTTTTTGTTGGAGCCTCAAATTTGCGTGTGTACTATACTACTAAGATTAAGATTAATTAATATTAAGATTAAGCTGCCAGGAGAGCTCACCAAATGGGTTGAAAAATGCTCAAAATCGTTTTCAGCTGGGGTGCTAATAGTACTAGTTTCATGGTGTGCTTTCCTGATTTTGATTGTTCTTCTTCCATTTAGTTGCTGAAATCATCTTTGACCATTTTTGCAACCGAAAAGGGCAAAGAGGTCGAAAAAGAGAAAAACAAAAAGATATAGAGAAAGAGAGCAAGAGACTCACAGAGAGAGAGAGACTCACAGAGAGAGAAAGACAGAGTTTTGGTGGGTAAACAGCCAGACAACCGGCCAGACAAGGACTGCTTGCAGTACCCAGAATGATGCCGGTGTCATGAGAAATAAGTATCTACCGTGAAATAAATACCCTTCAAAAGCGCACTAGAGCCATTCTTCTTTCATGTCATAAAATGATAAATAAGTCAACTATTCCAAAATACATGAAAATGTCATGCTTTGTTGGAGCAGATATTACTTTATCATAGGAGTGCTCATATTCTTAAAGGTTCTGACTTAGATGTACACTTGACATCCGTCATACCTAAGTTATAATGCTCAATAAAATCCTCAAGATATATAAAGAACCTAATCCAAATGTTCAATGTAATCATTTTACTGGAGAAATCAAATTTAGCTGGTTTTATTGGTCTAACCATCTAATAAACAAATGAACACCACTTCAGTGGGTTTAGTAATTAATTTAGAGCACTTTGCAGCCTTCATAGAAAGATAAATGAAAAAATAGTGCTTAATGGTCCTATGGTGTAAATAGTGAATTATGATATAATCTGAAAAAAACTTTATTCATGCAAGTTATTATTTTCTTTAAAGCATTCTGCTTACTGTAGTTGACAAAAATACAGTTATTCATAGACATTTTGGCCAGAAACTGGAAAATAAATGATAGGTAACTTTGATGTTTGTCATACATTTTTCACACATTGTGTAATAAAACAAAAACAATGACCAATTAATAGTTTGGTGAAAATATTCAGTTAACACTTTAAGTTTAAAGACAGAATTAGTGTATTTTTTTCAAAATGGACGAAGGTCATTTGTTACCGCAACAGATACTAACAACAAACCAGGAAATGTCCGTGCAAACAATGAAAACAACTTAACACAAAACAATGAGAAAATACTGTGAATAAACCATGGTTGTGATGTAATCATTGATGTTCGTCAATGGGGGACACCACATTATCACTATTTTCTCAGAAATCGGTTGAAAAAATATGCCTCATTTATACTTAAATATGCATGTATTTAAATGAGTTTGAATCTTTTCTGCTCAATCTACACGGAAAGAACCAAGAAATAGAGCGGGAGGGTGTAAATCTACATTTTTGCCTCGATACAAAGCCATGTCACTTAGTTTCGTATTTTTTCAAAATGGCGGCCACAAGACGCCTCTGAATGTTCTTCCTGCACGCCACAAGACGCCTCTGAATGTATTTACTAAATTTAGGGGCGAATCTTTCCCAAACAGCAAACAATTTAAATGAGGAAAAGAGTATTTATTTCATGGGTAAAATATTTTATGCAACACCGGCCCCTGTTGCTTGTTTACTGTACAAAAGAAAATATACCCTCACATAGTCACAACATACATACATTATTATCGGCAAAATCACCAATGGATAAGAGAAGATAATCTGATGATAGAAAGAGCTACCTGTTCTGTGAAGCTATGACGATTATGGTTTACCCAATACTGATATTGTGTAGGCCTAAATCAAATAATTAATGCAACAGGTTCCACAAGGCACATATTCCAGCCAAATCGGCAAATGTTGAGGTATATCATACAAAGCTTAGTAATAAGCTACCAGTACTTAGGCAGTATTTTGACTTTGATGTCCAAGTATGTTCACACAGAAAAAAAGTGAACATCTAGACTTGCCAGTTCGCAGAATTAGGTTTGCATGGCGTTCGAATTGTCAAGTCAGCAACAACTGAACAAACACTGAAGCAGATTTTCGTTTCTTCAGATCTTTGCATTCAGCATCGATTGTCTCATTGTGCAGTTAGTTTACAAACGGATAAGATTACAATTACAGCAAAACACCACACTAACACAGTACATACACACACAAAAACCTGCGTTCTTTCGTGCAGGAAATCGGCTAATGCACTGTCTTTAGCAAAATTGGTAAATTTCTAATCAAATCGATGTCTGTCAGCAGTCGATCTAAAAAAAAGTCAACACGTAAATTCAGTTCACAATCACCTTCGGATCACAGCTTACTTACCTTCATCCACCCAAAGACTGGCAAGAGTCGTATTAGAGTTGGCCATAATGCGTAGATAAGATATTCAACAGCTAAACAAATCTTGTTTCCGCAAGATCTGCTTACAGATACAACCGATTGAAGTGTAATTGCCGTTTGTTTCCTCTTCGGGGTTGTGTTTAAAATTCCAACACCAAAATGGCGTCCGATCACTGCAAGTGCTCGACTTTCAGAGTAAATGGGGCATGATCAGATCTGCAATTTGTTGAGAGTGCATCACCGGCCAGACGAACCAACAAAATTCTTATGCCACATTTTCTTTTCAGAATAAGAAACAAAAGTAAATAATTACAGAGACAAGAAAACTTCGAGCTGATCTCTCGTCTCCAACATACGAAGCTTGGCGGCGTCAGCCATCTGCTTCCTGTGATTGGTTGATGACGGCACGTGGGATGGTCAGTGCGCTTGCGCACAAGCTTATGCCAGAGATGTCAGAGGTCATATTTGTGAAAACAAAGCAAGAAAGGCTCCGATGCAGTCATGGGATTGTGCTATTGATTCTTAAATCAATGACATGCTTTGCAATGCGGCCCAACAAACAAAATAACTTTCATTTTCGATATTGCCGAGGATTTTAGTATTGCCATGCTGTTTGGCATGAAAAACCAAGAGATGCAGCAAAACCTGCATGGACTTACTAACTTACCCCTACACTTACCCCCTACACTTACCCTAGAGTTCTTCAACGCAACTGTCAGTCTTTTTTGTATATTAAATCATTTTAAAATAACTTTATTTCAAATGCCTCAAATGGCCTTTTGGCCCAGAGGGCGTTAAATCTCTACTTTCTTTTTTGTATGTAGTCACTTCTAATAAAACACACATATATACTCACTCACTCGTATGCACACACACACACACACACACACACACACACACACACACACACACACACACACACACACATAGGCCTACACGTGCGCACGCACACACACACTCACTCACACACGCGCGCGCGCGCTCATGCATGCGTGCATGCAAGACACGTCATAATACACACGCACCCGCCGCATGCACGGGCTATTTGCTCAAATGACATTCATCCGTTTGGCTGACCATTAACCTGTAGTAGGGGCCAACAGTAACATGAGAGCAGTACGTGTACAATTAGCCTAATAGATGGTTTTCCGCAACAGAATGGAAAATTGTGGTCCAGTTTAGTCCTTTGTGGAAGACCGTCTATAGGGGCCGCTACATACACTGCATAGGGGAAGACGGGGTAAAAAGCGCATGGGCGGGTAAGAAAGCCCACCCCAATTATCTAATAAATAAAGAAAATGTCAGTCAAATTTGCCCATGAGACGAATGCTAGACATTAACGCTCGTCTCATGGGCAAAATGAGACTGACATTTGCTTCATTTCATGAGATAATTGGGGTGGGCTTCTTACCCGCCCATGCGCTTTTTACCCCGTCTTCCCCTACCATTCGATCCCAATGCGATCCGATTGTGACATTTGTGAGGCATGATTCTCGTGAAATCCTACTGTCTAAGCGAATCTGATGAATCCTATAAGTTATGTTCACCATGTTTGTCCCCGTACACGAATCTGATGAAATAGGCCCCTAGGCCCTAGGCTATATCTGTATTTGATTCGTGCATATGGGTCTATTTGAGTATAGTGAGCGAAAATACTTTTAGACGGACTCACGTGTTTCACGTGAATCACGACTCACAGACATCGTCACACTCGGATTGCATTGGGATTGAATCTTATGCAGTGTAGCGGACCCTTGTGACGGCTCAAACGAGCCGGAGTGCCTTTGCAATGGCGATTCTAGTGCTGCAGCCAAAGGGCTTGGTTGACCCGCTTTGGGGACCTTCCCCAACGCCAACTGTCCTCTGAAATCCCTTTTGCCGAGAGAGTAGGGATGTACCCTAGGCAAGGCATCTCCATTATAGACAAATTCTAGCCCAGCCCACCGGAATAGCATCTGCCCCCTTTACTATCTGGCGGTCATGGTCGGAAACGATTGCCTGGCATCCATACACATACAAGCTTCAGCGGCTACAGAGACAGGGGCGGATCTGTTAGTCTACAGTGGTGCCGGGTTCCAATTACTATCTGGCGGTCATGGTCGGAAACGATTGCCTGGCATCCATACACATACAAGCTTCAGCGGCTACAGAGACAGGGGCGGATCTGTTAGTCTACAGTGGGGCCGGGTTCCAATGGCTCTGTTGGGAAGTCAGTTGGAGGAGGGGGGGGGGGGGGGGGGGGGGGCGATGGTTGGATTTACGTCCAATTAGTCGTTGGCTCTTATGGACAGTGTTCCTGGAGACTGGGTCCTCCCGGGGATGTAGGGTGATGAGGTGAAGATAATGGTGATGAAGTCGTCTGGTCGGTCGTACAGGCACCAGCCCTGGTACGTACAGGCGGTGGTGAACCAAAATGCCCCCCCCCCCCCCCCCCCATTTGGGGGGGGGGGGGGGGGGGGTAGCGGCCCTGAGACCGAAAGGGGAGCTTCGTCCATCAAAAACTGACAATAATTTGAATGTAAAAGAAACAATGAAGACCTCACCTAGGGGAATAAGCTAAAACTCTGGCATGGAATTAGGCCCACATGAGGTCACGGTCGAATGTCCCCCTCTGTTACTTCTCAGTTCTTCTTCTGTGTGTGGTGGTGGCCAACTTCTTTTTATAGAAGTAATTGCACATACTTTAGCAGGTGGCCAAAGAAAAAAAGAAGCAGAAGAGTAGATTGCGGAAAAGAAAAAAAAACATATAATGATAACTTAAAGAATCTGCGAATACACACACTATCAGATTTGCTTGGATTCACACACTTTCTGAGAGTACATATCAATTGCTTGCCATATTGCTTCCCTTTTATTTCCGACTTTTTTTTCGTTTATTTTTTATTTATTTTATTTACCGGGTTTTTTTTAATGTTTTTTTGGGGGGTTGTGTAATTGGTTTCCTTTCTCATCTATTTGCCTACGCCAAAAGTGTTCTGTTTTTCAGTTTGTCTTTTAGTTTGTCTGAAAATAGCATAACTGAAAAAAAACATAATTTAAAACAAAGTGTGGACAGTTTGGACACCATCTAAATATTAAATCTGTCGATTTTTTTAATTTTTAAAGCTTTCCCTCGCGACTTCGCTCACGGCTGGTAGGCCTAATGAAACTCGCGGCTGGTAATGAGCCTTTATTTCAGAACGTCACAGTAAGAGGGAGCGAGAGAGAGAGCAACACACGTTCACACACGCATACGCACATCATGCACTGACGCACACATATACACGCACGCGCGCACACCATCTAAATATTAAATCTGTCGATTTTTTTAATTTTTGCGGCTTTCCCTCGCGACTTCACTCACGGCTGGTAATGAAACCGCGGCTGGTAATGACCTTTATTTCAGAACGTACAGTAAGAGGGAGCGAGAGAGAGACTGAGTAACACACGTTCACACACGCGGCATACGCACATGCACGCACACATATACACGCACGCGCGCACACACACAGTATACACACACAGAGCAGTCGGAGCACGCGCACACGCATGCACGCGCGCAAACACAGGTATGCACGTGCATGCACATGCCGCGCAAACACACGCATGCGCACGCACGCACCTGCACGCCGCAAACACATTCGTGGGTGCACGCATACACGCGCACGCACGCACACTTGCAAACACACGCACGCACGCACACGCATCAGTGCGAGCGTGCACACGCACACGCATCAGTGCGAGCGTGCACACACATATACACGCCGCACTGTGACGCGCGCGCACACACACATTGTAACAAGATTAGGCCTAATAGTCACACACAAGAACAAGATCACCCTGGGGAAAAAAGCCTGAGTTTTAATGGGATCTTGTGAGCGAACTAAATTAACAACATGTTTGGTGTCAAATTATAATTTTAAAAAGCGCATTTTGCTGTGTTTAATATTTATAGCTTTTTTAAAAGAACATCAAAACCAGTACAGAAAGCTGTGTTTCACTCATCTTGTGACGCAATCAGCGGTTGCCATCCACTTCGCCTAAGCGCG
>CM065681.1:9562784-9705284 GCA_017654935.2 Phymorhynchus buccinoides | reverse complement strand
AGCTGATTGAAGGTTGGAGGAGGGGTATGGTTGAATGATGCACCCAAGCACTACAACAATGCTAGTGGATGGACGTCAGATGCCAACTGGGACATCGTGACTGATATGATGGAATATGTGTGTATCAGTTTGATCCAGAAACCAATCCTCATTCAGATGTCTTAAGTTGAGATCCCTTCAATAAAATTCCACAAGAAACGGATTACTGAAAACCCCAAGCAAACAAGCTGTGTTTCTTCTCTATACTGATTGTCATAATGGCCTCAGTTCCTCTGAGAAGAGCATCACCGGCCGCAGATAAAAACGTAAACACCTGTTTACCCAAAGATGCTTTGGACGTGTTGTCCGTGCACTGGTATTTGAGGTCACCTACTTTATCATGACAATGCAAGTGACCACACTGCTGCAACTACTTTGGACATTCTGCAAGACAACAGAGTTCAGTTGGTCTCCCTCACACTTATTTCTACGACTTAATCCCTTGTGACTTTTTCCCATTACGTTATGCAAAGCGCCAGTTAAAGAGGACGCAATTCCAGAAGGTTAAAAAAGCTTGAGGGTTTGCCGAGGGCTCTATTTTGACATACATCAGTCAACTGGGTCTGGCGCCATAACTGTTTGCTTTGAAAGGCTGATCAAGTGTATGTGTGCTTAGGAAGGATACCTCGAAAATATAGACCCACCAGAAGAAGTGTGCATCCTGTTATTTACATCCAGAAACTTATCGAGAGCCCCTCGTTCAACTACTGATAGTTTGGCCTACATCTTAGACCTAATACACATACATTCCCAACCGGGAGTCCGTGGTGAGAGGGTAGACGCTGACTCTCTCATGTGATGATTCGGAAGCAAAGTGGTAGATTGCTATCGACGTCCTACTGGGTGGCAGCCGGTGGGAAGGGCGACACAGAATCTCCTCCCTCACCAGATGGGAGTTGAGGGACTTGCAGACTGACATGACAACATGCAGCAACTTGGATCATCTCTGCTGATTTGACTTCATGAATGATCCGCCGGCACCCAGCAGTAGGCTTTGACTGTGCTGTTGCTCAGGGGGTCGGATACGCAGACTCATCCTCTGGGATGTTTGACTTCAGCACAGCGCCACCTACTGTTGGGCAGGGGACCCCTCTTGAAGGACCACGCCCGCCTGCAGAGACTTCGCCTGTATGTCTCCTGACAGCCTGCGACGACACCAGCTCCTGCATGTGACCCGGTGGCCCTGAAGAATCAACAAAACAAGATCAGCGGACTACAGGAGCACCTGAACAACCTTCGGCTTGTCTCACAATGCTCAAGTATCCTACAGCCTAATAGATGTCAACATCTGCATCAAGACTAACAATCTACATGGATGCTGACTTCAACATCAGGACAAGATATCCTTCGACTCGGATCTCGTCCGAAATGTTCCAGTAACCGGAGGTGCATCATCGTCTGTAAGGGGTGTGCAACGTAGTGCTGGAATCATCAACACGACGACGTCTGCCATGTCACGAATTCCTGTCCCATCATTAACTCCATCATCATCATCACCACCTCACCGAGAAGCCTTAGTCTTCAGGAATACCGTCCATAAGGGTCTCTGACCGATTGGACGCTAATCTCACCACCAGAGAGCACATACAATAAGTAGTAGATAATGATAAATAATAGTCAACATTTCAAAATTCCAAGCAAAAATATTAACCGATTCTGTGATAGGCCTACCATAGCCCACCAATAATTATTTTAAAAATCTATAGGCCCAACATAACTTATTTTTAGTATAAAAAAAGTGTATTCATGTAAAACTATTAAAACATTTTTTTTTTTAGCTGTCTTGTATGCCTAATGGTGAATCAAGATTGGTTTGTACTTTCTATTATTCTTGACAAAAAATAAAGAAAAAACCCAATGTTTTTATTGTCCAGTGGATTTGAAACTTGGTTTCCTGTAAAATTGCTTTCCTGCAAGACAAAATCGAAATGTGCTTACGCTTACATACGAATAATCCCTGGAAGACGTCTTCAGTCTGTACCTCACTACAAATGAGCGGCTTTGAGCCCAAAACAAAAACCTTTGTAGCATTGCAAGTGTGCGAGAGTAAGGGGGTAGAAAAGATGTACCTGGACACATGCACACAATTTGTGCAAATTCTGTACTAGCACAAAGATAACTAAATGAATTTATAAACCATAATGCGACGAGACTCAAGTGTTCCACTTGGGAAGATGTGTGGCCCCGTGGGAGGCCTGGGATAGAAGAGAAAAGAGGTGGGTGGAAAGGGGAGTGGGGAACAAAGAAGTGCCCGTTCACTTCTTGGCGGGCTTTTTGGCGGCAGCCTTCTTGGGGGTCTTCACCTTCTTGGGCTTGGCCGCTTTCTTGGCTGGAGACTTGGTCGCCTTCTTGGGCTTGGTCGCCTTCTTGGCCGGGGATTTGGCCTTCTTGGCCGCAGGCTTCTTGGGCTTGGCAGCCTTCTTGGCTGCGGGCTTCTTGGGCTTGGCAGCCTTGGGCTTCTTCACCTTCTTGGCGGCGGGCTTCTTAGTGTCCACTTTCTTCTCTCCCAGACGGAAGGACCCGGAGGCTCCAGTGCCCTTGGCCTGCTTGAGGGTGCCGGCCTTCACTCCAGCCTTGAGGGCGGTCTTGACGCGGGCGTTGATCTTGGTGACCTCGGTGCCCACCTTGTAGTTGGCCATGACGTACTTGAGGATGGCCTGGCGGGAGGAACCACCACGCTCCTTCAGTGAGGAGACGGCAGCGGCGATCATCACGTTGTACTTGGGGTGCAGTGAAGGTTTGGCCGGCTTCTTGGCCTTGGGAGCCTTCTTGGTCGGAGTCTTGGTTTGAGCGGGGGCAGCGGCGGCGTCAGACATGATGACGGAGATTGTAGCTGTAGCTGTAACGACGAGGAAGACTGTACCGTTAACACGAAGAGAACTCTTTGCTGGCGAACCGACAAAGCGAATGAACCAATTTTGGCCGTTTTTTAGTTATAAGGCTACCGGCGGACCGCAAAGCCAACAACGCGTGGCTGCACGCAAATCGGTCCTCGCGAAGCCTCGGAAAGTCGATTTTGTGTTTGTTGATGTTTGTTTCGGGGTGATTATATTATAAATTACACACAGAATCACCACATATTGCATATCGCTATAATCGTCGATAAACAAGCTATAATTCAATATACATAGTTTTTATATTTTCACTTGTACCGAAGAGCAATTTGGAAATAATTGCGTTCTCTGCGACCCCCTGAAACGAGTTCAAAGCACAAAATAATTAATTTCGTCCTTTAGTATCATGCACAGTTATCAACATATGGTATGAACAAAATCATATGATTCTCATCTTTGCGTTTGACCAAGTTTTATTTCTGTGACGGGCACGGATGAAGAGTTTAAAGCAGTTTTCTGACGAGTGCAAAGCACAAATTGGTGTTGTCAGCCATCGTCCGATCTCCCTCTTTATGCTTACTAAATTTTCAGTCTGGAATTCTATCCATGTATTACAAAGATCAATTATCTGAAGTATAGAGCAAGATTTGTCAATGTATAAGTGAAAAGAAAAACCATGTTTTGTTCAATAAATAAAAGCTTAAAGCACAATGTTTGACATTTTTGTTGTGCCGTTTTGGTAGCTTTCATGTACAATTCACAATGGCGGCCGTAATACTGACACACACACGCAAGAAATTTTTCTTTTCGGAGAAACATTTAGCGAATTTATTGTACATAAGTAACAGAATAAAAATCATAGATAATGTGATGATGTAATTGAGATCACAATTTGGGGAAGCATCTAGTCGACAGAAGGGGTTAAAACTCCATTGCCTCTTGGGTCGTTGTTGGGCCCTTTGCTAATACTGTGATAGGCCTAATGGTTACAGTGCGATTTGAATAGCTTCGATTAATGCGAAAATTCGCAGGTTATGAGTCCAGATAATATTAAAATGTATTTAAGCATGAAGAAAGCCTACAATACATGTACGGGGCATGTATGGTTAAGTTAATGGACATTGTTTTTTAAGTAATTTATCGCATTTTTCAAACCAAAAACGCGGCCGCCTCGCAGCCTACTACGTGGCGTCGCTAGATATTTTTGTTGGGCTTGCTAGGGATGCGTGTTTTCTTATACTTCTTATACACTTTCTCGTGTTTTCTAAAATGTATAATGATGAATAATATAATGCATAGAACAAAATCTGCATATGAAATATTTAGCGAACAAGAGAATTACTGCATTAAACCTGTTGTTCAGTAACAAATTTCAAATGGAAAAGGCGCTCAGGCAAACACGTAGGCTACAAGAGTCCGTGGTTAAAAATCGGCCACCTGCCAGATTTTGTAAATGTAGGCCTACAGACAGGCCCAATGTTTTGTAAGACCAGTATGCCTATGCAAATCTATTAAATTGTTAATGGTTCATGCAATAACGTTACGTTCACAATAATTTAATCAATATCATTATGAGCGTATTAATTAAGCAACAACAAGCTTTAATATGATGTGTGTGTGTACCCGAGTGAGACAGACTGTGAGTATGCGTGTGTGTAGTATGTGCGCGCGCGCGTGTGTGTGTGTGTGTGTGTGTGCGTGTGCGTGTATGTGTGTGTGTGTGTGTGTGTGAGAGAGAGAGAGAGAGAGAGAGAGAGAGAGAGAGAGAGAGAGAGAGAGAGAGAGAGAGAGAGAGAGAGATTTGCATGATGAGTAGCCGGACCCGGCTGTAGGCCTATAGGATATACTGTCGGACACACATTAACACTGACACGCGTACCACACACAAACACACTGTACGGTAGGCCTAAACTTACAGGCGCGTGATCTCTCTCCGTCTCTCTCTCTCTCTCTCGGACACAAAACAAGGCACCGACTGACATCTTCAGTTAACAGACCATATTGCAGTACCTCCAGGATCTGCTCCAAGCTGACTGAATGATGGCTGTGTTGGTTGGTTGATGGTTCATCTTACATCTTTCGGATGCTGGGGACAATAAAGTGCCCATACACTTAGCACACGTTAAACCCATGCAATGGCAACGAAATATGAGTTGTAATTTGGTCAAAATTTAGGCCTGCACACACTTTCCTTCCTCAGTCATCAGTCACACAAAAACGGCATCAGTGCAAATAAAAATAATTTAAAAAACAAAACAAATGGGTGGCGCCTCGATCTGGTTGCAACGCGCTCTCCAGGTGGGACCAACCCGAATTTCAGAGACACCCCTGTATTATAAAGACACCCCTGTATATTATAAAGTACTAAATACAAATACTACTACCAAATATGCTTTTTTTAGCCGAGCAGACGTTAACCAAACTTTCATCATCCACAATTCACATTTTGATCTGTGATATGATCTGTGATGCTCAGGGGCGCGGATCTGGAGTGACGAAATCATCAGCAAAGTAACCCAGCTTCCATGCCCAAAACTTACAAAGGGAGTGAGAGATCCAAGTTGCAATTATAAAATCTCACACGGTACTAACAAACATGCATGTAAGGAGGAAAAGGATCTTGGTGTCATCTTTGATTCTGGATTAACATTTGATAATCACATTAACACGGCTATTAGTAAAGGCAACAAAATGCTGGGCATAATTAGAAGAAGTTTTATTGGGTTAGATAATATAATAGGCCTATATTTTTTAAACTAAAAGTTTGGTGAGACCTCATCTAGAATATGGAAATCAGGTCTGGAGTCCGTTTTTAACTTGAAAAGGCAATCGGCAGCATTAGAAAGGGTCCAAAGACGGACAAGCAACAAAATCAGTTAAAGGCGTTATAGTCATCTTGATTACGAACATAGACTAGGGAAGTTGAAATTACCATCTTAGTTGAAATATAGAAGAATTCGTGGGGATCTGAAACACTTAAAAAAAGTTTTCACAGTAATAACAATACTAATAAATCTTTGTTCCAGCTGACAACTGACTCAAGAACCCGTAACAGTGATTTAAAAATACTAACCCAGTTGCAACCCAGCCGAACTAATAAAAAATGAAATATTACAAACAAAATCTTTTTTAAAGGCAACAAAATGCTGGGCATAATTAGAAGAAGTTTTATTGGGTTGGATAATATAATAGGCCTATATTTTTAAAACTAAAAGTTTGGTGAGACCTCATCTAGAATATGAAAATCAGGTCTGGAGTCCGTTTTTAACTAAAAGGCAATCGGCAGCATTAGAAAAGGGTCCAAAGACGGACAAGCAACAAAATCAGTTAAAGGCGTTATAGTCATCTTGATTACGAACATAGACTAAGGAAGTTGAAATTACCATCTTAGTTGAAATATAGAAGAATTCGTGGGGATCTGAAACACTTAAAAAAAGTTTTCACAGTAATAACAATACTAATAAATCTTTGTTCCAGCTGACAACTGACTCAAGAACCCGTAACAGTGATTTAAAAATACTAACCCAGTATATATAGCCGAACTAATATAAAATAAAATATTACAAACAAAATATTTTTTAACAGAGTAACAGAGCACAAAAACTCCGCCATTGTCGGTCCCCCAGCCTCCCTGTCAAAAACCTTACCGCCACAGACGGTATAGTACACGTGTAACTATACCGTCTGTGTTATCGCTACAAAAACGCCAACAAGAGACCCAACAAACATTGCAGCCCTGGGAGAGGACAGACCTTCAGCTGGAGGACTTATGACGCGGAGTGGTGAAAGCCAGAGAAGTCTGGAAGCCACTCATCCGACTACCATTCTTTCAACCAGGGCAACCACCATCATCGGAACATGGAATGTCAGGACCATGTACGAAGCAGGGAAGACAGCACAGGTCGCTGCAGAGATTGATGAAGACATATGGCCTCGACATCTTAGGAATCAGCGAGGCAAGATGGACAGGCAGCTGTCAAAAAAGACTTTCTACATGAGAGATGTTGCTGTTTTCAGGCCATGAAGAGGAGAATGCACCACACACCCAGGGAGTGGCTTTCGTGTTCTCCAAAACAGCCCAGAGACCACTTATCGGATGGAAATCCCACGACCCATGTATCATCACAGCCACCTTCAAAACTAAGAAAAGGAGAATCAACACGAACATCATTCAATGCTATGCTCCAACCAATGACAGCGATGACGAGAGCAAAGATCAGTTTTACAATAGACTGTCCTGGATACATACTCAAGACGAGATATCAGCATCATCATGGGAGACCTCAACGTCAAGGTTGGGAGTGACAACACGTGCTTCGAGGAGATCATGGGGCAGCAGGGCCTGGGAGAAATGAATGACAATGGAGAGAGGTTTGCAAACCTATGTGCCACAAGCAAACTTGTCATCGGAGGCCACAGTCTTCTCTCACAGAAGGATCCACAAAGCAACCTGGATATCACCGGACCTTTCCACTGAGAACCAGATAGATCATATGTGCATCTCTAAAAAATTAAGAGGTTCCAAAGATCACTGCAGGATGTACGAGTCAAGAGAGGAGCCGACGTTGCTTCGGACCATCACCTCCTTGTGGCCAGACTCAAGCTGAAGCTGAAGAGAAACTGGAATGGAGAGACCAACCAACGCCAGAGGTTCAACATTTCACTCCTGAAGGATGCAGGCAAGCTGGAAGAGTACAGGCTTTCCCTCACAAACAAGTTCCGGGTTCTTCAGGAGCTGCTAGATGAAGAGACCATTGACCAACATTTGGGGCAAGTGAAAGAGACAGTGACAACAACATGCAAAGAGGTCCTGGGTTATAAGAAACCAAACCACAAGGAATGGCTGTCAGCAGGGACTTGGACGAAGATCGAGGACATGAAAAAGAAGAAGGCGATTCTTACCAACAGCCGCACAAGAGCAGAGAAAGTCAGAGCTCAAGAGGCATACACGTCAACTATCAGAGACGCTAAGAACAGCATCAAAACCGACAAGAAGAACTTTACAGAAGAACTAGCAGCAGAGGCAGCTCTACATGGGAACATGAAGGACCTCTACATTATCACCAAGAAGCTCTCTGGAAGGTGCAGCAAGCCAGAGAGGCCAGTGAATGACAAATATGGAAAGGCCATTCCAGGAGAAGAGGGACAGAATAATAATAATAATAATAATAATAATAATAACAGTGAATCATTTATATAGCGCATTCCTCCACCAAATGTGGAGCTCTATGCGCTTAACAACAACAAAAATTAAAAGCAAGAAATTCAACAACAAAACCAAATAATCGCTCACGCACATGCAAATAGGCATACACATACAGAATGGGTGGAGGGGACACTTTGAAGAGCTCCTGAATCGACCAGCCCCTCAGAACCCACCAAATATCCAGGCAGCTGACAGTGACCTGCCAATTGACTGCAGTGAGCCTTCTAAAGAAGAGATCCGGGATGCCATTAAGCAGCTGAGGACTGGCAAGGCAGCTGGCCCTGACAGTATTCCGGCAGAGGCGCTGAAGGCAGACATGGAGACCATGGTGGAATTACTCCATCCCCTCTTCAAGAAAATCTGTGAAGAAGAACAGGTGCCATCAGAGTGGAAGGAGGGTTACATCATCAAGCTTCCAAAGAAGGGGGACATCGGCAACTGCGCTAACTACAGATGATTTGGCCCTTCTCTCACACACCCAACCACATGCAGGAAAAAGACCAGCATTATTGCAGAGAACTCTGCCAAGTTGGGCCTTAACATTCACCGAGGAAAGAGTAAGGTCCTGAAGGTGAACGCTGCCAGTGCAACTCCCATCACGCTCGAAGAGATAGAGAGCTTCACTTACCTTGGCAGCATCGTCGACAAGCAGGGAGGGACAGATGCTGATTGCTGATGTGAAGATCAGAATCAACAAGGGCTGCTTTCATCCAACTTAGGAACGTGTGGGCTTCCAGAGATCTGTCTATCAACACCAAAATCAGGCTCTTCAATACCAGTGTGAAGTCCGTTCTGCTGGATGGGGCCGAGACATGGAGGACCACGGTAACAACAATGAAGATCCAGACCTTTATCAACAACTGTCTGAGGAAAATCCTACGAGTGCGCTGGCCTGACACCATCAGCAACGAGGAACTGTGGCAACGAACACGACAGCAGCCAGCAGGGGTGGAGATCCAACAGTGCCGCTGGAGATGGATTGGCCACACTCTCCGCAAGCCAGCCACCAACACAACAAGGCAAGCCCTCATGTGGAATCCACAGGGGAAAAGGAGGAGAGGCCGGCCAAGGAACACCTGGCAACGCGAGCTGGAGGCTGACGCCAAGAAGATGGGCCTCACCTGGGGACAGCTGGAGAGAATTGCCCAGGACAGAAGCAGCTGGAAGGGTCTTGTTGGCGGCCTATGCCCTGGGAGGGGCGGCATGTGAAACTGACTTAGCTGAACAGAGCAAAAATCTCACACAATTCAAAAACCTCCTTGATAAATACACCAACATCTCAAAACTGCAATATCAGCATATAAAAGGCAGATTTGCCCAAAACAAAATATGAAAACCTCTCAGCTGTGCAAAAGTTCGAACAAAAACGAAAGGACAGTGAAGAGGCCGCGAGGCCTAATGTCCTAACTACCTGACCTGACCTGACACGAGAGAAAAAAAAAAGCCCTTTCCATGGCCGGATCTCGATCAGTTGGAAGGACTTTTTTCTTTTTTTTCTTACTTGTTATCAATTGAACAATAGGTCTTTCTCTACCTCGTACAGAAGTATTGAAGTGTAAAAACGATCCTTTCTGCCTTAATTATAAAAGTGTGTTTTTATCAATGAAAATCTGCTTAACGTCCTCCGGTCTGGAACAGACATATATGAGACATTAGTAGAATCTCATATAAAGATTCAGGTCGAACCATACTACGATTACTTGTAGCGGTGCCATAGCCGATGAGGTTTAACCGAGGCGTGGTCACCGCTACAGCTATCTGTATTAATACAAAAAATCGGGAATTTACTGGTTTCGTACTGCCTCCGGGCATTGCCTCCAGTATTGTTCCCACCATATTTGTATTTACAAATGTCCCATATGTGTCTGATTCAGACCAAGAGGACGTAAAACTCCATTTTCTCTCTGATATAAAGATGGTAGGAAAGATCATGGAGGCAATGCCCGGAGGCAGTGCAACGCCATGAAAGTACCGAATTTTTAACAATACAGTAAATGTATATGCTATTTTTTTAAAATCAGAAACATCTGGTTGTTTATACACATTTTGAAACTTTCCGGTTGCATTTTCTCATTTCGCCGATTCCCTGAGTATACTTCAAATTTTCATAACTTTGCAAGAAATCGTCCGATTTACAAACTTTTTGGTTTGTTGGAAAGCTCTTTCACTGCAGAATAATTATTTGTTAATAACTCAAAAGTGACCCCTGGGACATCACGACTCACTTTGCGGAGATTGGTCGCAGTGCAGAAAGCTTGGCGTGACTCATTCCATCATTCAAAGAATAGGCCTACTAACAAGATTCCTCAGGACTGACACTAGACGCCCCCCGCCGGGGATCAACTGATGCCGCATGACAACACGAAGACTGGGTCGTCTGACTGTTTTGAACGCAATGAACACACTGCAGATTTCCCATGTCTAAAGACTTTAAGCTAATTCTTCTTCTTCTGTGTTCCAAGGCCATAGGGCCACAATGGGTACATATGTGTCCGTTTTCCAGTTTTTACTGGTCTCCCCACTGCATTCAGCCGACACATTCTGATTTTGGAGGAGCTCAAAGGAGAAAACTATAAGGAAGATTGGCTTGGAAAAAAGGCAGGAGAATGTGCCAAAAGTCAGAAAGATAGTAGATGACACAAAGCAAAGAAAAGGGCAGAGTCAAAGAGAGAGACAGATTAGAGGAAGTTACAAGCACAGAACTTCCAGAAGGTAGGGAAACTACCCCCGGGGGGCTTGAGCTAATTAAACAAAGAGCTGCAAAAAATGCATGTCAACATGAGCTGCCAGATGACCGTGAACACGAGACCAGCATATGTTCCAAAAGACCGGCATCTGGAACAGCCCACACAGCATGGTGCATGTTATAATATAGCTGGACAAGACAGCAGTGGGCCACAAAACACTACAGAGGAATCCAGGCCTCCCCTTGTCCTTCAATGACGGCCACAGTAATGTCTGGAAACGTCCGGGCGAGATTCATTGAAGCAAGTGCTAGAACATCCCTTATGGTGGTGGATCTTTGATGAAACGGGAAGGCTGTAGCCTTTCCACTACAGGACTTTCCTTAACTATATTGAAGGGATGGACTCTACAAGAGAGTAATATTATTCCAAAGTGATTTTTGTATTTCAACAAATAAGTGTAAAAGTAGTATTTTATGATAGAACTTTTTATTCTGAATGCAAGTATATAAATTTTATTTCTGTACGACAAGTAGGTGCAAAGTTATGAATTTTTAAATATTTAATTTTTGCACCCATTTTGTGTCAAAATCTTGAAAGTGCATTTTGCTCCCTGGGCCAACTTTAGATGTCTGCATATTAAAAATAATAGGGTCAATGTGTGCAAGTATACTTTTTGTTTGTCAACAAGTATGTAGACAATGTACATGATTTATTACAGAAGTCATTTATATTTATAAGTGCTTCAAAATCTCAAATGAATTTGGAAAAAATAGCATTTTTATATGTCCAAAATGATAACTTCAAATTTGCAGTTAAGCAAATTTCATATCTTCTATTCTATTTGACCTACATAAATGGTTTTGGTATCGTTGGAATCAGAAAACGGAGCACTGTTTAACTTTTGCAATTTTTAGCTTTGAAAGTGAACATCTTGACTGTGACCTTGACCTTTGACCTTGACAAAGTCAATTTCTAATTTTTGCCTTACACTATGATTCCCGTAACATAATTACTTAAAAGTTTGCACAGTGGTATATTACTTGAAGTTCATGCATCCTGATTAATACTATTTATCTACTTGACCTTTGACCTTTGACCTTGAATAATCCATGTTCTACATTTTGCCATATAATATGATCCCCTGCACATAATTACTTCAAATTTTAGATAGTGGTGTATTTCTTGAAGCTGATGTGTCTCGTTTGATGACAAATCTCCTGCTTGACTTTGACCTTGACTTTGACCTTGAAAACATATTTGTTTATGTTTTCAATATATTATGATTCCCTGCTCAGATTTACTTCAAATTTTGTACAGTGGTGTAATACTGACGCAGGGATGTTCTGCCTGATGTGATAAGTATCAGTGTATCACTTGTTTGACCTTGACCTTGAAAAAGTCAATTTTCCTATTTGTGCAACACATTATGATTTTCTACTCATATTTATTTTAAATTTTGTACAGTGGTGTATTACTTGATGCTGGTGTGTCCTGTCTGATAACTATCAATATATCGCTTATTTTACCTTGACCTTGACTTCTGACCTTGGCAAATCAATTTCTTATCTCTGTAATACATTATGTTCCCCAGCTCAGAATGACTTCAAGTTTTGTAAAGTGTTATATTACTTGAAGCTGGCGTGCACTGTATAGTATTCATAACTGTTACCTCCTTGACCTTTGACTTTGAAAAGGTCAAACTCTTGTCATTGCAATATATTATTATTCCATCACAGAATCACCTCAAAATCTGTAGTAAAGTTGTATCTTACTTCAAGTCTTCAATATTTCTTAGTCGCGCCGTCTCAGTAGGCATTCCAGTCACTTAAGAGGTTGCGCAATGAAAACAAACCCACTTGAAAACTATCTTTGGAAACAGTGTTGAGGAGGGAGCTAGGGGGGAAAAGTGTATTATGCTGTGTGAGTGGAGAAAGGGTAGGGGTGGGTCATAGACCTTTTCACAGTATCCAGGCAAGACCAATCCGGCTACCGTAGCGGTCCCCGGGGCCAAACCCTGATCGGCACAGCTCCTGCCCTTTATTTTCCGCTACTTTGATCTATGCCCCCCTACTCAGAGATTAGAATGACAAGTTGTTGAGCTCCCTCTTGAAAAATACTAAGGAGGGACTCTCAGCTGCTGCGGCTGGAAGAGTGTTCCGTACTAGAATAGTTCTGGGGAAGAAGCTGTATTTGAAAGTGTTTGTTTTTTTGTTGTGATTTGTCTGAATTTCAAGGAATGATTTGATCTGGTGCGGGTGTTGCTAGGGAGAAGAAACTGATCTGCTTTGATGTCTACGAGGCCATTTACAACTTTGCACAGCATGGTGGTCTGCTGTTACCTTCAATTTCGAACTTGGCTTAGATATCCCTATCAGTACCTATCAGCATGCAACATTTGAGTGTCCTAGGTTCCTTTGTTCAAACATTATTGTGCAAGGGGCTTGGCAGCATTTTCGGCTCCAGTGACCTTGACCTTTGACCATGAATTTCAAACTTAGACTAGAAAAAAAGCAGCCCTGCTGCATTGTATGCACCAAATTGATAGCTATGTTTACAAAATCCAACATCCTTCGCAACTCTTTTTTCAAGAATTCCCGGGAGGTGGTGCGCTTCAGCGATACGCTCTCTAGGTGGGAACAGCCCAATTGTAACAGAAAAGAGTCTCTGTGACTAGAAAATGGTCAAACAACTCATTCTTTTTTTTAAGAATTCATCACATGGTATTATATATTTTTCAAACCAGTTGTGCTGTGATGGTAAATTTTATCTTGTCATGTGAATGCCTGAACAGCAACAGTTACAACAACAACACACACACTGGGGGACACACACACACACATATATATATACACAGAGGGAGAGGAGAGAGAGAGAGAGAGGGAGAGATAGAGAGAGAGAGAGAGAGAGAGTTAATCAATCAATCAATGATAAATGCTTAAATCATAAACCAATATTTTATTGGCTTCACATTCATTAAAAAAACATTTTTTTAAATACTGTAATGCAAAATAAACCTGACAAATGCAATTAATATGTGAAAAGAGCATTGCATACTAATGAGGCTTATGCACTCATAAACACACCTTATCCACACACACACACACACATCAAAGATATTACTGTCAATTAGCAATGATATACATAAATTGATGACATAGGCTGAATATCTATGGAAAACAAAGATGAACATCTGTGACGTAAGTGTCCCGCGCGACCCCTCTTTCTTATCTACACACACACCCCTCTCCCCCCCCCCCCCCCCCCCCTTTCTCTCCCCCCCCCCCCCCCCCCCCCCCCCCCCTCTCTCCTTCTCATTTCTCGACCAGCCGCAGCTTCAAACAGAAACCCATTAAGGCAGTTATCTCTTTGAACCCCGATCTCCATTACCCATCACAAGAAAGTGACAACCACGGTCGGCCCCTTTGAAACCCTTCCTTTCCGAGCACGAGAAGGATTTGAATGTCGGCACGTGATAAGGATGTAACTGGCGCGTGATTATTCGGTACTAGTATGCATAAAATTATAGCATCATCTTGTGATGTGTCAATTGCTATAAACCAATGACAGGCTTTCATTGTTTGAAAGTGAAGGCTATAATTGGAGAAGTGAGAAAAAGTTTTCACACAAGACGCTGAAACGTAGCTAGAGCAACACTCACAACCAGTCATAATAAGCCCACTAGTAAGTATTATTGATGGCTGGTGATTGAGATCTGGTTTGTTTGATCATATTTTTGATCTAGATCCTATGTTCAATGATGAATAAGGAGTAGATAGATATGTTATTGAAAAGAAGTGGTAAACATTCTGTTCTATTTATGCACACTGATTATTGTGTGTGTGTGTTTTTGACTTGAACACTTTTGGTACCAGAACCGGAGTTTATGCCTACTAACCCTTTTGTCTATTTTTAGTAGGAAACCTATGGGCCGCAATCTTGCACTTTATGATACCATTCCTTTCCAGGTGTTGGATGGAGAGTGATGTTGTCTTGATCACCTTTTATGTTTTACTGATCTCAGTTTGTTAACTGAAATTCAGTTTATTTATTAACTAGTGCTATTGTACAAGGGAAGCCTTCTAGCCGGTTGGGATTCACTAATGCCCTGCCGACTGAAGCCCCTTGTCTCTAAGCCATAGAGATCTACATCCACCTTCTCCTGTGATTATCAGCAGGGCATCGTGGGCAGGAAGATTACCCCTGCCTCACAAGCACCAAGACGGGAAAGACGCCCCGCACCCAGAATCCGTGAGGAGACCACGCCTGAACCGTGCCATCCCGCGAAGCCGTAACCGGAACGACTGGGAGCTACTCTCATCTGACGAGCAAGCCCAGCCACCCCAGCATTCGCCGATCACTACGGAGGAACCTGACAACAGCTAAGTCCCCCGGACTGCGCCAATCATTTGAACTTTCCCCCGGACAATGAAGAGAATTAGTAACCCTTCCTGCTTGGGGCTAACCTTCTAGAAAGACAAAAGTCTTATAAATCCTTTCGGATTCCATCATTGTTTTTTTATCCATATTTTGTTTTGGCGCCATTGAGCTGCTTTATTATTATTGCTGCATAATCTTATGCAGATTTTGGGAGTAAATAAAATACAAGTGTCAAATAATCCTGAACCCTTTGGTCAGACTGATGAGAGTGGGAGTCTTGTAATTTCATGTAAAACCCTACTTCTCTCTGTCTGCCATTTAGAGCAATTCAACCACTTGTATTTCTTACAACCATACGAGCCAGAACCCGGGCACAAATATAAATTTATTAGATGAAAAGGGGCCGGGAAAGTTGCTCATCTCCCATACCCTAGAGAAGTGGGTTAAAGGCAAATTTTCTACTTGAAAATTTAACACACTAAAAGTCTCCCCTAGGGACTTAGCCTTTTAACCCATTACCTCGTCACAACATCAAGAACCACAACAAAATTGCACAAATGATTAAATCATAATCTAGCCAATCTCGTTGTATGAACATGTCAGAAACAATGTTTTCCATAATGTCAGCAACCACACACACATGCACGCGTGCACACACAAACGCATGCACACACACACTGCATCAACCATCAACGTTGCTGTTGAAAACTCAAAATCATCAAACATTCAAAGACAATCATAGAATCATAAAATAAATGACTACTATACATGAGAAACAGAAGCACAAAAGTAGACAAGAAGTAAGAAGTTAGGAAGCCAGAAAGGGAATGATAGAGAGTGGGAGAGAGAGGGTGGCTTGAGAATGTTCCAAAGAAGCCTATACATGTATGTGCATTTACCTAAAATAACAATCAGCTGCAAAATCAGCGACAAAAACACGACAGAAAAACACAAAAACACCATCACCATCTTCTTGGCACTCACTTTTATTTGATGATTAATTATGAATATTTAGTATGATTCCCAAACACACACACACACACACACACACACACACACTATGTATGATTTAATGTGGCAACTTCTTGATCATTAGTTGATGGCTGGTTCAAAATGTTATGTTTAAAGAAACAAGTCAATTGATATATTAACTAGTGTTCACAATTGCCCAAGGAATGCAGGGAGGCTCACACTTTCATGAGCTCTATAGCACACACCGACGCTAAATGTGGAGCTCTATAGCACACTCCGACGCTAAATGTGGAGCTCTATAGCACACTCCGCCGCCAAATGTGGAGCTCTATAGCACACTCCGCCGCTAAATGTGGAGCTCTATAGCGCACTCCGACGCTAAATATGGAGCTCAATAGCGCACTCCGACGCTAAATGTGGAGCTATATAGCGCACTCCTCCGCCAAATGTGGAGCTCTATAGCGCATTCCTCCGCCAAATGTGGGGCTCTATAGCGCACTCCTCCACCAAATGTGGAGCTGTGTAGCACACTCCTCCACCAAATGTGGAGCTATATAGCGCACTCCTCCACCAAATGTGGAGCTATATAACGCACTCCGCCGCCAAATGTGGAGCTGTATAGCGCACTCCTCCGCTAAATGTGGAGCTCTATAGCGCACTCCTCCGCTAAATGTGGAGCTCTATAGCACACTCCTCCGCTAAATGTGGAGCTCTATAGCACACTCCGCCGCTAAATGTGGAGACGTATAGTACACTCCTCCGCCAAATGTGGAGCTCTATAGCACACTCCGCCGCTAAATGTGGAGCTCTATAGCACACTCCGCCGCTAAATGTGGAGCTATATAGCGCACTCCGACGCTAAATGTGGAGCTATATAGCGCACTCTGCCGCTAAATGTGGAGCTATATAGCGCACTCCTCCGCCAAATGTGGAGCTATATAGCGCACTCCTCCGCCAAATGTGGAGCTCTATAGCGCACTACGCCGCCAAATGTGGAGCTCTATAGCGCACTCCTCCGCCAAATATCGGTACGTCGAAAAAATACTGGTATAATACCGGTACACATACCCAACACTAATTATAATACTGTCTGAATCACTTTTAGTGGAAGGACGTTGACCTGAAGGACAAGAACAACACGCACATGCAAACACACGCACAGTCACGCACGCACTCACACACATACGCGCGCGCACGCACGCACACGCACACACTCTCTCTCTCTCTCTCTCTCTCTCTCTCTCACACACACATACAGAGAGAGAGAGAGAGAGAGAGAGAGAGAGAGAGAGAGAGAGAGAGAGAGAGAGAGAGAGTCTGTCTACCGGTCTCTTTAACCAGCTCGCGCACAGCACTCTCATTGCCACCGGCACCACCCATCATGAGACAGAGTATGTGTAGGCCTTTCCCATGTACACACAGGTCTACACATACTCTGTCTCTATCGGTCTGTCTGGCCCTGGCAAACACATATACACACGCATGAACATGCACGCAAGCATGCACACACACACACACTTACACAAACGCATGCGCGTGCACGCACACACATCCACACACGCGCGCGCGTTATAAACCTGTTCAGTATAATGCCCATGCGAAGAGAAAAATTGCAGATAGATCTATTATACCTAGATCTACTATATATAAGCGTAAATAATCACAAGCTACGAGATCTAGATCTGGGTCTGACTTCATCTGTGAAACAATAAATTGATCACTGATCACGTGACCACAAGAAACTGATATTTCTGGATAACATGAAAGTTATCATTAATAAGAAATATTGCATCCCGGCTCTTAAGCCTTTCCCTTATTCAAATAATACCAAGAAGATGTGCTCTGGGCTTCAACATTAAATAACCAAGTAGATTTTGAGCACATACCCCTGCCACGACATCGTCACCAAAGATTTTAGCTAGCTGGCCAGACTGAGCATAATAAAGTAGTGTTTTTTTCCAATGAACATTTACTTCCATGCAAAAAATATTGCATTAAGTTAACAAGCAGACACCACTTTATCCACAGAGCTGTTTAACTTGACTGTCGATGCTCTAAGGGCAGTTATCCAGTTCGTTTTGTAAAACGACTGCCTTTGTTTACTTGACTCAACTCGCCATGACGTCGTGCTGCGTCATTCTGCTAGAACGTCGAAAAACCCTACATGCTTGGTCTCTTTGACAGACACTATAAATTGGTCACTATTGATCTAGGCATTTATTTTAACTGAACTTTGCAGAAAAGATATTGATCTTTCGAATGAATATGGAATGCACGTGTTTGGTGAGAATACCTGGACAAACCTCCATTTAAAAGACTTTATTTAACGCTTTCTCTTGGAATTTAGCGAATCAGAGTTAGCGCAAATCACTAGATCTACAATAAGCCTTCCCTAACGCCTGCGTGCAGTTATTTTTAACGCCCCAAACTCCGACCTATTTAGAGTTTAGTTTTCCTGCACACACTGTTGTAAGTGTTGTCTAAAGAACTTCTTCCGACGTCAGTGGGTATGTTAATTCAACAGTTCGTTTTCAAAATTTGTTATTAGTACTGGTACAAAATAACAACACAGGAAAAGAGACAAAGGATAAAATGTTTCTTCTGTTAAGTTTTTATTTCCACCAGTGTAATATGCACCGATATATCATCAGTTACAAATCGGTAAAATTAGATCTAGTTTTACTAAGCGGACCGCTAATGACGCCAGTTTTGAGTTATTAGACTAATAACTAAAAAATTAAAAATAACATTTCAAACAAAAGAATAGACATTTATAACTTAGAGTAGTCCTTGTGCGAGCCATGGCACCTAATAAAATCCTGACCTACTATTCCAAATAAAATTCAACTTTAAAAAAATAATATATATATATATAAATAATAAAATAACTATATTCAAATAAAACACTTTTTCTTGTTCCCCCCTTCCCCAATAACTGAAAGTTATAAAACAATGTCCCATATGAGGACGTTAAACTTCGACTCTATAAAGGCAAGCTGAACTGACCTATGTGATTTGTAGCGCCGTCCATTCTTCAGGTAAAATTCAACTTCAAACAAAAAAAAAAAAACAAAAAATATAAATAATAAAATAACTATATTCAAATAAAACACTCTTTCTTGTTCCCCTCTCCCCACTAACTAAAAGTTACTGCAATGTCCCATATGGCCTTCGGCAGAGAGGACGTTCAACTTTAAATTTTGACTCTATAAAGACAAGCTGAACTGACCTCTGCGGTTTGTAGTGCCGTCCACTCTTCAGGCCTCATCATGTCAAAGAGCTCACCTGTGGCTAGCCACTCAGCAGACATTGCATCAGTGGAAAACCTCTGGGATGAAATGGGGCGCCCAAGTATGCAGCAACAATTCCCTGCCACTGTTGATGACCTTTGGCAGTTATGCAACAGAAGTGGGTAGCAATACCACAGAGGACCTCGCACACTCTGGTCCATTTTATGTGCACAAGGTCATCTGCCTGGGTCATTGGGGACAAAACTGTTACAGTGGAACCTCCCTAATAAGACCTTCAAAAAATCATCCAAAATGAGGTCTGAAAGGGAGGTAATTTCAATACTCACAAAGGAGGGCATTGTCTCAGAGAAGTAGGTCTTACATGGGAGGCAGTCTTATAATGGGAGGTCTTATAAGGGAGGTTCCACTGTACTAAAGATGGTGAAGGACACTGCACATGCAATGCCTTAGAGTCAAAACGGACTATCTTCAGAGAGTCCATTGATTTATAGAATTGATTGCGAAAACTAACAACTTAAATAAAAAGACTGAAGAAATATAAATAGCATCATCCCCATTTTATACTATTTTCAGTCTTTTTTTTAATGCAAGTTATTAATTTTCACAATAAGTTCAATCTAGTCTGTTTTAACTCTAAAGCATCAATAAAGGGTATCTACCCATCTCACCGTACAGAAGAGATTCGACTTGATATGCAGCCTTGTTCCGTTGTTACAACTGGGTCCTTTAACCTGCGCAGTGCTTGAGCACATGGGACGTCGGTTTTTGTCGTCTAATCCAAGACATGGCCTCAAGACAATTTGAATAATGTGTGGTGGAGAGGGGGCAGAAAACCTTTCTGCTGTGCCTATGAAACAAACTCAAGTTTGAATTTTGGGTTTGCATGCAAAATATATATATACATCATCTCCACTTTGATTGCTTACCACTCTCTCCAACTTACACTCAACACAATTTTACTTCTGAAACTGGATTTTATTCCCTCTGGACATATTAACCACCGACAGGTTTTCTCACAATAGGTTTTCTCACACAAAGGTATTCCAGAGTATTCAACAAAAACTGCTCAAATCCTCTAGATTCATCCAGTAAATCATTTCACCACACACACATGCATGCAAAGTCACAAAGTTCACACATATAAACTGACATAAGAATACATTTGAGCACATTACAAAAAAGAGAGAGTGAAAGACAAGAAATGAACGATGAACCATCAGAATATGGTGTAATGCGATGTTTTTACATGGATTTTCATCAGAGCAGCACACAATTAAAAAACAACAACTAGTAATGATATGAATATCACGGTCATTTAGCTTTAGTATACTACATTTTCTTTCTATAAAAAAGGGTTAAATGAAAATGAAACAATAATGTTAATACTAGGTAATGAAACACAGCACAAAGTCAATATCTTCACAATCAATTCATCTTACAACAAGGAATATCTGTGGCCTTCTTCCTCTGTTATACCTTATGAATTAGAGTATAAAATCTAGTACAGAAAGTCAATTGCTGTCATCTTTTTGGAACATCAAAACTTTGTTTCCAATTTTCTTATTCCTTTTATGTGCTGCAAGAACAATTGGCTTAGAACGTGGCTTTGTGCTGCAGGAACAATTGGCTTAGAAAGTGGCTTCTTTTAACTTGAAACCACAATGAAATAAGAACTGACAATAATAGTTTGATATTAAAAAAAAAGTGATAAAGCATGGAAGATCAAAACAAGCAATGACTTTTCGACATTCTTGATGTTTATAAACAGAATATTTGAGAATATAAATGACCACTAGGACCTATTATAGCCAGAAACGTTTGTGTTATTTCAAATAAAAGGGACCAAAATCATCCAGCCTCTAATTGAATGGGTTTTTTTTATAAACACACAAAGAAACAAACTGAAACTATAAAGAACATGGTTTGCAAATTTTAATTCAAGACAGATAAATTGTCCAGTCTGGAGTCCCTTATATCAACAACCCCAGTGATGTACAAATGATAGGACCAAGCACAACCTGTCCTGAAACAAGCAAATCAATAGGACAAAATGTCCTGTCTCTATCAGAAATCAGTGACAAGGCCTGCCAGTGTGAAATTTCAATTTGTCATGACAGGGGGGGAACACCATAAGGACATTTTTAGATTTAATACTAGGATTGTGTCCTAATATGACTCCTATGATCTGGGCCTCAGGACATTACTGCAACCCTCACTGACACGTATCAGTTTGAAAGACTTGACCAGAGATTTTGTTACCTTACTTTTAAACAAGCTTAACGTAAAATTAAAAAATGTGGGGTGGGGGTGGGGAATCCGGCTTGACAAAATATGGAAATGAATTGGATGATTAGATGTTTATAAAATGTGTCCAAGCTAACATAATCCGTTTTCTTTAACAAGGCTGTTTTACAGGGCAGTAGCTATGGGCAATTTTAAAGGCACAACTCTTGTGTTTCATGGTCTTGCTTTCACTGGCCTCTTTACGACAGAAAATGAACACACATAAAATAGCAAAACTAACTCCTGAAGTTATTACTGTATCAATGAAAAATCGCTTCCACACCAAGAAGAACGGATTTATGGATAGTTGGCAAGGAAAGAACGCACACAAACATCAGATTCTCAAGACTTGTTCTTCTATTGCAAAATAGTGTTGTCACTCTCACATCGGTCATCCTCTAGGACAAAATGCTTGGACTGCCACAGTTTTCAGACTATAAGGCAATATTTCTATCCAGATTCCTAAGTAGTATTACTTGTGAGAAGAAAAAGTAGGTAGAGAAAGTTTGAAATAGAAGACAATGTCTATAAAAACAATAAAAAAAATTATACTTAAGGAAAATTAAAAAAGTTTAAAATTAAGCAACAACAGCAAGCAATCACAACAACAATACAAAACCTAAAATAAAACATCAATATATGTATTAACTAAGAATTTTGTCCTTGGGAATACTTTTCTTCTTCTTCTATCGCTCAGACAGTTTCCTGTCAATTATGAGCGCAGATGTGTCATGCTACCGTTAAGCGCCTAACTAAGAAACAGTTAGGCTCAGCAAGTCCGACTTCGGCTGGAGGAAATGTTTTTGAAAGTGTTTCATGAAAAAAGGCAGGAGAATGGACTGGTAAGGCAGACAGATAGTAGTACAGTAGATGACAGTAAGCAAAGGGAAAAGGCAGAGTCAAAGAGAGTGACATATTAGAGGAAGTTATAAGCACAGAACTTCCAGAAGGTGGGGGAACGATTTATACCCAAAAAAAACCCGGCCCGGTATCCCCACAGGGGGAGTCCTTGGGAATGCCAATTTGAATTTTTGTACAAACATTTATGGCACATTCAAATGTTAATGCTTGAATTATTGTTAAGTTTGGGGGTTCCAAAATCTGTCAGGAAACAAATAAACGAAATAACAAGGTTAATAAACAGAAATCCGGAAAAATTATTGGCACCAAATTTTGCTTTACTAACTTACATAAGCTCCAAAGGCATTGCTTTCTTGCTTCTCTCTCCACCCCTGATTTCCCATAGCAATACAATTATACTTTACCCCTACTAATGGCATTGCCTTATAGACTGGAAACTATGGCCAAGGAAGATCAGATATCCATCACACCATTCACAAAACAAACCATAATCTCCCTCCTTGAACACACACACATGGATGTTCAATCTTTCTTCACAATCCAGAAAACTACATGACTGGTGCAACCACATAACAAACCCATGCAACAATGAATATGTCCATAAATAAATGAAAGAAAAGGTATCAATCCTTCACCAGCGGGGATTGCCGTTTCACACATCCAGCAGTGCTCATTGCAAGAAAAGTACATAATAAAGTAGGTATTTACACTTCTGCCATTTGCACAGGCACATATGACCCATATACAGGCACAAGGAAAACGGTCAAAATGACACACTCACTCACTACACCCATCGTCATGCCACATGGGTACAAGCATCACATACTCACACACATTGATTCATACTTAACGCATAAAAGAGAAGATGCAGCGATCCTACTTCTGCAGTGGATGGGACTTTGAAACCATTCATGACATTATGCACGTTGAAAAAATCAAATGCACTTCCCAAAGAAGGTGATATATATATTTCTTCTACACTAAGCAACCTTATTTTGCCTTGTTTTATATCCAAAGTAGCAATTATTTAGTATTCCTTAACATAAGACTATCGCAATTTATACAAGATGAGAACTGTTTCCCCCAAAGCATAAACATTAAACATTCAGATACCTGGAATCTAGGCAAAGTAAGAGAAAACTATCATTCAAAACCAAAGCCTGCAAAAGAAAGTTAATGGTTTTGAAACCAGAAAACTAATGCTAATCATACTACATTTAGATGAATTAAAACAGACATGTAGAAATATACTGGGCAATTATTGACTTATTATTTCATATACAATAAATCAGAACATATAAAAGTATTAATTGCATCCGAGTATGTTCATTGTTATACATATATCCTGCTCTCACAAACATCTTCATAATCTTCCTATTATTCCCCCCATTGCTTACAGCAAGGGTAGTAGTTTAAAGTCAAAATCCTTCAAAAGTTAAAAAAATCCAATCATAGTTTAAAAAATTATTTATATTTTATCATTTTTGAAATTATTAAAATTACTGTTCATATCTTGTATAAACAAACACAAATTCAATTTTAACCCTATAACAACAAGTGAGAAGTAAAAGAAACAAATTAAAGGAGACTGGAAGAAGGGGAGGAGGAGGAAGAAAGACATTATGCCACTTACTCATTAAATCGTCTAAATGCAAACAAAAAAGAGAAGATGGCTGAGACAGCCTCATATTTAGGACGAAGAGACAACGCTCCACTATCCCTCCTCTCAGCTGACTTTTTGCTCTTCAATCTGACGATGATCCACAAACAAACAATGCACCCTACACTCAAGTCTTTCCCGTCACACACATGCACTCTGTCTATCACAGGCTGAGTCCTCAGTTGAAGTTGAACTTGAAGTTGAAGCCCCCTGACCCGAAGGGGTTGAAGCCCTGATGGAAGAAGGGATGGCCCTGAAAGCCGTTGCCTTGCTGTTGCTCGGGGTCCATGGGATCCTCTCCTGCATCAAACCGCTTTCGCATTTCTGAAAAATGAAACGCGCAAAAGCCACATGGTAAACATGTCTCTCTCTTTAGGTCGAGGAACATGATGTAAACATGCAGAGAAACTGTTGCTAAGTTAAGCATACAAAGTCCATAGCAAATATTTGATATAGTGTAAATTCCTCCATGAACGGCCTAAATAAACTCAAGGGCAAAAGAAACGCAAATGAAACGTGAACATTTCAAACGCTGCTTAACCTATTATTTATAAACTTTGTGATAAAATGATATCATAGCCCAGTGTCTGAACGCTGATGCAATATGAAAATATCATGCACAGCATTACAAATGCAGAGATGGGAGATCGTTCAAGACCTTTTAACAGCCGAAGCACTTGAACACTATGGTACAAATGCCTCAGCTAGGGATGAGAACATTATGTGTGTGACCGTATTTGATTACTCCAACTTCGGGGGATTATGGAGACTGATGATGTTATGCTAGAGCTTGTCATGGCTAAAGACAATCCCTGCATAACTATGCAGAACATAACATTTTGATGTAGCCTTGGTGTTCTAGCCTATGTCAACTGGTCTGGAATAGCCTTAATCCAAGGCGTAAATAAATGATTTGAAGAAGTCTTTGAAAACAAACAAAGACTGAGAAGGATCTGCACATCAACATTAGTTGAAAGCAACAAAGAATGACCCAAAGCGCTCACCACTGAGCATAAAGTGAAAACATCTGTCCATTGATAATGTAGTAAACTAATAAGGCACACAAGACATGAGAACAGTGACTGTCAACTCACCGGGATCTGTGAGCACCTCCTTTGCTGCTGCGATGTCCATGAAGACCTTCTGAGCTTTTTCTTTGTCGTCTCCTTCGTACTTGTCAGGGTGCCACTTCATTGCCAGCTTGCGGTATGCCTTCAGGATCTCTTTTTTCCTGGCCGTCCTGCAAAATAACAGGAAAAAGTTGCTGCTGTGTTGTTGTTGTACCACGGCTAAAAGACTCCAGGGATCATCCCAACAGCCGAAGCACTTAAGCACTATGGTACAAATGCACCAGCTAGGGATGAGAATATTACGTGTGACCGTTTTTGATTACCTCGCCACATGGGCAGTACATTCTGACTTTGGAGGATTTTTTTAGACTGATGATGTTACGCTAGGAGCTTGTCATGGCTAAAGACAAACTCTGCATAACTATGCAGAGCATGCATAACATTTTGATGTAGCCTTGGTGTTCTAGCCTATGTCAATTGGTCTGACACAGCCTTAAGCCAAGGCGAACAGGAACAAGTAATAAGTAAAGTGGCAGGGTGGTTCTGAGGTACATTTTTAGCAAAGTTGTAGTTCAGACATCCCCTCATGTTTACACAACTCTCAATCTCAAAGTCTGCTTCATTTAGTTTCATAACAATAACCCCAGCCTGATCCTAACCCTATACCTTTTCCAATAACGGCAGACTTGCTTCTAAGTGAACATTCTCAGTGCGAAAAATTTGATAGGGGGTGTCTAAACTGCAACTGCCGTTGTTAGCCTATCATTTTGTACACAACAATGTAAGAGTCTTAGGGGAATTCGACAGCAGCAGTTTTTCTGCTTGCCATCCACATGACCTTATGGTCAGGTGTCAAGTCTTTTGGAGGAGATAACAAAACTGAGGTATCACATGCTTGTACATTTTGCACACATTAAAAGAACCCAGATGTAGGTTGTGAATGGTCTCCATTTCTTCTCATTCCTCTCTGTTCAGTAAAATACATAACCAAGCATACAAAGGTTAGCCGTTACAGCATGGAATAGCTTTACAACATGGAACATAAAGTCCATTCACATACAGGAATACATTGCATTCACATTCCAATGTACTCTTTTTCTTATAGAAATGTGAGTGCATAAAGAGGGGATGGGTGGGAAGGGTTGTGTGTGCAATAATGCTGGTATACCTAAGAACATCTATGATCAATTGAAATGATTAAACATCTATTACATCACCATTTTTCCTCACATGGTCAAAAAAATACTTAATGATTACCCTGCAACTTTAACTCTTCTACTGCCGTCGGCGGGTTGAACCGCCCGGTTTACTGTTTACCGTTGCTAGCCATGGGCGGGTTTGACCGCCAGATACTAGGGAAACCCTGGTGTCCCCCTTTGCGCTATATATGAAGTGACATCACATCCTTTATTTCCGTGACATGCGCAGTTCGCTCAGGGAAAGCACAATCTTCCGCCATCTGCATTTGTAGGCTTAATTTAGCAATTTTCAATCGATTTTCGTCGCGTTTTTGACGATGGAAACTGACGATGACTTTTGGCATGAACTTCTACAAGATGGTGACAGTGACAACGAAGCATTCACTGGATTTACTGTGGAAGAAGTGGCAGAATCTGAACTTAGGCGAATAAAAAAGAGCTGCTGAAACGATCTTGGGTTTGCAGCAGCAGATCGACATGGGGAATTTTTAGTGATGACTAGCGCAACGCCTAGCACTGGCAATGCACCGTACTGGTAACGCCAAGTACTGGTAACGCTGAGTACAGCAAATTTGAAGCGATTCGGTTAAGAAACGGCGGAGTTATAAGGCCCCGTTTCCCGTTGGCGCTGCTCTGAGAGTGACGCGCTCTCCTGATTCTCTTCCAAGTTGCTGCCAGGCTTTGCCCGGGCCATAGCAAGCCTGACAGCAAATTTGAGGCGATTCGGTTAAGAAACGGCGGAGTTATTCGTGAAAAGGTGAAGCGGCGTATAGCGCACGCGTTTCTGAACCGATTCGCTTCCGGCTTGGCACACCGATAGTCACCGTCCCCGGTCATCTATCTGCCAAATTTGAAGGCAATCGGTCCATAAATGCCGGAGATACGGCGGATACGCGTTTCGCGCATTTGCGAAACCGCGCAAATGACACGGCCGCCCCGGTTGCCGTTGCCATCGCCCCGTTAGGCCTCACAGCAAATTTGAAGCGCTTTTGGTCAAAAAACGGCGGAGTTATAAGGCCCGTTTTGTGCTTCAGACAGACACACACACGGACGGACACTTGGCTTTTTACTATATGATGATTCGAGAGAGTATTTTTAATGAATTTTTAAAGTGAGTATGTGCGAAAATCAGTGCAGCTGCAAAAATTATTTGGTGCTCAACGGTAAACAGTCTAAGTAATACTTGGTAGTAGAAGAGTTAATGCAAATATACCTTTTCTAAACGGTAAAGAGTTAAAATTTATGCATAAAAAGCTTAAGAAGCTAGAGATTGTACATACCTTTTGACGCCTAAAATTTTGTAGTAGTCCTTTTTGTTTGCCTGTTTCAGCAGTTTCTGTGCTTTGTTCAGGCCTTCTTTTATACGTCTGGAATCAGGGTTTATCTCATTGGCTTTCTGGTAATCATTGATACCTGAAAATGATAAGAAAGAAAATATAATGTTAAAACTGTAAAATTTAAAAAAAATCCATCATAGAAAGTACTGAATGTATGTTTGAATACAACAGAGCTGATTCAAGGATTTTGAAAAAGTGGGGGCGTTCCCTCCCTAAGAATGAAAAAAGGGGGGCAGGTCCAATGGATACGAGGGGAAGTGGGGGGGGGGAGGCGGCCGAGTCAATCTTCGCTAGCCATGGCCACTTCTTCAGCCACTCGTCTTGGAACCAGTGTTCCCTCGCACAAGTGCCGTTATCTTCGGGCTGCTTCTCCGAGACTGTTGATGCAGTAGCTGTTTCTGCAACATCTTCTGCCAAACGAGTGCGCACACTCGTTTGGCACTCGTTTGGCAGAGGATTTCTTTTTTTTTACTTTGCCGCCACAAAAATCAAAGTCGAAGAGCGTCGTTGTCTGCTTCGTTTTGAAGAAAATTCAACACGGCGGGTAGGGCTCTTGCAACTTCTTGTCAGCAAAACGAACGATTGGTTGATTTACACTAACATTGTAAAGGAACCAATAAAATATCGAGAAATCATTCATTCCTGCTCAGTGCTTTCGGTTTGTGCAGACAACGGATTTAGCAGATGACGAAGGAATTCCTGCAGCGATCGATACAAAATACGGGCAGTTATTGCGGGAAGGAACAGATTTGGGGGGATTGTACCAATCACGCGCCCTAGAATCAGCTCTGATACAATGAACAAAAGGTATTTTTTGCTTTGTTATGTGTGGTATGTGTGTGTGTTGGGGGAAAGAGGTTGGTGATGGTGGATATGTTTTTATTTTCTAAAGATATAACTCAATGGCGCTAGCGTTTGCAACTCACATAAAAAGAAATTCAAAAGACTGCCTCACAAGAGAAAGCAACCTACCAATCTTAATATGCACTTCATGTTACATATTCATAAGCACAACCAACATGACAACAGGAACAAGATCACAGATGCAAAGTTACAGTTATTTTCATGTTATACTACGCATACTTACCTTTGTTATATTCTTCGTTGGTTATATGTGCCTCTGCACGGTCTATCAAGGCATCAATGTTTTCTGGGTCCAATTCCAGCACCTCGTTGCATAGTTCAAGTGCTTTGTCTATGCTGCCCATCTGCAACATAGCACAAGACAAACGCTGTCAGTTAAAAGCTGCATTTCATTATAGAAACCATTCAGGCACTCACCTCTCAATCCAGAGGGTTTCTTTCATACAGCTGTGAGACATTTTATTTTATCCATGTATGTCATCCCTAGAAAACCAAAAACTTCAATTCTTTACAAAGACAACATTCAAAGACATTGTTATATTCCTTCAGTGTAAACAAGTGTTCATGCATGCATTTGGACATAAAGTGGAGGAGGGAAAGACAGCATTACGTAAAGGAGCACACAGGAAAAAACAATCATAAGTTTAGTAATAATCTTATGAATAGGTTGGAGAAGGTACGCTTCATTAGGATCCACACAGGTCGAGGGTTTTCAAACCTACCCTAGAATAACAGTGGCAGAAGTAGGACTTGGCCCTGAGGACGAAGGAGGGTATGGAGGGCTCTGTCTTGAGGATCTGCTCTGCCTTGTCGATGCATTCCTGGAAGTTCTCCTGCTCCTTGAGGTCCTTGGCGGAGACCAGCTGCTTGGACAGCTTCTTCACCTTCTTGTAGTGGCTGAAGCACTCCTTGTGGTCAGGGTCCAGCTTCAGGCACTCCCGGATCTGCCTGCAACACAGCAGACGACACAAGTTACATGGGTGCATCTACAAAATCCTGGAAAACCTGCAAAGCAGGAGTCCAGGGGATCCCTAGTCCCCTACTCTTCAGCAGGATACAGAAGGGGCAGGGGGGGGGCGCAGCCTGCAGAGAAACACCCATATAAATTTGCATTATTATCTCAGTGAAGAAAGTCTAAGACAGTTTAGCAACAGTCTTGCATAACCACCAAAGCTGAATAATGCCAAGGTGCTCGCGCATGTACATCCACATGCACCATAATCATTAAGAGAACACAGTGCTTAAAATTCAACTTTGGAAATTGGGGTTGCCAAGACATCTTTCTGATAAAGCTTAAAATTATCATAAAAATTGGTAGATTTTTATTAATCTTACTATCTATATAATTAAATACTTACCAACACTCAAAACAATAGCATAACATACCAATTGGCTGGAAAAACCTAAAGCGTAAACGCTTAGATACCAAATAACAAAGAGTAAGTCACTCTAGTGACCGTGGGGTTATGCCCCTTTCCCCACTTCCGGTCACGTACATCACTTCCGTTCCCAACTCATTCCTATTTACCCTAGCATCAGGAGGGAGGTTGGGTGGGAACCTTTGGTTGTTTTGAGTGTTGGTAAGTATTTAATTATATAGATAGTAAGATTAATAAAAATCTACCAATCTAATATAATCATACTGTACCAACACTCAAAACAATAGCAGACTACCAAAGAGGAGGAGGGTGATGCAATCAAGAGAACAAGGGCTGAATGAAAACTAAACACAGAATATACATTCAAATTCCCTAAGAATCACATCTAAAACCCCGTAGTACTCCAATCTCTTTTCCCCCATAGGTCATACATGACTTACCCCAGAAGGGAATACTCACGAGAGTTAACAGGAGATGGGAGTACGAGCCACGACAGTACGTCTGATGGCATACGAGTCGTCCGACCTCTTGACGGATACGTCCCTCAGGTAGAAACTCAGAAACGTATTGACGGAACGCCAGGTGGCCGCCTCCATGACCTTGGCGAGGGGGACTCCTCGGGAGAGCGCCAGGGAAGCACTGATTGCCCTAACTTCATGCGCTCTGATGGGGTTGTCCGGCAAAGAAGAACTAGAACTGGCATAAGACAGCTTAACAGTTTCTACCAACCACCTAGAGACAGTAGACTTAGCTATGTCCTTGTCATATTTCTTGTTCAGAGAAATGAACAGACGTCTCTTAGAACCCCTGAAGGAACTAGTGCGGGACAGATAGTGCCTGAGGCAACGAACCGGACAAATATGGATCTCCGAGTCATCACTGCAAAGGATAGGATCTAAACTAGAGATCGTGACAGTCGCAGAATCTACATCGCCCGGTTGGGTCTTAGCCCTAAACTCAGGGAGAAGGGAGAGAGTAACTGACATACCAGCGGGGTCGAACTCAACATCCCGAGGGAGACCACTAAGAGAATGGATACCACTGACCCTACGAGTAGAAGCAAGAGCGATCAGGAAAAGGGTCTTGTAGGACAACAACTTAAGCGAAAGACTGCCCAAGGGCTCACATTTATCTCTTAGAAAGTTCAAGACTAGGAATACGTCCCACTGAGGAAAACGAACGCAACGTGAAGGAGTCCTAAGCCTGACTGCATCGATGAAGTGAGAAACGTAAGGGGAAGCTAGAGCCGACACAGAGCGAGAACCAAGGGTCATCGAGATCGTGTTAGCAACCGAAGACTTGTAACCTGAAAGAGTCTTAGCCGAGAGACCTTTTTCCGAATACAGGTGTGACAAAAAATGAACAAACTCCACTGCGGACGGGCGCAGCGCATCGATCTTATGAGCTCTACAGTACAAAAACCACGAACGCCAGCGAAGGTTGTACAGGGTGTTCGTACTCTGTCTTCTGGAAGATAGCAGGAGATCAACTGACCTCCTGGCGAAGCCTTGACGCAAAAGGCCTAATCTTATAGTCTCCAGGCGGTCAATTTGAGCACGTCTGGGTTTGTGTGTCCGACTCCTGTCCGAGGCTGCACCAGAGTTTTTGGGGTCAGATGGAGATGCAGAGGAGGAACCTTTGCCAGGGCCAGAACCTCCGGAAACCAAGGGCTGGTGGGCCAGAAGGGGGTGATCAGGATCAGTTGCGGGGAGTCCCTTGCCGCTTTCTCCAACACCTTCGGGATCAGGGGTGTCGGAGGAAAAGCGTACGCGTCGAGGTTGGTCCAGCGGAACGTGAACGCGTTGCGTGCGTACGCCTGAGGGTCCTTGACCGGCGAGACGTACATGGGCAAGCGAGAGTTGTGACGAGTCGCAAACAGATCCAGCCAGGGCTTTCCCCAGAGATCCCACACTGGACGAAGGGCCTGATGAGCGATGGTCCACTCCGTTGGAAGGATCTGGGAAGATCTGCTCAACTGATCCGCGATGACGTTCAGCTTGCCGGGCACAAACTCTACTCGGCGGCGAGAGAGAGCGACGTCGATCTCGTCCCACCTTGACGACGCAGGTAGGAGAGGCAGGCTGTGTTGTCGCTTGCGACGGTTGCCCACTGGCGACGAAGGAGAGGTGCGAAGTGGAGGAGGGCGAGACGAACAGCCTCCATTTCTAGGAGGTTGATGTGCAGGAGGGCGTGCTCCGAAGACCAGAGTCCCGAGATCTCGCTGTGGTCGATGTGGGCCCCCCAGCCTGTTCTTGAGGCGTCCGTGAAGAGGAAGAACTGTGTTCTCAGCACACGAATGGGGACCGAACTGTTCAGCCAAGACAGATCGAGCCACTGACGCACTGACTGACGAAACCAAGGGCCGACTGGGACGACACTCTCCAGCAGCGACAGATCTGGAAAGAGGGCCGTCACTTGTCTCTGTAAGGCACGCTTGTGGAGTCTGCCCAGGGGGAGCAGCTCCGCCATCGACTCCATCAACCCTAAGACGCGCAGGCACTGACGAAGCGTAATCACTGGCGAGACGATCACCAAGTCCAAGGTTTCTGACAGAGTCTGAATTCTCTCTAGAGAAGGGGAAACCGAAAACTTCACAGTGTCCACACGCATCCCGAGGTAGCAGAAATTCTGTTTGGGTGTGAGGTCCGACTTCTTGAGGTTGAGCTGGAACCCTAGAGTCTTTGCCAAGGACACGATCTGAGAAGTGTGTGCTTCGCCTATCAGTTGACTGGAACCGAGGACGAGCCAATCGTCCAGGTACACGCGAAGACGCACCCCTCTTGCCCTTGCTAGGGCAGCGAATTGCCGAGTCTTTTTTGTGAAGATCCAAGGGGCGGGGGACAAACCGAAGGGCAGGGCCCTGAACTGGAAAACATCTGCGTTCCACACGAAGCGAAGGAATTTCCGTCTCGACGGGTGGATGAGGATATGAAAATATGCATCCCTCAGGTCTATTGAGGTGGCCCAGTCCCCGGGCTGAATGAAAGACCGAATGGAAGCCGCCGTCTCCATCTTGAAACGGACGGGGCGAAGAAACTTGTTGAGGGGAGAGAGATCCAGGACCGGTCTGAACCCTCCCGTCTTCTTGGGGACCGTGAAGAGACGGGAGTAGAATCCTGGACCTGGGTGCGGGATCAGATCGACCGCACCCTTGAGACGCAGAGACTCGACCTCTGTTTGGAGGATTAAAAGTCTCTCCGGGTCCGACGGTGGAGGAAAAGAAATGGGAGAACGCGAGAGGGGTGGCTCTTGGAGGAACATGAACCGAAACCCTGCCCGCACCACCCGAAGAACCCAACCGTCGCCTACTAGGGTGTTCCAAGCAGGTAGCGCTGCGCTCAGAGCGCCTACGCAGGAAGCAGGGGCGGTTGGAGGACTTTGGGAGGGTGCGGGCTCTACCGAAAAGGCTGCCTCGACTGCAGCCTGGGAGGCCCAGAAGACCTCCCTCCGCGAGAAGAGGAGAGTTTTCCTCTGGAGGACTGAGTAACGCGAGGTTGAGAGTAGGGGGGCTTAAAAGCCCCGCGAAACGAAGAAGGACGCCTGTGGGAGGACCTAAAAACCTGGTAGGGGCGTGAAGGTCTGAACGGTCCGCGACTCTGCTGGGTGCCCTGTGTGTCCATGCGGAAACGCTTGGTAACAGCGTCGATCAGAGCAACCTGGGAGACCTCCGCCTTGCGCTTTGACGCTGAGTCCAAGGATTTCTCGAGCAGGCTACTGCCAAACACACCCTTATGGGGAAGGGGAAGGGAACGCAGTTTCTCCTTCTCCTCCCTGGAGAACCTTGAAGACGAAGAGAGGATCTGGTCGTGGCGAAGAGCAGAGACCTGAACCTTGAGGGCAGCGACGACGTTAGCCTGACTGGTGAGGGTGTCGTCGAGGAGGGAGATGAGCGATCCTACCGCAGCGCCGTCTATCTCCTCATAGAGTTGAAACTCGTCCGGCTTGAGGGACGGAGAACGCCCGATGAGACGAGACAGTGACGAGTGTAGGGAGGCAACCACACCGCACGACCTGAGAGTGTCGGACAGAGATACTTCCAGAGTTTTCGCTGCCGGTGGCGTGAAAAGGAGAGATCCCAGGTTCTGAGTTGGAAGGGCGAGCTTTGCCATCTCCGATTTGGAGAGGAGCGAGTAGTCTCCGAAGGGGAGCATAGCCGCGCCCAAGGTGAAGGGGGGCTGAAAACGAGGAACCCTGAAGGAGCCCACGGGAGTAGAGACATCCTGCTCCTCGTCTGGCTCTGAGTCCGAGCGTTGCTCCGCAGGGAACTTGCCCGTTAGAAGCGAGACCTCTGCCTTATCCAGGGCAAGCAGCGTGGACTGAGGGCACTTGAACCTGAGGGACTCTTTCTGAGGCTTGAAGGAGTCGACAACCCTTGAAGAAGAGGACCGTGGGTGAGACGAAGGCCTAGAGACGACGTCGACGCACACCGGCTGGATGAGCTTCAGCAGGTCCAACTTAGACAGTTGAGGAGGGCGTAGAGGAGAGGAGTGACCCGCCCTGCGCTCACGGGCAGAGACAGGAGAACCTTCTCTGGAGGACTCCGTAGACTGAGACTGGAAAGACTGTGCACGAGTGGCGTCCTCCCGCGGGGGTGACCCGGCAACGGGGTAGGCCAATCGGGAGTGCTCCTCATCCGAAGAGGGAGCCTCGAGGGAGACCCTCTGCACGTACCGGCCTGGAACCGGGGAGAAATCCCTCACACGGGGAAGCGGGGCTGGGGACCGGCGGCCGCGGGAACCGGGGGAACGAGACGAGTCGACCCGCGCACGCCTGCCACGGAAACGTGGAGAACGTGACGGGGAGCGTTCCCTCCGGCGGGAGGGACGGGATCGCGCAGACCCAGAACCCTCACCGGGCACTGTTGACCAGCCGTGCCGTGGACGGCTGGTCATAGAGGCAGACAGTGCGGCCCGACGCTGATAATCCGGAAGGAGAAAGAATATCCACGGATGAATATCTCCCCCGGCGGTCATAGAGAGGGTCGGGTGTAGAGCCATCCCGTCGACCGACCCTCTCTATAGGCCTTGAGCTGGCTGGGCTAACATGGCGTGGTCTGACAACCCGGTCCGGGTGTCGACCTGTAGAGCCAAAGCCAGCCGACAACCCGCCGTGGGGGTTGTCGCTCTTGCCTAGGCTATGACACCTCTCCGAACTCTGCGAGAGAGGATGCTTCGCCCTTGTGACCGAGCAGACCGACCGTCTACTTGCACCACCGTCCGTGGTGCCTTCGACCTCCTGGCCGGTAACGACCTCCTGGTCGGCACGATAGACAGGCCGTCTACGAACGTCCTCGTCTGTAGAAGTCCGAAAAGCTTCCTGGAGGGACAGCGTAGGAGGGGACCTGGAGACCTGTACAGACTGACAAAAAACAGAACCCTCCCCAGCCGGGGAGGTGACAGATGAAATAGCTGGCAAGGAGACAACAAGCCCGCTATTCTGCAGGTGCCGAATGAACGCGTCAAAATTTTCAGGTGTCTGAGCGGAAGAAATTTGATCAGACTGCGACTGAACACTCACAGAGGCCGTGGCCTCTGTCTTAGGTGAAGAGGTAACCGAACCCTGAACCGGCTTGGCCGAAACGGCCGACGGCGATTTCGTGTGAGAAATTTTAGAGTCCGATTTCGAAGACTTCCGAGAAGATTTCTTGGAAGACCTAGAAGACGCTGACCTGGGCGAAACAAGACGCCCGACACTATCGCGAGGAAGATGAGAAAGCTTCGAACTTTTCGAAGAAGGAACTCTTGGGACCTCCGAGGGGGGGTCCCCAAAATTATCTTCCATGACGACAAGAAAAAATCCAAATGAAAAAAACTAGAGTGACTTACTCTTTGTTATTTGGTAACTAAGCGTTTACGCTTTAGGTTTTTCCAGCCAATTGGTATGTTATGCTATTGTTTTGAGTGTTGGTACAGTATGATTATATTAGATTATACAATTTCATTCTTAAGCATCTGAAAACTGAAAAGAGCCTATATTGTCATGCAAAAATTGATATCTGCTTGGTTTCATCTTTCTAGTCTGCTTTTCTCACAAACAAACAAGCGCATATAAAAACCACTATCCCAACTGCTGTGCTACACAATAATACAAAAATTCAGCTTAAGACTGGCCAATTTTTATTGGGATAACTCAATATGAAAGACTTTTCCCCCATAAAGATTGTGCAATATATATATCAGGCATGAAAATTGATGTTAAAAAGAAAAGAGGCGATTTGCCAGCGGAGAAATCCTTGCACCCGGATTTTCATTTACCATCAGAACTTTTGTTGAGGGGGGTGGGGACACCGTTCACACACACTACCACTTACTGTCCCAAACCAACAAATACGTTTGCCAAAATATTTGTTGAACGGGGGGCACATATCAATTCACGGCATTTCACGGCCTGCCTTACATTCAAACACATCATTCGCGGAGCGGCCATTCTTGTTTGCAAGCGCAAGTGTACACTCATCCAAATACGAACCACGCCGTTTGAGAATAACATCACACTCGCATTTTCACTCGCGGAGATTCATTCAATTACGACAAATTTTCGGCGGAGATGGTGGAGCTGTTTTCATGCCTGATATATAAAATGCAAAATGGGTAAAATATCCATGTGCATTGATGTAGCATTCGCACTATTATTACATTGTAACTAATTATATTTTTATAATAATTATCAAAAGTTTACTTACTCCAAGGACTCATCTTCTTCTCCCATCTGGTAGTGCAACAGACTGAGGCGCATGTATCCTTTGGTGTTGTCTGGGGTCATTTTCACCGTCTGTCGCAGCTCACCAGTGGCCTTGCCCAGCTCCCCAAGCGCCACAAACGACTCGGCTCGCATTTCACGCAGATGGGTGTAGGAAGGGCAATACTGGAACAACAGTGCACATGACGCATTACATGAGCTTTGTATGCAACACCTGACATAACTTTTTTATGTGGGAATTTAGCGTATCTTGATTTATGTTTTAATTTTCTGCAACAGTTTGTTTTGTTTTCTTAATCTGTTAACACTACCCTCCACACTATTACGCATACTTATATTCTCAGATATTTTAGTACATACCTAGTTTGTAGTAATTTTATTATCATATACTCAATAATTAAAACAGTCATCCCAATGCTGTTTGCACATAAACTGAAAAAGGGACGATGAATAAAATATTGATCAATTTAGCTGAATCTATTCAGTCAACATGCTACAAGAACAAGGAACAAATATTGTTTCCCTCGACTCTTTGCAGACAAATATTTCTAGGCACTTTCAAACAAATGATGCTACTGGTCTAAAATAAAAATAAATTCAGGCACTTTTTTGTGGATGAAGTGAGTTTTCAGCTCCTTGGCAATGCAAATCGATTTCTAGATGCTTAATATGAGAAGGAAACTGTCAATGCTGCGTGCTTACCTCAATGACAGGCCCCAGAATGTTGATGACGTGTTCGTACTGTTCCTGTTTGTACATCAGAGTGGCTTGGTCCACCTGTTGCTTCAAGGGCTGAATCAGCTGCACCTTCTCCCTAGCTTCTGCATTGTTGGGCTCCATCTTCACCTGTCATAGGGAAACATTTCACAGAGTTAGTAACATTTATAAACATTAAAGCGAACATCTTCAATGGTAGATAAATAATGAGCTTGGTATATTAATGCCTTTTAGTTGATTACAAAAGTCTTGTAAAAATAAAAGAAGTTTGTTTGCGTTATCAATTCAGCTGATTGTATGCATTCAAAGCTAATAGGATATTTATCCGCCAATAAGTCCTAACTACACCTCGTTTGTCCTATAATATTTACCAAATTTGTTTTTAGTTCGTTGTTCAACAAAGCAAAGTGCTTTCCAAACAGCAAGCTCCAAGAGAGCCTCTCTGCTTCAGCTTATAATAATAACAACAATAAATGGACATCTACATAGCGCTTTTTATTATCACAAAGCGCTTTACAATCATTATTTAAACACACACACATTTGTTAGTAAGCACGGGGCAGGTAGTCGTAAGTGTCGGGCAGGTGGCGAACTCGACGACCTGCCCGCCGGGCAAGTGCAAAGAAAAAATAATCTCACCCAGTTTATTTCAGTCCGTTGTAAAAAAACGCAAGTCAGGTTCTAGGCCTACAACGCAGGCTACATCAACAATGATAGGCCCTACTATCACCACGCTCGCGAGTAGTTTGACTTGATGTCAACATCACTTCCGCAAAATTGGATAGCCATTTGTATCGAGCAAGACGATTGGCTAAAGAAAATTAATTATCCAATCAGAATGAAGCATACTTAGCCAGTGAATTGCTGACAGCCTTTGGCAAAATTTATGGCATGTGCTTCAGGTTCCGACAAGAAGAAATCAAAACATTTCATTTCCTTGTTCTGTGTAGTGTGTGTCACTGAGTAATTGTGTTTTTTGCAAGTTAAACGTTTTATTTCTGCACTGCAGATTCTAACAATGTCAAGATAACATTTGGCTTATTATGGGTGAAAAAAAAAAAGTCATTCCCGAGGAGCTGTGTGACAGGATGGCCAATCATGAAGACTCTTTCTACTAGCTTTTTCACTCATGGCACATTCATTTATCGGGCAGGAGGCTAAAACTGGGGGGCAGGTAAAAAAATTGTCTACCTGTCCCCAGGGCAGGTTGCAAAAAAAGTTACTGTCCTACCCTGGTAAGTCATACGTAAATGAAATATACTAATAGTTAAAAGGATAGATTTTCACTAACTAACATAATGAACGATGGACAGACAGATCACAGATAGAGAATCGATGACAAGTAGAACAAAAATTAACTCATAAATAGCTAGTGTAATAAAGGATCCTCACCACTTGTTGAAAGTCTTCCTCTGCTTCCTTCAGGTTCCCCTGCTTCATCAGAATGTTTCCCCTCTGAATTCTAGCCTGTCAAAGCAAACACATCATTTCTAATTTAATACAACAAAACAGAATGCGCTAAAGCCTATGTTTATGTTTATGCGCTACAAAACACACACACACAAACATGGTTGTACTACCATATTTTTTTTGCTACGTTGTTGTTGTCGTACCCTGGATCACCCCAACAGCCGAAGCACTTGAACACTATAGTACAAAAGCACCAGCTACGGATGAGAACAATATGTGTGTGACCGTTTTTGATTACCCCGCCACGTGGGCAGCCACACTCCGACTTTGGAGGATTTGGGACTGATGATGTTATGCTAGCACCAGCTACAGATGAGAACAATATGTGTGTGACCGTTTTTGATTACACCGCCACGTGGGCAGCCACACTCCGACTTTGGAGGATTTGGGACTGATGATGTTATGCTAGCACCAGCTACAGATGAGAACAATATGAGTGTGACCGTTTTTGATTAACCCGCCACGTGGGCAGCCACACTCCGACTTTGGAGGATTTGGGACTGATGATGTTATGCTAGGAGCATGCCATGGCTAAAGACAATCCCCGCATAGCTATGCAGAACATAACATTTTGATGTAACCTTGGGTGTTCTAGCTTATGTGAATTGGTCTGACACAGCCTTATGCCAAGGCGTTTTTTGGACTATAAGGCGTTACTTTTCCCCCAGACTGAAACCCAACGCTTCATAGTATGACTGATAATATACTACTAATACAATATAATAACAAAATCTCAATTTTGTGTAAAATGGGGGGTGGGGGGTGCCTTATATATATATAGTTATAATAAGGTGCGCCTTATACTAGTTATAGTCTGAATAATATGGTACTTACAGTATCTAGAGCCATTTTTTCCTATTCTGTCAAGCAACTACCAGCAAACACATAGACCGGTATTCTCAATCTGACCATTTAGCATTGTACTGTATAACATTATGGGAGCTTTTTAGCTCCTAACAGAAAACTTACAGCAGTGAAGTCAGGCCGCAGTTCCAGCACTTTGTTCAAGTCAGGGAGCGCTGATCGGGACTTGCCGAGAGCCAGATACACTGTGGCTCTTCGGAAGTAAGTTAGGTAGTTCTTGGGATCCCCATCTGTAAATGCAGCATACTGCATATTATAAGGCCATATACTTCTTGCTTCCCCATGCTTCATTACTAATGCCAAGGGAAAGCAAAACATTTTTTTCTGATCAAATCAATGCATTTTTTTTTTAAATGACTATCCAAATTTTCGATTTTCAAGAAGAAAAACTTAAAAAATCTGGAAATTGTGGAACATACCATCATTCTATGACACATCACAAGGCAAGTAAAAGTAGCTTACTAGTTTACTATCAGATTCATCAATGTGGTTTCTCTTGTTAAGCCAGGTCAAAGAGTAGGGTTCACATAATGTATACATGTAGGATGATCTATTCTTTTCTTCATTATCTTAATGACGACTATTCACAAATTTTGAATTATTTTATAGTTACTTTCTTCCTTTGGGCAGAAACAAGTTTACACTATTTTGCATTTCATGTTAGAACACTTAGTTATAATAGTGTAAAAGGAAAATGTCAGTCAAGTTAAAAGTTCCTTCACACACATCCGAGATACTCTTTCATTTACTGATTTAGTAAAGCCATGCGAAGCTCCGCCCCTTTCCTTCATCCTGGATGTTCCTTTTAAAATCAGTGTTTCCCCTCTGCTAAATGTGTAGCTTAAACGGGCTCATATACCAGTAATTACATTTTCTTCATTCTTTAAAATTAAAGAAGATAGTACATTGTCGAAAAGAATGCAATTGAGGCTTTTTTCACCTATGTATATGAATCATCTTCCTTTAGATAGGTAAATAAGGGAGAAAGCGTAGTACAAGTAGCGAGACTGCAGTCCTGCTTTGAGCTTTTGAAAGAGACAATTCAAAGCCTTATAGTAGTTCCGCTCACTACAATCGAACAGTGACTAAAAATTGACATTTGCTGTGTAAAAAAATATACTGACCAACAGCAGCATGGTAATGAGACAGGGCATCTGCCAGCTGTCCAGCTGCCAAGAGCTTCTTCCCCATCTCCAAATGCTGTTCCACTTCACTCTGCCCGGCACCAACAACAGCTGTAACAGAAAATAATGGGTTTTAAATCTAAAATGTGTGCACCAACAACAGCTGTAACAGAAAATAATGGGTTTTAAATCTAAAATTTGTGCTCAATTTTCCCCCCGCTATTAAGTAATTAACTCTAAAAATGGAAGCCACAAGTTTTGGCACAAAGAAACCCTGAAGCCACAAGTTTCAGCATTCCGAAAACTGAAACTAGTAAGTTTCACCACTCCAAAAACCTGAAGCCAAAAGATGTGGCACCATAAAAACCTGATTTTTGGTGTTTTGAATAATTTATTAATTAGCACCCTTATTATACGAAAATGTATAATATAACGAAAAATCACGATGTATTACAAAAACACTTCAATTCATTGGTAATTTGGTTAGGTGGTCAGAAACATGGAGTCTGTTTTTTAATGCTTCAAAATGTAAAAGCATGCATTTGGGAAAAAGTAATCCATGCAGAGACTACAAAATGCATAACAATGGTGTAGAAAGCGTCATTATGAAATGCTCTGAGGAAAAAGACTTGGGAGTAATATTTGATGATAAACTGAAATTTGATGAACACATTCACAGTGCTGTAACTGTGTAAGTAAAGCTAATCAGAAAATTGGTATAATTAAACGAACGTTTTCTTTCTTGGACAAGGACACTTTTTTATGCTTGTACAAAGGTTTAGTAAGACCTCATTTAGAATATGGAAATTGCATTTGGTATCCAGGTTTAAAGAGACAGTCAGCTTTGATAGAAAAAGTACAGAGACGAGCAACTAAGTTAGTACAAGGTCTTCAAAATGTTTCTTATTCAGACAGGTTGAAATAACTAAATTTACCTACATTAAAGGCAAGGAGAATTAGGGGCGACCTAATTCAAACTTATAAAATATTTAATAGTGTAGATGACCTAAATGTACATGACTTATTCACAATATCAGATTGTGACAAAACAAGGAACCATACCGACAAAATATTTATTCAATATTGCAGGACTAATACTAGTAATAGAAAATTTTATTTTACTAACAGAGTTGCACCTGTGTGGAATAAATTACCACCTAACATGAAAACTAAAAGAGCACAAAATACTCATATTTTTAAAAACCTTATCGACGAATGGAATGACTATAAGGTAGTTATGTATGATTACGATGAATAATAATTAATATTAACAAAAATTGAGTGTGTGACAGACCGAGACAAATAATTAAACAAAATTGGTATGATTAAACGAACGTTTTCTTTCTTGGACAAGGACACTTTTTTATGCTTGTACAAAGGTTTAGTAAGACCTCATTTAGAATATGGAAATTGCATTTGGTATCCAGGTTTAAAGAGACAGTCAGCTTTGATAGAAAAAGTACAGACGAGCAACTAAGTTAATACAAGGTCTTCAAAATGTTTCTTATTCAGACAGGTTGAAATAACTAAATTTACCTACATTAAAGGCAAGGAGAATTAGGGGCGACCTAATTCAAACTTATAAAATATTTAATAGTGTAGATGACCTAAATGTACATGACTTATTCACAATATCAGATTATGACAAAACAAGGAACAGTACCGACAAAATATTTATTCAATATTGCAGGACTAATAGAAAATCTTATTTTACTAACAGAGTTGCACCTGTGTGGAATAAATTACCACCTAACATGAAAACTAAAAGAGCACAAAATACTCATATTTTTAAAAACCGTATCGACGAATGGAATGACTATAAGGTAGTTATGTATGATTACGATGAATAATAATTAATATTAACAAAAACTGAGTGTGTGACAGACCGAGACAAATAATTAAACAAAATTGGTATAATTAAACGAACGTTTTCTTCTTGGACAAGGACACTTTTTTATGCTTGTACAAAGGTTTAGTAAGACCTCATTTAGAATATGGAAATTGCATTTGGTATCCAGGTTTAAAGAGACAGTCAGCTTTGATAGAAAAAGTACAGAGACGAGCAACTAAGTTAGTACAAGGTCTTCAAAATGTTTCTTATTCAGACAGATTAAAATAACTAAATTTACCTACATTAAAGGCAAGGAGAATTAGGGGCGACCTAATTCAAACTTATAAAATATTTAATAGTGTAGATGACCTAAATGTACATGACTTATTCACAATATCAGATTATGACAAAACAAGGAACAGTACCGACAAAATATTTATTCAATATTGCAGGACTAATAGAAAATCTTATTTTACTAACAGAGTTGCACCTGTGTGGAATAAATTACCACCTAACATGAAAAGAGCACAAAATACTCATATTTTTAAAAACCTTCTCGACGAATGGAATGACTATAAGGTAGTTATGTATGATTACGATGAATAATAATTAATATTAACAAAAACTGAGTGTGTGACAGACCGAGACAAATAATTAAACAAGGTCAGGTCAGATCTTCAGGGCAGCCAGGCCTCGCGGCCTCTTGATCAGTGAAGTTGATGTGCCCTATCTTTTGATTGTTTGTTATTGTGGTTCTGTTCATCAATCAGATTGGAATAGCTGTGGCGCTTTTTCAGGTCAGGTAGTTAGGACATTAGGCCTCGCGGCCTCTTCACTGTCCTGTCATTTTTGTTTGAACTTTTGCACAGCTGAGAGGTTTTTGTATTTTGTTTTCGGCAAATCTGCCTTTTAGTCATGCTCATATTGAAGTTTTGATATGTTGATGTATCCACCAAGGAGGTTTTTGAATTGTGTTAGATTCTGTGCTCGTTTAATATGTGCAGGAAGAGTATTCCAAAACTTCATTACTCTGTTAAAAAAGAATTTTTTTCTAATATTAGTTCGGCTATACTGGGTTAGTATTTTTAAATCACTGTTATGGGTTCTTGAGTCAGTTGTTAGCTGGAACAAAGATTTATTAGTATTGTTATTACTGTGAAAATTTTTGTATGTATTTATCAGATCCCCACGAATTCTTCTGTATTTCAGAGATGGTAAGTTCAACTTTCTTAGTCTATGTTCGTAATCGAGGTGACTAACGCCTTTAATCAATTTTGTTGCTCGTCTTTGGACCCTTTCCAATAACTATCATTGTCGTCTTAATGATGAAAGTTAATCATAATTGTATTTAAAAACATTAATTTTGGGGTCACTATCTAGGAGGTTTTTGAAATGGTTAATGTTGGAAGCAAGTTTAGTTTGTGCAGGGAGATTGTTCCAGTTCCAAACAAAATGAAAGATGGGACAGGAAAGCCTTACGGCTATGTTTTGTCCCAAAATCCTAATCCTATAAAACTCCATTGACTGACCATACACCCTTTTGCGATTATGTTCAAATTCTGATCGCTTCTCGGCCTTTTGGCTAAGACAGTGATTCAGGAACATAAATTTTTGTTTATATCCTGGTTGGTTTGTTCAGCCCGTCGTACATGGCGAAAGCCGATACGCGACGTTAAACTGAACTTCCATCCATACACCCTGCTACTTGTGCTAGCAAAGGGTTTTGTGAGCAGTACATGTTTCACCACACCTTCCTTCTTACTTGTTGAGTGTAAAAGTACTAAAACTGAAAAAATTTACCCCCAAGGAAGAACAGATAATTTCATTGATTTTCAGGCATGGTCATCTTCAAATGAAACATGGAAAACATGATGCTCGTGGTGCAAAACTTTTACATTCTGATTTGCAAGACACATTGTCACTGTGATTGTGTCCTGCCACATGTGTGGGTTTCTTTGATCAAATTAATGTCGTCTTGACTGTGTGACTAAGTACTACTACTAGTGACTGTCGCATGAAAATATGCTATTTTCATGCGACAGTGACTACTGACTACAGAACTTACCATCATAGCAATAAATATCCAACGTCAACAGGAACAGGGCAAACGACCTCATTGTCTGCATCCAGTCTGGTGTAAGAGGAAACCTCATCTTTGAAGAACCACGTTGGACTGACAGAGTGATAGGCTTACCATGCCAGTCAACCGTTTCAAAGTTTCACACTGTCGTGTCCCATTCAGTGTAACAACACATTACACATCGTGGTCTAAGCGGATTGGCTGGGATTTATTTCCGGGTCAAACGTCAGAGTAAACTCGCAGACGATATTACGTGCACAAAGTAAAATAATATGTTTTGCAATTTATTTAATTACAATATATTTAAAAGAAAAAATAATTTGTAATATGAACCTCATTTTAACAATAATTGTTCAAAATTTTCAATTCACAACGTTTCTGCAATCCCATCATGCAAATCAATATGCCAAGATGGCGTCCGTTTGAGTTGACAACCGCGTAAGGGAAACTAACAAGTGATCTATTTTTATAATAGTAAGCTATTTTGTAAATATTTGTAATAGTGTGAGTGTAAAGTATACCTAAATGAATTCAATCTTTTATGTTTTGAAGTAATTCGGCTTGTAGATGCTTTTTATCTGCTTTACAATCTCATGTCGTCTGCTACCAACATCAAAACTAGTCCAGTCATGTTTTGACTTTACTCTTTAGGAAGAACATTTATCTTCTTGCTCTTTCCACTAGACAACCAACTTTATCGCATTGAAGATTCTGCTTGTACTTGGGTGTAGTACAAAAAATAGACAATAGCAGCTTAAAATAGACAAAACACCCAGAAACATCCACTGATCATCCAGACCATATTATAATCTCTCTCTCTCTCTCTCTCTCTCTCTCTCTCTCTCTCTCTCTCTCTCTCTCTCTCTCTCTCTCTCTCTCTCTCTCTCTCTCTCTCTCTCTCTCTCTCTCTCTCTCTCTCTCTCTCTCTCTCTCTCTCTTCTTCTTCTTTTTCTTCCAATTAATCAGCCAACTTCATCAGGTTGAAGATATTTGCTGATATATTGAAATAAAATAAAAGAAAAACGAAGGTCACCATGCAGCACCGAGACACAGCAAAAAAAAAAGGGAATAAATAATAGATAGATGAAGTTGGCTGCCTGAGGCGAAGAAGAAATAGAAATAAATATAGAAATAATAATTTATAACTTTATATATATATTAAAAAAGAAGAGTGGGTGGAGGTGGGAAAGGGGGGGGGGGGGGTTCGGCGTTCCTAGTCTGATTCTCTCTCTCTCTCTCTCTCTCTCTCTCTCTCTCTCTCTCTCTCTCTCTCTCTCTCTCTCTCTCTCTCTCATTGTCTGTCAGTCAGTCTCTCTCTCTCTGTTTTACGTGTGCACATTTCTAAGTTGATGTAATGAATTTTAATGATAATTATTTGGTTGGTATAAAAAAAATTCACACGTTTGATTAATGTTCTTTCAGTTATGTTGTATCTCTGTCATGTTGTTGCATCTAACCTGAATTTCTCTTTTGGAGATATTAAAGTATACTTGAACTTGAAACATGTATCCTATTCCTATCCAGACCTTCCATGGTATCAATTTTGAAAATTGTTTTCTGTTCCAGACTTTAACATCACTAGAAAGTCAGAAGGCAAAATCTTTATTATACACTGTCAAACTAATAGAAGGAACTTTTCATTTGCTGTTCATTGGAATGACCTAAGTACTAACATCAAGTTTGCAACTAATATTAACACCTTTAAAAATCTTCTGGATTCCAGTAAGAATTTTCAGACTTTTTATGATTTTGACTGATTGTCCTTCTAAAACTTGCGCAGACTCAAAATAATTGATCATACAAAATTATATAAATGTCATTGCCAAAGAGAGAACATTTTATAGGCCACGAGGCTTAGGCTTTGGCTTTAAGAAGCCTGTCCTTACTACTAAGTACTACTACTACTTCTACTACTGACTAGCACAAAACTTTTTTTACTAGTAGTAACAGTGATAAATGCATGGAATAACCTTCCTGATGAAGCAGTCAATGCAAAGTCATTAAATTCGTTCAAAAGTGTTATAGACAAGTTTTAAAAACCCAGAATGTATTCTGTAAATATACAGAGTTAAAAATAATAAAGCACAGATGCCTTAGTTAGTAACTTAGTAGTCATCAGTGAATGAAGCCTAACCAAATGAAAAAGAAAATCAAAACCATATTTAGAGGGCAAAAGGCTAAACAAAATAGCCTATAGTATGTTTATGCTATGCTTATAAATGCTATGTATCAGGCCCAGGGGTAGGCAGTGGTTGGGCTGGATCATGCTGGGTACCGTTGAACTGTCCTTGTCTGGCCGGATGGCCGCTCTATCTACCCATCAAAATGCTCTCTCTATATCTCTCTCTCTCTCTCTCTCTCTCTCTCTCTCTCTCTCTCTCTCTCTCTCTCTCTCTCTCTCTGACCTCTTCAACCTTTTCAGTTGCAGTAATGGCTTTGGCGACTAACTGGAACAAGAAGAAGACAAGGGAGATAATTTCATAACGTCACACCAAACAGCTGGCCCATATCTACTGCCGCACTGAATACAGACAGGCCAGTTACCTGCCGCATGTTATCAGTGCATGGAAAAATCTCCTTGAACAGGCTGTTGAGGAGGTGACCTTGAGCACCATTGTGTCCTGGGCCTCCAAATCACACTAACTACGCCCCTCTCTCATTTCACGTGGCATCACGTTGGGGACCGATCAGGGGGACCTGGGTGGGGGGGCCAAGCTTCCTGTCTTCTTCTTTTCTGCTGTCCACTTTCCTTTATTTCTGAACTCACGCATTTCCGTAGATCCTCCTAAGGTTTTACAGCGACAAAATAGTCAGTGATGACTGTGGTTGCTATAGGGAAAGAAGGTAAGAACAAGACAGGCTGCTTTTTCTATCAAAAGATTATCTTCTCACGAGATGCATCACATACCAACAGTGAAAAGAAGAAAAGAGTGGTTGAAGTGCAGATTGTGCTCTTGTAATATTTTTGCAACAATATATACACTACCCTTCGCTGGATGGCTGACCATAAATGCCTGAGACTGTAAGATACCTAACATTATTCAATAAAAACAACAACTGTGTTTTAAAACCTTTCGTTGAATATACAGTGGAGAACTGATGACTCAAAAATGGACAACTCAAAAACACTGCATAACTTTTGAGTCTCAGCATAGTAATCTCTATGTTGAAAAGTCTTTTTAACTCAAAATATTGGCTATCTCAAAATAAAATTTCAGTCCCTTCAATTTTGACTCAAGCGTACTGTATCATTATCGGGACTCTCCTGGTATTACAGTACCTCCAGGATCGTCCCACTATCTACATGCATCATTACATCATTACATGTAGTTATAAATGTCCCATGTGTACCTGATGCAGGTCGGAGGACGTTGGACTTTCACACTCACATACTTTCTTTGAAACAAAATGAAGAATGCTAATGTCCATTTCAGATTGATTTAACCGTCATGGGTACACAGTACCTGTACGCTCCCCAGATGAACTACCCTAGTCACCCGTCCTCCCATGGCCCTCTCCCCCAGCCCCAGCATGGAGGGAACGGCTTCAGGAATGGAGGGTTTGCCTTCAGGAAGCGTTTCGAGAGGGTCGACTGGCGCAAGATGGCCGCCGTGGACGTGGAGCAGATTTCGCGCACGCTGGACTTCAACGCTTTGCAGGAGAACATCATGAACATCACATTTTGCAACATCGAAACTGAACTGGTGAGCATATATATATGTGTGAGTTTTGTTGCTAGAAATACTGGTTAAAGCCGCGGCCGGCATATAATGATATATAGAGGATTCACAAGAGGCGCCTGCTATCATTTGAATCACTGGTCGTATAGGTGGCGGTTCAACCCTTCTTCTTTCCCTGATGTGCGAGCCACTGCAAGGCTGAATTAATTTTACAAGATTTATTTGTTTTCCATGAGATAAAAACGTACTGACATGTTTTGTTTTATGAAAATCATGACTAATAAACGGTCCTATGTTGATCTAGTCATCATTCCAATGAATAAGAAAAAAAGTATAGATTTCGTGCGGGCGTGGAATGCACAGTAATTATATGACAATTATAATAATATTATTTTAATGATATTCCATAGTGTATTCTTGCACAAAATCTCACACGCATTTTACACTGAGTTAAACACATTAATGAATTGTAAATGATAATCTATGTACAAGAAGTTAATGTAATAATGAGATGTAAGAATAAGAGTTTTGGTCCGAACTCGGCTGGACCTTCTTTCTCATATTTGCAGATGGTACATTACACTATATTGTGAGTGTCTGTAGAGGCTAAAACATATTATTTAAAGGGCATGCCGCCAGAGACCGACCCCCCACTGATCCTTGGACCCGAGGAATCTGCCAACGTTATTCAAAACTGATGTAATAAATATCATATGTTTAATTTGTTTCTATATTGATCATTTTAAAATTTTAAATTGATCAAGAATGAAATCGTCACGTGTTTTGCTTTGCATGTGCTTCTTGTTTTGTTTTCACTTACTCATCTGTGCTTTTGAAATGTTTAAATGATGAGAACGGTTATAATTTTAATAAATGATGATTGATTTTTTCAGGATGTGAGAACAGTAGACCCCAATTTTCTGAAACTATTCAAATTAGCCCAGCTGACCATTGAATATTTACTGGTAAGTTCAGAAAAATTTAAATGTTCTCAAGCAAATTGTCACAATGATGATTACTTATAAGCAGCTAATAGAATAGTTCTGCGTATTCGTGTTGTATCCATCATTTGATTTGCAAGATGGATATTTTCATACTTTATTTAATCATGTTTATTTAAAGATTATGCATTTTCACTTGGACTAAGAATAAAATTAAGAGATGCTGTGGATGTTGTTCATTAGGTCAGTATATATAGCATCCATGGTAAAACCAACATATTTGATTTATCATTGGTATAAAGTAACCTACCTGATTACATCCTTAGTTATAACAATATGAATATGATGCAGTTTCCTGTTCATGTGCTTTTGTTTGTAAGAAGCATGTGTCTCTTTTTAATCACTGTATATGCATCAAGTAGAATAACTCAATAAGCAAGATTTTTGTCTTGAAAATAAATCTAATAATTTCCTCTAACTCTTTCACAGCTGTTTCGCGATAGTTCATCTATATTTTCAGAAGTTTTTTTCAAGCCAACTTTAGTTTACCATAAATAAATGTTCATAAATAACGGTCAAGAATATTTTGTAGTATGTGAATAAATTAGTTGTATTCAGTGGAAATTGCTAGATTTTCACTCATTGACAATGTTATTTTGATACTAAGTGAAATATTTAAGAACATTTTCTACTAAATATGTTTCACGATGTTGCTCAACAAAAAAGGTTTTTACAATTAATCTGATGGAAGAAATATGTTTTAAATACAATGTAGAACATACAGCCAACATATTTTATAGGCATAAGCTTGGTGCATTTTTTTAATTTAAGATTTCTAGATTCACTCTTTTAACTAAACAGTTTGACTTTGTGTGCAACGGAACAGCTGTGCTTTTTTCTTGGAAGATTATGTTCATAATCTTTTCACAGACCGTCACTCTTTTAGGTGCTTTTAGTGAGATGGCAAAGTTACCATTATTGAATGATAATGCTTTGGCAAAATCCATATTTTCGCCCATGAAGGAAGATAATCTTGCAAGAAACAGGAAAGAGCAATTTTTAAGCTCTTTTCTGTCATTGAATTATCTCCCTTACAGGGGAAGATATGGCTATAGTCACACCCTGATTATTGTAGTTGTGTGCCGATGGCCTTGTTACAGTACTCTCAAGAATATCTGGCTGGTTTGTGCACAACCCTAGAAGAAAAATCCAAGGAAACAGACGAGGTAAATCAACATTTTCTTTCATTTCTGAATTATTTTTTTTGGGGGGAAAGGTATAATGGTTAGTATGGATTTACTACAATGATTATTCAATTTGGATTGGTATTTATTTGTGTGATTAGTAATCAGAAAGATTTGTCTGAATTAGAGTGCTTGTGACTGCTTAGTTTTCAGCAAATTAATTGTTGATTTATTTTTCTCCATCAAGTAAACTGGTGATTCTTTTTTTTTTAAATCTGCATTTGACAACTAGATCATCTACTTTTCTTTGTCAGTGCCACTCATTAATGCATAAGATGTTAAATGCATGTATGCGCAGGCACACAAGACTTAAGCTATACAAATTTTGCGCGGTGGACCATAATGATAATAATATGAATACACTGATGTCCCGAGGATTGAAACGTAATAGGACAAACTGTCCTGAAACAAGAGAAATCGATAGGACAATGTCCTGGCTCTTGTAGCAATCAGTAAGACAAAGCATGCCAGTGTTAAACATTTAATCAGACATTTGTCCTGACAGGGGAGAACACAATAGGACATTTTCAATTTTAATGGGCCAATGGCCTATGACTGGGGCCTCGGGACATCACTGTGAATATAAAATGTTTGGAAATCTTTGACCAAACTTACCAGAGCAATGATCAACAAACCAAGCAAAAATAGACCAACAAAAGCAGTGATTATCTGGATATGATAAGGAAAGAAGGAAAGACAGCTTTGTCACTGGGATGATGCATTTCTATCGTGCTTGATTCAGGATCAGGATGGCGTGAGGAAGGAACTGGAAGCAGTGAAGAAGGAACTGAACGAAGTGAAACGGGAAAGCCACAAGCGCAAGAAACTGTTGATCGCCCAACAGCAACTGATGCATGCCGGGGCTGGCAGTTACAACAAGGTCAGTTCATAGAGGGAAAAAACCATTTGTGGACGGTTTTCATTATTTTGTACTTTTTTCTTGAAGGAAAGACACGAAAAGGGTGTTTGTGTGGCATTGTCTTTATCATGAATTCTTCTTCTTCTTCTTCTGTGTTCCAAGGCCATGGGTAAAGTACATATGTGTTCGTTTTCAGCTTTCACTGGTCTCACCACTGCATACAGCCGACACATTCCAATTTCGGAGGAGCTCAGAGGAGAAAAGTTATTTGGAAGATTTTTTTGGAAAAAAGGCAGGAGAATGGGCCAATAAGTCAGAAAGATAGCAGATGACAGTAAGCAAAGAAAAAAGGCAGAGTCAAAGAGAGTGGCAGATCAGAGGAAGTTACAAGCACAGAACTTCCAGAAGGTGGGGGAACTATTTTTTACGAAAGACCCCCCGATATCCCCTTGGGGAGAGACTCGTGGAGGGGGCGGGGTCGTCCAGCTCCCGGTATGGAGGCATGAGGCATCCACCCACTGCCCCGATCATGAATTCAAAAGCATACTAAATGCTCACTATTTTTTATTTTTTAAAAACACCAAGTTAAATGACAGTGATTGCGATCTAAATGATTCAAAGTGGGCCTGTTCTCTACACTTTTTCAGTGCCCTTTCTTTCTGCCCCCAAGCCTTTCTCAACAGCTCTGAGCAAAAATGAAAGGTAACGGCAAAAAATAAATAAATTAAAACAATGGATAACTGTGGTCAGTTGCCTTCCTCAATAATTCATGTTTTTTACTGTTGGTGCTTCAGTGCCATTTCTAAAGTATAATGATGCTGGTGATCAGTTGCATCTATCATTCATGGTGTTCTTCACTCTTGGTGTTTCAGTGCCCTTTCTAAAGTACAATGGTACTGGTGATCAGTTGCATCTCTCATTCATGGTGTTCTTGACTCTTGGTGCTTCAGTGCCCTTTCTAAAGTACAATGGTACTGGTGATCAGTTGCATCTCTCATTCATGGTGTTCTTCACTCTTGGTGCTTCAATGCTCTTTCTAAAGTACAATGGTACTGGTGATCAGTTGCATCTCTCTCATTCATGGTGTTCTTTCACTCTTGGTGCTTCATGGTGTTCTTCACTCTTGGTGGTGCCCTTTCTAAAGTACAATGGTACTGGTGATCAGTTGCATCTCTCATTCATGGTGTTCTTGACTCTTGGTGCTTCAGTGCCCTTTCTAAAGTACAATGGTACTGGTACTGGTGATCAGTTGCATCTCTCATTCATGGTGTTCTTCACTCTTGGTGCTTCAGTGCCCTTTCTAAAGTACAATGGTACTGGTGATCAGTTGCATCTCTCATTCATGGTGTTCTTCACTCTTGGTGCTTCAGTGCCCTTTCTAAAGTACAATGGTACTGGTGATCAGTTGCATCTCTCATTCATTCACTCTTGGTGCTTCAGTGCCCTTTCTAAAGTACAATGGTACTGTAGTTGCATCTCTCATTCATGGTGTTCTTGACTCTTGGTGCTTCAGTGCCCTTTCTAAAGTACAATGGTACTGGTGATCAGTTGCATCTCTCATTCATGGTGTTCTTCACTCTTGGTGCTTCAGTGCCCTTTCTAAAGTACAATGGTACTGGTGATCAGTTGCATCTCTCATTCATGGTGTTCTTGACTCTTGGTGCTTCAGTGCCCTTTCTAAAGTACAATGGTACTGGTGATCAGTTGCATCTCTCATTCATTGTGTTCTTCACTCTTGGTGCTTCAGTGCCCTTTCTAAAGTACAATGGTACTGGTGATCAGTTGCATCTCTCATTCATGGTGTTCTTGACTCTTGGTGCTTCAGTGCCCTTTCTAAAGTACAATGGTACTGGTGATCAGTTGCATCTCTCATTCATGGTGTTCTTCACTCTTGGTGCTTCAGTGCCCTTTCTAAAGTACAATGGTACTGGTGATCAGTTGCATCTCTCATTCATGGTGTTCTTGACTCTTGGTGCTTCAGTGCCCTTTCTAAAGTACAATGGTACTGGTGATCAGTTGCATCTCTCATTCATGTGTGTTCTTCACTCTTGGTGCTTCATCAGTTGCCCTTTCTAAAGTACAATGGTACTGGTGCTTCAGTGCCCTTTCTAAAGTTGCAGTTGCATCTCTCATTCATGGTGTTCTTCACTCTTGGTGCTTCAGTGCCCTTTCTAAAGTACAATGGTACTGGTAAAGTTGCATCTCTCATTCATGTGTTCTTCACTCTTGGTGGTGCCCTTTCTAAAGTACAATGGTACTGGTGTTGCATCTCTCATTCATGGTGTTCTTCACTCTTGGTGCTTCAATGCCCTTTCTAAAGTACAATGGTACTGGTGATCAGTTGCATTTCTCATTCTTGGTGTTCTTCACTCTTGGTGTTTCAGTGCCCGTTCTGCCCCAAAGCCTTCCTGAACAGCTCGTTCCTGCAGGCCCACATTGCTCGCCGGCACGGCACCGGCGGATCAGTTCTCAGCTCAGGGGTGGGGTCCGGGGAGCCGTCCAAATCGGGTATTCCCGATCAGGGCATGCCCAGCAACCCCCAGTTTGAGGCCGAGTTCAACGAGATCAAAGCGAGGCTGCGAGCGACCGAGGCACAGCTGGAAGAGGAGAGGAACGCTTTGGCGTCTTTGAGGCGCAAGGTATGGACTCTTTGTTTTTGGATGAATTGATTGTTCAACCAGATTTTATGAACCATTTTCTGCTAAGGACAATCTGATTTACACTTAGGATTTTTTTTTTAAATGTAAAGAGACAATTAAATTTCAGCATAATAATTATATGTGACCTGTCTCCACAAAGTGAGTCGTGATGTCCCAGGGGTCACTTTTGAGTTATTAACAAAGCATTATTCTGCAGTGAAAGAGCTTTCCAACAAACCAAATAGTTTGTAAATCACACTATTTCTTGCAAAGTTATGAAGATTTGAAGTCGTATACTCAGGGAATCGGCGAAATGAGAAAATGCAACCGGAAGAATGATAAAATGCAACCAGAAACTTTCAAAATGTGTACAAAACAACCAGATGTTTCTGATAAAAACACACTTGTAATGCAGAAAGGAGTGTTTTTATACTTCAGTACTTATGTGTGAGGTAGAGAAAGACCTATTGTTCAATAATAAGTCAGAATCTGAGAATTCATGATTTGACCCCCTTCCACCTTAAATTGTTCCCAGAGAGCTAGGGACAAAACAATTCATTTTTGTGGTGACGGGTCACATATAAAACAATTCACTAAGAAGCCACATTGCCTGATTCAAGTAAGGGATATGGTTAGGATTATGTTGGGTTTATTTTCATGAAATGGAATGAACGCTGCACTCGGACTTAAAGTCAGAAGCATGAGGGGGTTGGCTAAACCACATCTTTACCACATTTTTAATTTAAAAATATCAAGAGCTTTACATTCTACAAGGAAAAAAAGAAAGTCGGCTATTGAAACTTTCTTTGCATATTTTATTTGAAACATAACCTGATTAGGTAATGCATGTGAAAGTTTTTTCCCCCTCTTTGTTTGCTTTAGGAGGATCAGATTATGCCGATGGTGGCTGGTAGAGTGGAGGCAGCCACAGAACAGCAGACACAGCTACACAAGGTAAGTACCAGTGGCCTCATGACTGGAGGGGTTTTATATCTATACAGGTTATCAGATACCTATCATCTGGAATTCTCTCCTTCTCCACCAGTCTTCAAAAACTCTGTCTGCCTTCAAGTCTGGTCTGAAAATCCATCTGTTTCAAAAGTGCTTTTTCACCTCATAGTCTGTGCCCCTTGAATAATATTTCCCGTTTCTTTTTCCCATTCCCCACTATTTTTGCTAATGTTGTTGTTATAGCTTACGTGTATTTGTAAGTTAGTAATGTTTTGTTTCGTGATTGCAACTGTGTGTGCATGCGTTTACGCATGTATGTGTGGGGATGCTTTGCTTTTTTATTATTTTTAAATTCTTTTAATTATCTTTTATTAATGCTTTGTGTTTTGTTCGCTTGGCGGGGGGTGGGGGTGGGTATGTATGAGTCGGTGTAATAGTTATTGTGTTTTTTGTGTGTGTTTTTTTCCTAAATCTTTGTAAAGCGCTGTGAGGATGGCATGCCATCGAACAGCACTATATAAGTTTCATTTATTTATTATTATTATTATTATTATACGTGAAAAGTCTGTATCTTTGTCTGTCTGTGCCTTTCTGGGTGTTTGTGTTGGAACTCAACACACTTCTTTTTATGTCTTGCCTCCCCGTGAGAATACCTTGAGGTCTTTTGTACAAATAGTTCCCCCACCTTCTGGAAGTTCTGTGCTTGTAACTTCCTCTAATCTGTCACTCTCCTTGACTCTTGCCTTTTCCCTTTGCTTTCTGTCATCTACTATCTTTCTGACTTATTGGCCCAGTCTCCTGTCTTTTTAAAAAAAAAAAATCTTCCAAATAATTTTCTCCTTTGAGCTCCTCTAAAACTGGAATGTATCAGCTGAATGCAGTGGGGAGACCAGTGAAAACTGATACATACATACCTCACCCATTACGGCCAAGTGGCCTGGGACAGCACAAGAAGAAGCAGAACATCTTGCCAGGTTACTGTTTTTGTGTTTGTGGTTTGTGTGTGTGTGCGTGTGTGCATACTTTCTCCTGTTGACCTGTGTCTTTCTGCATTTGCAGCAAGAAATCGAAGAGGTGAAGGAGGTGTTCATGAAGGAGATGCGTGAAGTCAACGAAAAATATATGGCCTCTGAACGGGCTTTGGCAGAACTGGAGCAAAGATATGGAGGTCTGTGTCTGTTTATATATATGGTGTGTTTGTGTGTGTGAGGTCAGTTGTGATACTCTGTAAATGCTTGTCTTTAGTTTTGTCACTTGTTTATTTGTGATGGTGTTCTTACTGTTGGCATAAATGTGGAATTTGTTTCATTTCATAATAAATATTGTGTTTTAATGCCTTTTCTTGACTTTGTTGGCAGGTTCTTCTGCATTTTCCAGATGATATATTATAGGCTTTTTCCCCTTTGTCTATATTTGACTTGTTGAATCTGTGAACAGTACCTTCAAAGCCGTTACCTCCCTCCTTGGGGATACTGTGTGTGTGTGTGTGTGTGTGTGTGTGTGTGTGTCTTTTGTACAAATAGTTCCCCCACCTTCTGGAAGTTCTGTGCTTGTAATTTCCTCTAATCTGTCACTTTTTTTGACTGTCTTTTCCCTTTGCTTACTGTCATCTACTATCTTTCTGCCTAAGTGGTCCATTCTCCTGCCTTTTTGTCAAGAAATTCTTACAAAAACTTCCTCCAGCTGAAGACAGGCATGCTGGGCCCAACTATTTCTTAGTTAGGTGCATAACGTCAACATGACGCATCTGCACTCATAATTGACAGGAAATTGTCTGAGCGATGAAGGAAGAAGAAAACTGTTACCTTTTAAGGGTTTGTTTTCCTTCTCTGTTTCTTTTATGATTAATTTGTTATTCTTTAGAACTTACGGAGAAAAGTTGTCTGGAGAGTGATGAATAGGATGCTGTGGAGATATTGTATGTTATTTTTACCGTCTTGTCACTTTCAGTAATGTTGATGAAGTGTGCAGAGTGGTGACACAAAGCCTTGATAGAAATTTCCCCTGTTGACAGTGAAGCGATCGTACCTGGGCACCAGCCTGCCGGATGATGTAGAGAAAGAGAAGGAAATGCTTTTCTTTTTCAGTAATGTTGATTCCCTCGAAGACAGAGTGTGGCTGCCCACGTGGCGGTATAATCAGAATCGGTCACACACGTAGAGTTCTCATCCGTAGCTGATGCACTTGTACCACAGTGTTCAAGTGCTTCCAATGTTGGGATGATCCCTGCACTTGTACCACAGTGTTCAAGTGCTTCCAATGTTGGGATGATCCCTGCACTTGTACCACAGTGTTCAAGTGCTTCCAATGTTGGGATGATCCCTGCACTTGTACCACAGTGTTCAAGTTCTTCCAATGTTGGGATGATCCCTGCACTTGTACCACAGTGTTCAAGTGCTTCCAATGTTGGGATGATCCCTGGAGTCTTTTAGCCAGGTTAAGCCAACAACAACAGCAACAGTAATGTTGATGAAGTGTGTAGAGTGGCGACACAAAGCCTTGATAGAAGTTCCCCCTGTTGACAGTGAAGCGATCGTACCTGGGCGCCAGCCTGCAGGATGATGTGGAGAACGAGAAGGAAATGCTGCAGCAGCAGAGGGCGGAGGTGGCCGCCCTGCGAGAAGAACTGCAGAGACAGGTGAAGGCATAGCAGGGTTGGCAGGCGGCACATTGACTGACGCTACCAGGTGTCACAGTAGAAGAAATACAGCATACAGCTTTCTTTGTTTACAGGAGTGATTTTAAGTGTCATGTATACTTGAGCTATTTTGTAAGAAATAAATGACAAAAATTTGACATTTTATCACGCAAAAGCACCACAATGCTACTAAAAATAAATAAAATAAACAGATGAAGATCCATAAAAAACACACTAAACTTTTGTCAGTAATAGGACTTTGTACCATGTGAGATGAGTAAAGTGACTCGATTTACAAAACAAAATCGGTAATTTCAAGTTTTAACAAAATGTAAGCTGATAAAAAAAAATGTTTTTGCTATTGTTACTATATTGATGATGTTATTTTCTTTGTTGGCATTAAATCTGTTTCTGGTCTGTGTAGAATTATGAAAGACAGTAATGAAGTCTTTTTGAAGGACCCAGCATGATGAGAATGTTGTTATGTGACTAGGGTTATCTCTTGATTTGTGTTGATTGTTGATTGTTGGCCTCTGTGTGTCGATGAGCAAAACAAAAATCAACTCATTTTAGGCATAAAGACAAACCAACAAAAATGAAAATAGGATGGAAGCAAGTGCGTACATTTGCTTCTGTAAATAGAAGTTGGTCGCCACCACAGAAGAAGAAGAGAACAGATTGTATTTACAGTAATTGAAAATAACTCGGCAAGAGCTAGAGTGAAAGAGAGAGAGAGAGAGACGTTGAGAGAGAGAGAGAGAGACAGAAAACAGTTGTAGTGATAGATATACAGTGGTCTGATTGTCTTGTGCTCTTTCAGATGGATGACGTAGAAGACAAAGTACATGACACGATTGTGGCACAAGAAAAACGAAGGCATCATCGCAAGGAGAAAGACAGGGTGTGTAGATGTGTGAATGAATGCACTCTTTATGACTCAGGGATGAGTGTCACCTCATTGATTTTCATCCCCAATTTGGTGAAGTGATACCGTATTTTATGGACTATAAGGCGCACCTCCCAAATTTAACACAAAATTCAGAGTTTGCTGCTCTATTTCCTTACTATATTATCAGTCACATTATAAGGCGCAGGGGTCTCAGTCTGGGAAAAAAGTATCGCCTTGTAGTCTGTAACATACTGTACTATATGTCCTTACTATATTATCAGTCACATTATAAGGCGCAGGGGTCTCAGTCTGGGAAAAAAGTATCGCCTTGTAGTCTGTAACATACTGTACTATATGTCCTTACTATATTATCAGTCACATTATAAGGCGCAGGGGTCTCAGTCTGGGGAAAAAGTATCGCCTTGTAGTCTGTAACATACTGTACTATATGTTCTTACTATATTATCAGTCACATTACAAGGCGCAGGGGTCTCAGTCTGGGGAAAAAGTATCGCCTTGTAGTCTGTAACATACTGTACTATATGTTCTTACTATATCATCAGTCACATTATAAGGTGCAGGGGTCTCAGTCTGGGGAAAAAGTATCGCCTTGTAGTCTGTAACATACTGTACTATATGTTCTTACTATATCATCAGTCACATTACAAGGCGCAGGGGTCTCAGTCTGGGGAAAAAGTATCGCCTTGTAGTCTGTAACATACTGTACTATATGTTCTTACTATATCATCAGTCACATTACAAGGCGCAGGGGTCTCAGTCTGGGGGAAAAGTATCGCCTTGTAGTCTGTAACATACTGTACTATATGTTCTTACTATATTATCAGTCACATTATAATGTGCAGGGGTCTCAGTCTTATAGTCATACTGTACTATATGTTCTTACTATATCATCAGTCACATTACAAGGCGCAGGGGTCTCAGTCTGGGGAAAAAGTATCGCCTTGTAGTCTGTAACATACTGTACTATATGTTCTAACTATTATCAGTCACATTATAATGTGCAGGGGTCTCAGTCTGGGGAAAAAGTATCGCCTTGTAGTCTGTAACATACTGTACTATATGTTCTTACTATATTATCAGTCACATTATAAGGTGCAGGGGTCTCAGTCTGGGGAAAAAGTATCGCCTTGTAGTCTGTAACATACTGTACTATATGTTCTTACTATATTATCAGTCACATTATAAGGCGCAGGGGTCTCAGTCTGGGGGAAAAGTATCGCCTTGTAGTCTGTAACATACTGTACTATATGTTCTTACTATATTATCAGTCACATTATAATGTGCAGGGGTCTCAGTCTGGGGAAAAAGTATCGCCTTGTAGTCTGTAACATACTGTACTATATGTTCTTACTATATTATCAGTCACATTACAAGGCGCAGGGGTCTCAGTCTGGGGAAAAAGTATCGCCTTGTAGTAACATACTGTACTATATGTTCTTACTATATCATCAGTCACATTACAAGGCGCAGGGGTCTCAGTCTGGGGAAAAAGTATCGCCTTGTAGTCTGTAACATACTGTACTATATGTTCTTACTATATCATCAGTCACATTATAAGGCGCAGGGGTCTCAGTCTGGGGAAAAAAGTATCGCCTTGTAGTCTGTAACATACTGTACTATATGTTCTTACTATATTATCAGTCACATTATAATGTGCAGGGGTCTCAGTCTGGGGGAAAAGTATCGCCTTGTAGTCTGTAACATACTGTACTATATGTTCTTACTATATCATCAGTCACATTACAAGGTGCAGGGGTCTCAGTCTGGGGGAAAAGTATCGCCTTGTAGTCTGTAACATACTGTACTATATGTTCTTACTATATATCAGTCACCAAGGTGCAGGGGTCTCAGTCTGGGAAAAAGTATCGCCTTGTAGTCTGTAACATACTGTACTATATGTTCTTACTATACATCAGTCACATTACAAGGTGCAGGGGTCTCAGTCTGGGGGAAAAGTATCGCCTTGTAGTCTGTAACATACTGGTCATCAGTCACATTACAAGGCGCAGGGGTCTCAGTCTGGGGAAAAAGTATCGCCTTGTAGTCTGTAACATACTGTACTATATGTTCTTACTATATCATCAGTCACATTACAAGGCGCAGGGGTCTCAGTCTGGGGAAAAAGTATCACCTTATAGTCTGTAACATACTGTACTATATGTTCTTACTATATTATCAGTCACATTATAATGTGCAGGGGTCTCAGTCTGGGGAAAAAGTATCGCCTTGTAGTCTGTAACATACTGTACTATATGTTCTTACTATATCATCAGTCACATTACAAGGCGCAGGGGTCTCAGTCTGGGGAAAAAGTATCGCCTTGTAGTCTGTAACATACTGTACTATATGTTCTTACTATATCATCAGTCACATTACAAGGTGCAGGGGTCTCAGTCTGGGGAAAAAGTATCGCCTTGTAGTCTGTAACATACTGTACTATATGTTCTTACTATATCATCAGCAAGGTGCAGGGGTCTCAGTCTGGGGAAAAAGTATCGCCTTGTAGTCTGTAACATACTGTACTATATGTTCTTACTATATTATCAGTCACATTATAAGGCGCAGGGGTCTCGGTCTGGGGAAAAAGTATCACCTTATAGTCCGAAAAATATGGTAGCTTTTTTTGCCAAGTTTTTTTATTTTTTATTTTTTACATTTTCTTGGTAATGATTGAAAACATTACTGGTCGTGATAAACTGAAATATTGCCATCTTTATCCCATGAGTGTTGTGCGGCTGTATGTTCACCTCCTTACTTAGTGAGTGTAATAGCCAATGCAAGCAAGTGCTCTAAACAATTTGACTGCCACTTTTTGTTAGAGCAACCAGATGAGAATGTTTTGCATGGCAGAAAATAGAAAGGAAGTTTTTCTGGATTCAGTAGCATTTTTGTTGTTGTTTGTGGTGTTGTTTGTTTTCCAGAACATATAGCTTTTAAGAATATTGCTCCAAAATCCCCATTCATCAAAGGATAAATTTGCCTTGGCATAAGGCTGTGTCAGACCAATTGACATAAGCTAGAACACCAAGGCTACATTAAAATGTTGTTATGTTCTGCATAGTTATGCGGGGATTGTCTGTAGTCATGGCAAGCTCCTAGCATAACATCATCAGTCCAAAATCCTCCGAAGTCGGAGTGTGGCTGCCCACGTGATGGGGTAATAAAAAATGGTCACACTTGTGACAGATCAATGTTTGAAATGTGTTCAGAAATCCCGTGGAAGAGAGCGCAAGACAGCAGCAGCAGTAACAGAAGCGGTGGAGGACGAAGTTATCCCCTTGAATGTCAGACAGGAGGTATGGGTTGAAGAATTGTGTCGACATTTTCTACCTTCTGTCTCTTAATGCCAAGGCCTGCCTGAAGTTTTCCCTTCTCTTCTTTTCTTCTTCTGCGTTCGCAGGCCATATGGCCATAATGGGTTAGGTACGTATGTGTCCGTTTTTCAGTTTTCACTGGTCTCCCCGCTGCATACAGCCGACACATTCCGATTTTGGAGGAGCTGAAAGGAGAAAAATTATTTGGAAGATTTTTTTTTTTAAAGGCAGGAGAATGGGCCAATAAGTCAGAAAGATAGTAGATGATAGAAAGCAAAGGAAAAGGCAAAGTCAAAGATAGTGGCAGATTACAGGAAGTTATAAGCACAGAACTTCAAGAATGTGGGGGAAGTATTTTTACGAAAGACCCCCCGGTATCCCCTCAGGGAATTTTCCCTTTTAATTTTCTCGTTTGTGAGTTTACTGGCTGTGTGCACTCTCTTGCTGTCACAATTTATTTTGCTGCTTTCTCCTATTATATGTGCTTGTTTTGTGCCAAGCAGCTTTGACCTGATTTGTTGTTCTGAGAAGTTATGAATATGTATACCCATTATCTTATTTATCTGCACATCTGGCAGACCAAACACCATGTGTCAAAACATTTTTCTTTTTTGTGATTGATGGAAATGATTCGGATGACTATGATGATGATGATGCTATGGAGTTCCGTATCGGTCTAAGACTGCATGAGAGGGCTGTATTCTACGCTTCCTTTCATAATGATATCCCGGCGTTAACCAGGCCCGAGAACTACAGACACCTGCAGTGTTGATCTTGAAATTAGAGCAACACTCTCAGAATCGCATCCGTTAAGCGGATGAAGCTCGACTATGTGGTTTCACTCTTCCCATTGAGCCCATAGCCACTTACTCTGGGTAGGAGTCTACCCAGGACCGAAAAAACCCTCGCCTCTGATGGGATTCGAACCCAAGATCTCCCAGTCAGTAGTCCGGCGGCTGGTATGATAAAATAATTATACTATAGAGGGAAAACTTGAAAAACACCACTCTTACTGTTAGTTGATGAAGATGTGCTATTACATTTAGACTGCCTGAATTCAGATATTTGTTTTGCAATGGCCTCTATTTTCCACCAAAGGGCAGGTACATAGGCACCCCCCGGACCTTTCCTTTTCAGGTTTTCCAGGATTTTGTAGAAACACCCATGACAACACCACCAACTTTCTGCGACATTTTGATGACTCTACGCTGCTTGAAATAGTGTGATGGTTAGAAGATTTGGCAATCTGTGACATCGTTATATCCGCAGTCCAGACGCAATACTGAAAGAAAAAAAAATGTATTCTGTGATATGTGCAGCATGCAATTTTGTAGAAACAGCCATGACAACACGACCAACCTTCTGCAGACATTTTAATGACTCTATGCTGCTTGAAGTAGTGTGATGGTTAGAAGAGTTAGCAATCTTTGACATTATTATATCCGCAGTCTAGACGCAATGCTGACAATGACTGAATGTACTCTGTGGTTTGTGCAGCATGCAGAGGAGGTGCTGATGCAGACGGCAGAGAGGGAGGCCAAGGAGAGAGGCATCAGCATGTACCCCAGCGGCGAAGAGGACGAAAGCTTTGGTCAGTGTCACCACAAGTTACTGTAATTTTCTGACTATAAGGCGATATGTTTTTCTCCAATTTTGACCTATGCGTCTAATAAACGAGGGCGCCCTATTAGTGAGCAAAATCATGAGAAGAGAGGCAACGATTGCCGTACTCAGTACAGTCTACTGTGAGTCACAACATCGAAAGTGGTAACGAGTCGCCGATACGTCGAATACTCACATTAAAATGCTTCAAAATCCCTATTATGGTCATTTCAATCATGTATGAAAGGAAGAGCAAATAAAAGAGCAAATAACATGTGTGCACCAGATTTATTAAGTGAAGAGGAAGCTATAAATTACTTTTCTGATATGCTTTGGTAAAGATTCACCTGTAAGAAACAGCACCATTGATGGAATCAGGACATTTCCCTGACCAATGTATCACCATGAAGCAATGCTACAATGACAAAATTGAAGCTTTAATTTTACATTGCCCTGTGCTTCATCCATGTTTATGGTAAAACATTTTTGTTGATGCGATTGATTCCACGGATATTAATTTGTGGCGTTTGTAACCCATGAGGCATTTTTCTCAAATTTAACAGGCAGAATTGTCAGGATTAAGAATTTCTGACAGAGGATTAGTTTCTCTTGTCAGAGGTTTTGCCTTTTTATTGAGTGTTATCCTTTGTGTTAAATATCATTTTATAGTGATTTATCACTACATTGTCCCTCTTCGGTCTAGGGCATAGATAACCCTTTTACCGCGATTTTCAGAGGATTTGACGTCAGACTATTCTGATGCCAGCAGTTAATTTGTGGTAACCCATGAGGCATTTTTGTTAAATGTTTTCTGTGGAGAGTAAGGGAATTGGTTGGCCTTTTGGGACCTTCCCCTACACCAGCTGTCCTAAAATTGCTTTAGCCGAGAGAAGGGGCATGCACCCTGGAGTACATAGAGAGTAGAAACAAAAATGGAGGAAAGAGAAGGGTGTTGTCGTTGAGGGTTGGAATTATTAAAGGAAAGCATCTAAAGATTTACCGTAAATACAAAATTGTTGTGTTGCAGGAATTGCGTCTGGGACCAGCAGCCTTAGAACTCCCCGCACCCCGCGTGGCCTTAGCACCCTGGGTAGTACTATGGGGTAGGTTTTGTTTAAAGTTTTACTTGTCTTTTGTTCTTCATTCATTCATTCAGCTGTGCAACCAAAAATGGTCACCTTAATTCTTGTGGAAGGGAAATTGATGACGCCCGCTTGCTTTTGGTTCACACAGCATGAATATTCATTGTGTAAGGTGACTGGTGCTTACTGCCTTGAATAAGCACCTTATTAGGCTTATCTCTCCCAGAGTGGATACCACGGGGGAGGGGGGTAAGGTAGGTGGGGGTCTTGTTCAAATAAGTTCCCCCACCTTCTGGAAATTCTGTGCTTGTAACTTCCTCTAATCTATCACTCTCTTGACTCTGCCTTTTCCCTTTGCCTATAATTATCTGCTATTTTTCTGCCTTACTAGTTCATTCTCCTGCCTTTTTTTCAAGAAATTCTTACAAAGCTTTTCTCCAGCCGAAGATGGACATGCTGGACCTATTTCTCAGTTAGGCGCATAACAGCAGCATAACACATCTGTGCTAATGTGACAGGAAACTGTCTGAGCGATTAACGAAGAAGAAGATGACTGATCTGAAAGAATGAAAGAAAAAATTCTTAAACAGCACCATTAGGATGCCTTTTATGCGCATCTTTGGGGACACCCTGTATTTTTTTTACCTACACACCAGGAGTATGGCACTGTGAAATGGAATACATTGCTGATCATATACAGACGTGCACACACACACACACACACATATGCAGACAGAGAGAGAAGCACAGGCCCTCATTCCAATTCCAATGTGAACCTGCTCTATAGAACTGGAAGTACAAAAAAACCCACTTTATTTACGGTAAAAAAAATCCAATGTTCTTGCTAAGTCTTAAAACATTCTCGCAAACTCTTTGCATTCCTTTATGCTTATATAAAGGCTACGGTTTGAGTAAAACACTGTGACTTACCGCAGGGATGATTGTACTCATTTTATCCCTAATTGTACACATTTTATCCCTAATTGTACACATTCTATCCCTAATTGTACACATTTTTTACCTTGATTGTACACATGAAATTTTTTGGGGATAAATGTGTCTGTATTTGTACAAAAGACCCCCTGTATCCTCGCAGGGGGTTGGGGGTGTATGCTGAAAAGCCTGATCACAATAAACCATTCACTGATTCATTCACACCAGGAACACGACGGCAGCCAGCAGCCTTCACCTGCGCACCTCCCAGTTCCTGGAGCAGCTCCGTCAGAACCCCACGCTGGGCATCATGCGTGAGCAGCTGGCCGAACTGCTCCAGGAGAAGGTGGAGAAGTGCGGTGTGCCCCGCGGGGCCCCTGGAATAGATGACACCCTGCTGCACAACAAGCTGGCCATGCAGCGCACACAGCGACAGGCATACCTCCAGGTGAATGGTCTACTTTTTTGTGTGTGTGTGTGGGGGGGTGCCCCTGGAATAGACAACACCCTGCTGCACAACAAGCTGGCCATGCAGCGCACACAGCGACAGGCATACCTCCAGGTGAATGGTTTACTTTTCTTTGTGTGGAGGGGGTACTGGGGTGCCCTGCGGAGCTCCTGATATAGACGACACCATGCAGCACATACAGGGACAGGCATACCTCCAGGTGAATGGTTTACTTTTCTGTGTGTGGAGGGGGTGCTGTGGTGCCCCTGGAATAGACGACACCCTGCTGCACAACAAGTTGTCCATGCAGCGCACACAGTGACAGGCATGCCTCCAGGTGAATGGTTTACTTTTCTTTGTGTGGAGGGGGTGCTGGGGTGCCCCTGGAATAGACGACACCCTGCTGCACAACAAGCTGTCCATGCAGCGCACACAGCGACAGGCATACCTCCAGTTAAAGCCTTCAGTATTCTGCGCTCTTATTTCTCTCTCTCTCTTGTCTCTTTCTCTTTTCTAACTTTTCATGCCGCCATATTCGAACTTCCACTATATCCCCCCCCCCCCCCCCTGCTCCTCATTCTCTTGACTCTTTATCTTTTCTATTTTTGGAGGTCCGCCTGCAGGTAACACCAACTTTGTTTTCTCCTCTGTTTTTTTCTTCTTTCTCTCTCTCCTCTCCTTTTGCGCTCTCGTTTTTGTCTTTCTGTCGGTTGATGGGACTAAAAGCAACTTCAATTTGAAGGAATTCTGATACAAACACATGTGTGTTGAGAGGCCTAGTCATCCTACCTGACCTGACCTGTGTGCTCTCATTAGCACCCACACTCATATTCATGTATTCAGCGCACTGCTTTGTGTTTCATGACACAGAGATATCCCAACTTCATGGAGCTGAGGGAACGCTACAACAAAGATGCCCACGACCGTGCCGTCAACATCCTGCGACAGAGGAGGAAACAGTCCCCTCGATCGGTGGCCACCCCTCGATCCCAGACTGGAAGAAGTAAGTGCAGTGAAATGGTGCGATGGCAATCCCTGGGCATTGATTCAGGAAAGTTTTCAAACTAAAAAAATACTGTTATGGTTTGATAACAATCTCTGATTTTGTAAAGTTTTCAACAACAACAAAATACTGTCTATATGGCTTGACGGCAATCTCTGATTTTGTAAAGTTTTCAAGCTTCGGAGACTGTTGAAAGGTGCTGGGAAGAACATGCAGCTAGGAATTTTTGCATTCACTTTTGAGAAGTTTGCTATTTTCTGTTTTGAGAATTTATAAAGATGAGAAAGATTTTTAGGTGGTTTTGTTTGAGGTTTAACAGGGAATATTTGTAATCACTGTTCACTTATTAAAACAAAATTATCATTGAGCTCAGAAGAGTATATTGAAAGGTTTTCAGGTATGAGAATTTACCGTTCACTTGATTTTAGATTGATGAGCTCAAAAAAATATCAAAAGGTTTACAGGTGTAAGAAACTGCTGTACACTTGATTTTAGATTTAAGATTTATGAGCTCAAACAAGTAAATAGATCTGAGGAAGGAAGAATCAAAACGAAAACCCCCAAGATTTGTCAACATTTCGATTTATTTATCTTTATCAAGACTTCCAGAGTCAATCACACTCCCATTAATTATAGTAGCTAGCAGTTAGTATAAAACTTAGTGTTACACAAATTGAATCACCCCTACAGTAAACAAACAGCAGGCAAGCAAACAACCAAATGAACATTTTTTTTCATGATCAAATTATCCTTAAAAATAGTATTATTAATTCATTCCTGAAGCACATAGGAGAGAGAAGAAGAAGAAGGGATACAGGGGAAAGGAAGGGAGAATGGGAGAGAGAGAGGGGGGGGGGGGGCGGTTAACAGGAAGGCACAGAAGGAGACAGAGAGAGGAAAAGAAGAGGGAGATAGAGAGAGGCAGGTAGAGTGATAAATAGATGTTTGGATAGATAGACAGACAGAAAAAAGGATAGATAGATAGCAGAGAAATTAAAGAAAACACAATGGAAGTATGCAAATATTTCAAGATCCTGTCTCTTGTTCGGTGCAAGATAGATAGATAGATAGATTGATTGATAGATATATAAGGTGGATGGATTGGAAGAAAGAGGGAGAGTGGGGTATATAAGGTGGATGGATTGGAAGAAAGAGGGAGAGTGGGGGATGAGAGAAAGGTGAGAGGGGGCAGACGAAGGGAAGAAGAGAAACTAGACGATTGAATAAGAGGCATTGACCTGAGGAGGGAAGAATCCAGGCAAAAAGCTCAACATTTGTCAATGTTTCAGCCTACCACTGGCTCTTTTTAAGACTGTGCGCGTATCACATCATAGGTAAGACTGAAGGAGTAGTGCACAGCACAAAACAAAACATTTTCTAGCAGTGTATTGATGGTTTTCAGGTATCTGAAGCCACTTGACTTTAAAAAAATTCCCTGTGGGGATACCAGAGGGGCTTTCATAGAAATAGTTTCCTCACCTTCTGGAAGTTCTGTGCTTGTAGCTTCCCCTAATCTGCCACTCTCTTTGACTCTGCCTTTTCCCTTTGCTTTCTATAATCTACACTCTTTCTGTCTTGACCCATTTTCCTGCCTTTTTTTAAAAGAAGCTTCCAAATATTTTTTGGGTTTGAGCTCCTCCGAAATCGGAATGTGTCAGCTGTGCGCAGCGGGGAGACCAGTGAAAACTGAAAACCGGACACATACGTACCTTACCCATTATGGCTGTATGGCATGGGAACACAGAAGAAGAAGAAGACTTTAAAAAAATAAGTTAAATGAACCTCATTGGTAGCAAATATGGTCATGGTTTCCTAGGTCCACGCGGTCCATCCACGCCCCGTCAGGAGCCCCGGTCGGCCAGTGTGGGCGTGCGTGCTAATGCGTCGTCCCAGCAGGCCAGGGGGTCTGCCCACAACACCCCGCGTTCCTCCAGCGCCCCCTCCCCCAGGCCCCGCGTGCAGCAGCCCTCCACGCCGCAGAGGGGGACCCAGGCTCAGCCCCACCCCCAGCCCAGGGCAGGCTCTCCGCAGAAAACGCCTCTGTCCACGGGGTGGGTGGAGTGATTCAGTTCACAAATTTTTATTGTAATAATTAAGGGGAGTAATTTCATGGTGTGTGGGAGTCATCTTGCCTAATTCAATCGGTCAAACAGGGGAAGTCACTACCATCAGCTCTTGTAGCCTATCGACTCATGTGTTTGAACAGACATACAGCACTTAGAACACCGTGCATCATTCTAAAAATTTATGTCATTTATATTTTTACGTTCCATTTTACAAGTTTTATCAGTTTGTGGCCACTGGCCACCCTTAATTTTTCTAAAAACATGTTTGCAAGTCGCTGACTCGCATCCTGCGGTTTCAAGCTTCGACGCCATTGTTGCTATGACATTTGACCGAGTAATGGAGGTAAACAAACTCTAATTTTCACGAAGTGCTCTCCCCTAGTTTTTTTTCCGAAAATCGACTATTAATAATAATAATAATTTTATTTCATATACATGTAGCGCTAAATTCCATACAGTAGTATGCTCGATGCGCTTTACAAAAGCAACATTAAAAGCAACATTAAAAACATGCATTGAAATCAACAAGATAGTCATACTACCAACATTCCAGTGCAAAGAAATAAAGTAACAAAAATAACATGATTCTCACTCACAAAGACATCCACCCTCATTCACCAGCACTGTCACTCTCTGATAACACCTCACCCTCGCAGAAACTAATGAAAATGTCAACAAGCAGCAGGAAGGAATGCACCAAGACATGCGTACACACGGCCCACTCTCTCTTCCTGAAAAAATTATAACATTTAAGTGACACACTTTACGTAGCATGAATATAAACATTCTGGCCACAACAAAATAAACAAAATCTAACAATATAAAAAAGAAAAGTACTAAATTTGTACACTAAATGATTATATTATAACACTAAACACACACACACACACACATGAAGAAAATATTTTTTCAGCGTTCACTTAGATCTAAAGCTGACGAGGCATATGGTATATACTAAGACATAAAACACATACATAAAAGCACATGTATATCATGTAGAACAGTTAAGTTTGTCAAGCACACATACACACACTACAAACACACACACACATACAAACATTAATTGACTTCACGAAGCAAGACTTGAAGTAGTGAAGGTAAAGAGGGCTAGAAGTACCCTTTACGCCTTTTCTCATCAATGGGTTTGATAGGTTGTCATACGTGGTGAAGTCAAGAGAATTTCTGCTTGTGTGATTCTTTTAAACGCACAGCCGGCGTATATAAAGCTTTCACGCGAGGTGCGCATCATTTTAACCGCTGCTCGCGACAGAGACGGTTCAATCGTTCTTTTTTCCCTGTTGCCACTGCGAGGCAGAACTCCGCAGCGACTAGCCTAGCAGTCTGTACCCGATCCCTGGGATCGGTTGCTTTGCCCTTAACAATTTTCAGAAACAAAGAGCCAAATCTCCCCTTTTTGCATCAAATTTCTTGAAATGACGTATGTTGAAAGTCAGAATTCTAATGTGGGGCAGTGGGTGGATACCTCGTGCCTCCATCCGTGGAGCAGGACGACCCCGCCCCCTCCACGAGTCTCTCCCCATGGGGATACCGGGGGTTCTTTCATTTTTAAAAATAGTTCCCCCACCTTCTGGAAGTTCTGTGCTTGAAACTTCCTCCAATCTGCCATTCTATTTGACTCTGCCTTTCCCTTTCCTTTCTATCATCTACTATCTTTCTGACTTAGTAGAAAAAAATCTTCCCAATAATTTTTCTCCTTTGAGCTCCTCCGAAATCGGAATGTGTCGGCTGTACGCAGCGGGGAGACCAGTGAAAACTGAAAACCAGACACATACATACCTTACCCATTATGGCCATATGGCCTGGGAACGCAGAAGAAGAAGAAGAAGAAGAAGAACTCTGATGGCTGTACAAAGTTGTCTCGACAAAGGTATTGTGATTCTGCTTTCTGCATATCTTGACAGACTTCTCAATAAGAATTGTTCGAAAATAATTAAGGGGAGTAATTTCATGGTGTGTGGGAGTGATCTTGCCTCATTCAATTGGTCAAACAGGGGAAATAAAACTACCTTCAGCTCTTGTAGCCTATCGACTCGTGTGTTTGAGCAGACATACAGCACTTAGAACACTGTGCGTCATTCTATAAATGTATGTAATTTATATTTTTACGTCACATTTTGCAAGTTTTATCAGTTTGTGGCCACTGGCCACCCCTAATTTTTCTATAAAAAAATGTTTGCAAGTCGCTGACTCGCATCCTGCGGTTTCAAGCTTCAACGCCATTGTTGCATTGTTGCTATGGCATTTGACCGAGTAATGGAGGTTAGTAACTCTAATTTTCACGAAGTGCTCTCTCCTAGATTTTTTCCGAAAATCGTCTATTGCATCTTATGAAAGCAAAATCTCAATTTGTACAACAACAAAAATATTTTGACACGCTTGCTCATGCACCATCCCAGTAATCTAAACAGTGATTGGGGTGGGGCTCAAAAAATGGTTACAAACACTAATTATTCTATGAAGAAAACGGTAAACACCCAAAGGTGCTAATGAGACCTAGAGACTCATTAACCCCACCCTCCTGCCCTACCAACACTTTATCATACATACATCTGTATCGTTAAAAATTCGGGACTTTCCTGGAGTTGTACTGCCTCCGGGCATTGCCTCCAGGATCGTTCCCACCATCTTTATATCTACTAATGTCCCATATGTGGCTGTTTCTGACCAGAGGACGTTAAACAGATGTTCGCCCTACCAACACAACAGCAACCCTCTGCCAACCATGAGAATCTGGGTTGTGTTACATGAGTATAAACAATTTACAAGTTACAAATTTTATTTGGGATGTTTGCAAGCTTGTTTTTGTCAGTTGGCCAACTGTTTTAGCTATCAAAGGTTTTTAAATAAACTGAAAATTCGCTGCCACAACTATGGTGTTTTTTTTAATTTATTATTTCTAGTCTTAAATGAGTATAAACATACTGACAAATGGGGTTTTTTGGGGGGGTGATTTTTGTTTAGGTCAACGACAGAATGGACGAGCACTCAGTGGGATTCAGATGAGGAGTCAGAGTCAGAGATCTCAGGCGTCAAGCCCTTCTCGCCTTCCCCCAACGTACGGCTGATCCAGTCGGGCCCTCGCACTTCCTCGGGCTCCCGCCCCTCGCCCTCCCCCCGCCCCTCCCCACGCCACCAGCCCAAACCCACGCTGATTCAGTCACGGCCCTTGCACGGAGGGGACGACGACATTGAAGACATTCTGGGGTCTGAAGGGTCAGCGCTTTTTTCTTCTTGTCTGATCTGGAAAATGTACTGAATTTTGTCCCCGTGGGGATACCGGGGGTCTTTCGTAAAAATAGTTCCCCCACCTTCTGGAAGTTCTGTACCTGTAGCTTCCTCTAATGTGCCACTCTCTTTGACTCTGCCTTTTTCCTTTGCTTTCTATCATCTACTATCTTTCTGACTTAATGGCCCATTCTCCTGCCTTTTTTCAAAAAAAATCTTCCAAATCATTTTTCTCTTCAGCTCCTCCGAAATCAGAATGTGTCGGCTGTATACAGTGGGGAGACCAGTGAAAACTGAAAACCAGACACATATGTACCTAGTTACCCATTATGGCCATATGGCCTGGGAACGTAGAAGAAGAAGTACTGAATTTTATGCAAAATGCATAAGGACAAGAAAGCATACCGTATTTTTCGGACTATAAGGCAATACTTTTTTCTCGAACTAAGACCCTTGCGCCTTATAGTATGACTAATAATATAGTAAGAAAATATATTTTTTAATCTGACTCCCCAAATTTTACATAAAAGTTTTATGTAAAATTTGGGGAGTGCGCTTTATCAGTAAATGTTCAGGTACCAAAGCTTTTGCAACAACAATAACAGCCCTAAAACGATTCTTTTAATTGAATATGCGAAAACATCCTCGATCGGAGTCATAGGAGGGAGAACAGCATTGGGAAATTGCACAAGAGCTTGGGCCTGCGGTTCACATCTTGTATGTGTTGGTAGTAGTTATAGTATAGCATGTATTAGTAGGAGGACGAAAAGTTGCTATTGTCATACCCGCATCAGAAAGGTTTGGTATCTGGTATATTCTAGTCACAGAGACTTTGTGAAATTCGGGCTGCTCCCACTTGGAGAGAGTGTTACAGCGAGCACAGCACCACTATGACCCATTTTTGGTGATGGGGGTGGGGGAAGGTTCTGAGGGGTAGCAGATTTGGGAAACCTAGCTATCAATTTGATCATACCAGGCAGCAGGATTTCTCCCTACTCTTACCGACTTTTAACTGCCGTCGGATTTTTACTTGCATAAAACGCACGGGTCAGACTTGCATCCAAAGGACTCGATGTACAGTTTGATTTTCTCAACAAACCAGAAACATAAGGCCAAGGCCCGGATTTGAACCCGGGTCACTCTCGCATTGAAATTGGCAGGCAAACTTCTTAACCACTCTGCCACCATCCTTTCCTGAATAGTAGCACAAAGAAGAAAAAGAAAGTGTGGGGACCAGAACTAACCAGTGAAACTCTTGACCTTTTATCAGCCCCCCCCTCTCTCTCTCTCTCTCTCTCTCTCTCTCTCTCTCTCTTTCTCTCTCTCTCTCTCTCTCTCTCTCTCTCTCTCTCTCTCTCTCTCTCTCTCTCTCTCTCTCTCTCTCTCTCTCTCTCTCTCTCTCTCTCTCTCTCTCTCTCTCTTTTGTGTATGTGCATTTTTTATTACTTCATTCTGCTTTTTTATATTTTGTACTTGCTTTGTTCATATCTACTTACTGTTGTGCATGTTGCTGTTTGATGGTCTACTTGTCTACTTCTTCAGTGGTGTGTCATTTTTATCCAGGGAGGAAAACGTTCCAGTGAGGGCACACTCCCCAGCATCGCGCCTGTCGTCATCAGCCCCACAGCCCCGTGGCCAGAAAGTGGCCAACTTGGCCCGCAACATTGAGCACCAGTTAGGGGTGAGCATGACTTTTTTCTTGGTTTTATGGATGTGTGTATATGATCGCAACCTGTTATGTTGTGTTGGTTGTGAACATGATTCTGCAAGTCTCTGTGTGTTTTCTTCTTTTTCTGGTTTTCCAGGCCATATGGCCATAGTGGGTCTCCCCGCTGTATTCAACCAACACATTCTGATTTCGGAGGAGCTCATGGGCAAAAATTATTTGGAAGATTTTTGTTGAATAGGCAGGAAAATGGGCCACTAATCAGAAACATAGTAGAAGGTAGTAAGAAAATGGAAAGTCAGAGTTAAAGAGAGTGATAGATTAGAGGAAGTTGCTAACACATAGCCTTTTGGATGGGGAACGTTTTGTACTGACAGATCCCTACAGTATCCCCACAGGGTATGTGTGTGTGTTTGAGTGTGGTGTGGGTGGGTGTTTTATAAATCATTATTGAATGTTTAGCTTATTTTGTCTTAGATGGAATCCCTGTATCAGCTAGGTGCGTTCAGTTCCAATGTGTTTGTTCCATTTGACAGAGCCGTACCCAGACCAAGCCTGTGGGAGGGATAGACACCATGTCCTCAGCAGGCTCCAGGAAAAACCAGACCTTTTTGGTGAGTTGAGCCATTGATCAAGGCAAATAATGTGTAATATTCAATCCTAATGCAGCCTCATGGTTTTTTTTTCATATGCAGCATATGATTTTGTCAGTGGAAATACTGAGTCGCAAGTTGAGTGAAGAATGACTCGCAAAGATGTTATTTCATGTTCTGCTACAGAATTTGTTATAGAAACACTTTGTAGGTGAACACTGAGAAAGGCAAACAAACAATGTTAAAACGCCTTTCTTTAAAATTAAACAAAAGGCGCTCGCATTCACTGATTCACACGCAGTTGCACTAACAGTGATAGTGACAAGAATAATGGTAAATATATTTTGGTCTTGAAATTGTGTGTGTGTGTGCATGTGCGTGTGTGTGTGTGAAAACCAGGAGGACTTTGATGATGCCAGTGACTGGGATGATACAGAAGAGCCTGCTCGCCCCCCACCCAGGTTAGTGAGCAGTGTGGTGGCCATTTCACATGTCTTCATAACAGTTGCTGCATGTGTTTCTCACATGTCTGTATTCAGTAATTCCCCCAATCTTATCAGTGTGCTTTAACAGTCTCATCAAAGCACGAGTTTGTTAACGTTGTAGATCACAATCTGTTAAAGAAATTATTTGAGTCGTTTACAATTAACTCTTTGTCTGACTCTCAAAGTTCTGTGCAGTGTACAATCATAAGTTACAAATTAATTTTTTTTTAGATGGTATTCAGCCTCTCTTCACATATCCAGTCCTGTTCAGTATATCTTGTTTACTAATTAGATTTTAGTTGCTGTGGATTTTGAAATAGCGTTTTCTTAACAGTTAGGATTGGCCTTAGCTGCTGATTTATACTTAAACATGGTTTCGCTTTTAGTTTCTGTTAAGCACGAATTTAAGTTATCTTTTACTTTAACAACTTTGTGTAATGTATATCCTCCGAAGCCAGAGTGTGGCTGCCCACATGGCGGGGTAATAAAAAATGGTCACACACGTAATGTTCTCATCCCTAGCTGGTGCATTTGTACCATAGTGTTCAGGTGCTTCAGGTGTTGGGATGATCCCTGGAGTCTTTAAGCCAGGGTAAGACAACAACAAGAATTTATGCGTACATCTTCCATTTATATAACATTCCAAGCTAGTCTTCCATTATTCGTCATTTGCTCATTGTTGTTTCTATTAATTTGTCATATTGGTTATAGTTTCTGTTTATCCAGTTTCTTCATTTTCTGCTTTGAAAGTTCATATTTTACCAGTAATCTGTTATTTTCATTTTAACTTTTCTGCCGTGCATTCTTTCATAGTTCAGTGATATTTTTTCAATTAGAGTAGGGGTAGCTTGACATGAGCAGTGGTGTGTGTGTTGAATGGCAGGGGAGGAGAGCGAAAGGGTCCGGCAAGCACTGATATAGATTGACACGAGGGGAGCAGGGGAGGAGAGAGAAAGGGTCCGGCAAGCACTGATATAGATTGACACGAGGGGAGCAGGGGAGGAGAGAGAAAGGGTCCGGCAAGCACTGATATAGATTGACACGAGGGGAGCAGGGGAGGAGAGAGAAAGGGTCCGGCAAGCACTGATATAGATTGACACGAGGGGAGCAGGGGAGGAGAGAGAAAAGGTCCGGCAAGCACTGATATAGATTGACACCAGGGGAGGAGAGAGAAAGGGTCCGGCAAGCACTGATATAGATTGATACGAGGGGAGCAGGGGAGGAGAGAGAAAAGGTCCGGCAAGCACTGATATAGATTGACACCAGGGGAGGAGAGAGAAAGGGTCCGGCAAGCACTGATATAGATTGATACGAGGGGAGCAGGGGAGGAGAGAGAAAAGGTCCGGCAAGCACTGATATAGATTGACATGAGGGGAGCAGGGGAGGAGAGAGAAAAGGTCCGGCAAGCACTAATATAGATTGACACAAGCAGTGATGTGTGTCTGTTAATTAGCAGGGGAGGAGAGAGAAAGGGACCGGCAAGCACTGATATAGATTGACACAAGGGGAGCAGGGGAGGAGAGCGAAAGGGTCCGGCAAGCACTGATAGAGATTGATACGAGTGGTGGTGTGTGTATGTTGATTAGCAGGCGAGGAGAGCGAAAGGGTCCGGCAAGCACTTATATAGATTGACACGAGCAGTGGTGTGTGTATGTTGATTAGCAGGCGAGGAGAGCGAAAGGGTCCGGCAAGCACTGATATAGATTGATACGAGTGGTGGTGTGTGTATGTTGATTAGCAGGCGAGGAGAGCGAAAGGGTCCGGCAAGCACTGATATAGATTGATACGAGTGGTGGTGTGTGTATGTTGATTAGCAGGCGAGGAGAGCGAAAGGGTCCGGCAAGCACTGATATAGATTGATACGAGTGGTGGTGTGTGTATGTTGATTAGCAGGCGAGGAGAGCGAAAGGGTCCGGCAAGCACTGATATAGATTGATACGAGTGGTGGTGTGTGTATGTTGATTAGCAGGCGAGGAGAGCGAAAGGGTCCGGCAAGCACTGATATAGATTGATACGAGTGGTGGTGTGTGTATGTTGATTAGCAGGCGAGGAGAGCGAAAGGGTCCGGCAAGCACTGATATAGATTGATACGAGTGGTGGTGTGTGTATGTTGATTAGCAGGCGAGGAGAGCGAAAGGGTCCGGCAAGCACTGATATAGATTGATACGAGTGGTGGTGTGTGTATGTTGATTAGCAGGCGAGGAGAGCGAAAGGGTCCGGCAAGCACTGATATAGATTGATACGAGTGGTGGTGAGTGTATGTTGATTAGCAGGCGAGGAGAGCGAAAGGGTCCGGCAAGCACTGATATAGATTGATACGAGTGGTGGTGTGTGTATGTTGATTAGCAGGCGAGGAGAGCGAAAGGGTCCGGCAAGCACTGATATAGATTGATACGAGTGGTGGTGTGTGTATGTTGATTAGCAGGCGAGGAGAGCGAAAGGGTCCGGCAAGCAGTGATTTGTCCTCCAACACTTACGGAACCAGCCAGTGGGGGGGATCTACTTCTAAGGGTAATCGCCGTGCCTGGTTTCATACCTTACTTAATTAACACAAACCTGTTTCCACCCCACATTTTACCACAGTTGTCCTGAAAATTTGCTTTTGAAAAAGTTCCCGAAACACTATTTCTGATTGATTCATTTCTTGCTAAGTACATGGGTGCTCCTGGGAAATTAAAAAAATCCTGCAAGCCCTGGCGGAGTACAGGGACAGCGCCCCTCCTGGGGGTTGCCCCCTGGAAGCTGAAGGGAAACAACAGTTTCAAATGTAACTGACAGGCTCTCGTTGCACTTTCACTGCTTTTAAAACTTCATGACCTCTATAACCAGCAAAATGCATCTTCTCAAATTCTCATAATCCGGCTCCAGGCAATAAAAAATGCCTGAACTTCAGGACATCCTGAAAGCAGTAGCATCCGTGTAAGTAAGCTTGCTGCAAGATGGAAAGATGGACATTTTATGTGGTAGTATAATTATGTCTTTGTGAAGTAATATATTTTACATTACAGTTATATGAGAATAAAGGGGTCTGCATACTATGCGCTACATAAAATAAGTATATGTATTGGGATTCTATCACAAGGAATATAAATTACAGAAGGTTACTTAAAAGTGTGATGATTTTAAAACTCAAACATGTTGATAAATTTGCTCTTTTGTTTTTTAATCAAACGTAATTATTTTCTGTTCTGTTTGGGAAGTATAATACTTTTGATGAACTGCTGTCTCATGCTATGCTTTATTACATGCAGCTTGTAACTGGTAATGTAGTGTAAGAATTGTTTATAAAGTATCTCTGGATAATTGTTATCTTTTTCTATTGTTATTGTTTATTAGAATATTAGATTTCAATGCTGTCATTGTTATAGTGTCATTTATTGTCATTAATGCTGTTACTTACCGTAATAAAGCGTTAAAAATGTTGAGACTGACATCTGCTTTTGTAAATTAATGCTTGTAATTTTAATACAGATAATTGTTTTTGGGTTTGCTTGACATTGCTAAAACTCTTCATTGCACCCAAATGCTAACATTTGGAATAATGTGTTGTTTTGCTAACAAGCTGAAACAATGCTTCAGTATTTCGATGGAGTCGAAACGGACTATCTTTGGATAGTCCATTGACGTATTATTGAACCTATTGCGAAAATTAATCATTTGTATAAAAAAAAAGACTGCAGAAATATAAAAAGCATAATTCCCATTTTGCAATATTTGCAGTCTTTTTGAATACAAGTTCTTAGTTTTTCAATAACATCAATAATAAGTCAATGGACTATCTAAAGATAGTCCGTTTTGACTCCAAGCCATCGGAAATTTTGACACTGTCTTCTCATTCATCTTCTTCTTTTTCTACTTCTTTTTCCTTCTTATTAAAGAAGTTTCTCAATTCATTCTTCCAGTATATTTATCTTTGAAATCTTACAGTTACATAGCAATTTAATAAGTTTCATAAAGAAGATGCGTAACTAGGATTTTCTTTCTGTTTCTATTAAGACAACTGGTGCTTTTTTCTGTTCATATTAACCCTTTCATCGCCAGCCATATTTCAGCCACACAAATGTCCATTAAGATTATCTGGGAAGAGAACAAATCTCCATCTGCAGTATTGGGGATTCTTCTGTGACATATATAAAGTGAGGTCTATCCTTACTTCCCCAAACAAAGACAATAGTGTCTTTGAATAACAGACCCCAATTTGATGCCTTTTAGTGACATACTGTAGGTGTTAAAATTGCTGTGGTGCTAAAATGCGACTTTGGCGGTGAAAGGGTTAATGCAACGACGCTGCTTATCAACGACAAGCTATACCAATATTCACTGTGGCATATTATTATTTTAATTTGCAGGGGCCAGCACCGTTAAGCCTGAAGCCAAGCGGTCCATCTCCCGCAGCTCTTTTGTCAGCGTGACAGACCTGAGTTCTGACGAGGACATGAATGTTGACAACATATGAACGCTGCACGCCTCTTGCGAATCGAGAAAGGAAAGTGTACCACGTTGAGGACAATGCTTGCTTGCTTTGTATCAAGAAATGTTGTGAGAGGGACCAAAGTACAAGTTTAACCCCTTGACTGCTAAATCCATGAAAATGATAGAGGTGATGACATCACTGATGATGTCACTGTGACTGACGACATCAAAGGATGTGATTCTACAGTGCAGTTTTTTGGCTTGAAACAAATCAAGAGGGTCATAAATAGCCTCAGACCAATTTGCCAAACTAACTCTGTGTTCCTTTTATTATTGTAATTTGTATATATTTTGTAAAAATTTTGTGTCTGTGAAGGAGTTAAAATCGGATATAGTGTGATCAGTTGATGCTAGAACAAAGACTTGGTTAAACAATTAGCTAGTCTCAATTGTAAGAAGTGGTCTGGAAGAGAATAGAGTATAGAATTTTAGTCAAACATAATCAGTTGTCATAGATATTGTGATACAAGAATAGTGATTTGGGGGCGGGGGTGGGGTAATTAGTTCTTTATTGAATATTTTGCATTGTTGTAGCATTATCCAGATTTGGAGTGATCGGTAAGAGGAGAGAGTCATACAATTTGTGATAATGCCAATTTGCGTGGCTAAGATGGTTTCTGTGAGTCATTACCTCAATCTTTTTAGGCTGTAGCTACTTATAATATTGTTGTCTGTTGTTTTGAAGGTGTCAACTTGACAAAGTGCCAATCGTCCAATTTTTTATTTATTGATTTGAAGGAAAATATTTGGATGAAAATGTTGGGTTTTTTGTTGCCTGCTATTTACTCCTTTTGCTGTTTGCTGTTTTCTTGTTTGTCTGTGTTGATAAAGGCGCATTCGCCGAAATATCCAGTAGTTTTGTTTTGTCTCTTGTGAATAAAATAACGTCACTTTGCACTTGTCGTGTAGTTGTTTGTTTGTTGTATGTTCCAGTGACGTTGCAGTCTGTTTCAGGGTTTAAAAAATTTTCTTTTAAATTGACCATTTTTTGTGATATTGTTGTTAGATGAATGTAATGAAAATTGTATAATCAGTACCCTTTTGCTTTCTATTATTAATCTATCAGTTTTCCTTTTTTTTCTCTTGTTAACCCTCTCAACATTTGAAACCTGTTTTATGTCTGGGTTGTTGTTTTTAATCCTGCTGTCATTGTGTGTATTGCTTTTGTCTGTGTCAATTCATATGTTGTGCTTGCAAGGTGGTAAAATGAATATGTGAGTGAACAAACTTATTTTTATTATTGAACTTTTTTTTTACATTTTCCAATACAGAACATAAACATAACTAAGAAAGAAAAAAAAATGAGTGGACAAACTTGATGGGAAAAAAGCACATTCTGAATGTTTTGATGTCGTTAAATCTTTAACAAATGGGTTTATCCTCTTCGTGAGAAGTTACAACACTGTGCTGCTTGAGGAGCTGTTTTCTTTGTGTGTGTGGATTGTTGTTTGTGTTGTGCTTTGGTAATGTTGATGGTTACTTGATTGGTGTTGTGTGTAGACCAGAAGTCATCTAACATCCGTATATCACAATTTGTTTGTTGGAAATTGAGCCAGTGTCTTGTGCGATGCAGCTGATAATATCAGAGAGAGACTAAAGGGCCAGCTACACGTCCACTAAAATCGCACGACTGTGCGATACGATTTGATCACGTGGTCTCGAAGAACAAAGACCCAGCATCACGAAAGGAACATTAAGTGTCAAACTGACCATTCTGATAAAATTATACATTTGAAAACTTCCAACAATTCTCTTTCTCATGATATAAGAACCATTCTTGTATCTTTTCCCATTCCAGAGTTATGAGCATTTAAAGTTAGTAGGGTGAGCATCGGCCATTTTGAGAAAACACGGTTTAACGTCTAGCCTAGCTGAAGAAAATGCATTGACCTACTCATTTTAAAACACTTATAAGACCATTTAGAGACCATATTAAAGATTATCCTTTATAAATATTAAAGATAAGAAGTTAGAGAACACAAAAATACCCATAACTCAAAATTGACAAAAAATGATATGCTTGAGTTTGCAATCCTGTTGTGAGAAACTAGCCCAGCGACGTAATGTCCCTTTCGTGGTGCTGGGTCACAAATGTGATTCGCGCTTCGAGACCATGCGATCGAATCGTATCGTACAGTCGTGCGATTTTAGTGGACGTGTGGCTGGCCATTCAGAGAGAAAAGCCTGATGGGGGGGGGGGGGGCATGTGTAACTTCAGATATCTTAGTGCAACTGAAACTTTTTAAAATTGACTATAATAAGTAGTAACCATTTTTTTCAGACATCTGTTTAAGCGATAACATTTTTGCTGACTTTTCCAAATAGATAAGAATCCAAGGAATGTGTCCTTAGAAGAAGAAAAAAGTTGAAACTTTTCATTGCCCAGAAACTAAAAATATCACAAACACGGCAACTGTTTTACACACACGAAATTGGGAAGAATCAACATTCCAGGAGGTTGTAGCAAAATGTTTAAACAACTGTTTTCGTACAAATAATACTGATTATACTTTGTTGTGTTTTTCTCCAATAAGTGTATGCACTGTATAAATGTGCCTATCAATATTTGAAACTTTTACTTCTTGTTGTTCCAATTATCTCTATACATATGTGTATTTGCTTAATTATGCTGTTGGGTTCATTGACCTTTGGAAGTTGTGTACTTAATGATGTTATGTTCTGGTATGTTTTGTGCCTTCAGTGAAGTCACCAGTTGTGTATTGACATGGAAGTTGTGTACTTAATGATGTTATGTTCTGGTATGTTTTGTGCCTTCAGTGAAGTCACCAGTTGTGTATTGACATGGAAGTTGTGTACTTAATGATGTTATGTTCTGGTAAGTTTTGTGCCTTCAGTGAAGTCACCAGCTGTGTATTGACATGGACATTTGTTTTACCTGTCTACATATCAAAATCTCATGTTGGCCGTCCCACCCGAGCTCATTTGACAAAAAAGTAAAATAATGACATATCACTGTGAAAGTCTTATATGCGTTTTGATATTCATGTGAGATATCGTTCCTTTTTATTTATTCACTCAACCAGTGGTTTTCTTCCGTCCAAATGCGTCTTGTTTGTTTGTTTTTTATACATTAAATTTTTAATCCATTTTGAGATATTTAGTAATTTTTATCCAGTCTCATCTAGTTAGATTCAAATCCCTCCTGCTTCTGATTATTGGCAGTATTGTCAAATACCGAAATGTTTTGTAATTGATTTTTAATTTGTGTTTTTGTGGCATTCCTCTTTTGAGGACCGTGTAACAGATGCTAGCTATGGTTTTCTGAGTGTGTACTTAATCTAAGTGTTTTCTGAGTGTGTACTTAATCTAAGTGTGAAAAGGCTTGGTCAGCACACACAAAGGTGATGAGTAGTTTTGTGTTTCATAGAAAGAAATGGATTTTCTGTTGTAAAATATGAAACTACACATTAAAAGCCACAGATAAAAGAGTAGAAGTGAACAGAAATACTCACTATTTTCCCATGACGTAGATCTATGTCAATTCTTCTCTCCCAGTTCTTATAGGCCATGGTCTTTTCAAAATGTAGACACCCGAAACTTGGGATCAAGTACTGTGTATTTATTTATGGATGCATGTACAGCAAGTCATAGCTACAAACTCAAGCGTACATAATCATTTCTCTTAATTTGTTCAGTTTCAGTTCTGCTGTGTTATGTGGTTAATGGTAGCTCCTTGCAAAGCATGCAGAGTTTAGTGTCCAATTGAAGTTACTATGTACTTTAACTGATTACGAACTTTCACACGAAACCAAACAAGATATATATTACCAAATATTTTGGTGGTTTATTCTGCCTTCATCCGTGGTTACGAGTGGACCGACCAGCAAGACAACAAAGCCACACCAAGAGTGACAAACAGTTCATGAATAAAAGTCACTGCTTAAAAAAATACATAGGGTAAGATGGGCGGGTAAGAAGCCCATGCCAATTATCTTATGAAATAAAGCAAATTTCAGTCAAATTTGCCCATGAGACGAATGCTAAACATTCGTCTCTGGGTCCCGTCCACATGCTAAACATTCGTCTCATGGGCAAATTTGACTGAAATTTGCTTTATTTCATGAGATAATTGGCATGGGCTTCTTACCCGCCCATGGGCTTTTTACCCCGTCTTCCCCTACAGATCTTCAAAACATGAAACTTTCAACACACAAACTTAACTGATTACTGTATATTACTTAGTCAAAGCTAGTTATGTACTCATGCTCTGTTCATTCTCTTGTTTTATTTTTGTCTCTGTGTTGATTCTGAGCTCATTTTATTATTGTTATGCCAGTCTGTCATTTCCAACTACGACTGCCACATTGCAGAGGGGGCAGTTGCTCTTCAGATTCTGGATAGCTCAGCTAGAATTTGTCTCATTTGATGCACACAGGAAAAGGGCCTGCTACTTACAGTTGCAAGAGAACCATCTTTGTTGAGCTTAGTGATTTATTAACAATAATAGTTGATATTCCTTCTGTGTGTATTTTGTGTGGTATAGTATAGTCAAAGCATTTATGGTGTGTTTCTTTGGTGGGTATTCTTCTATGTGATATATGAAAGGTCGATGTGAGGGCCGTTATTCCTTTGTGCATATTTGTTGTGATAACCCAGAAGCCTATCATCAGTGAAATTCAAAAACCTTGTATCTCGATTATTATTATTTTTAGTTAGATACATAGTCAGCTCTCTAATTTTTCTCGCCACCTTCCACCAAAAGCTCGTATCTCTAACAACTTTCTATCTGGGGTAAATGAAGTGAAAATAGAAGAAAAACTCGTTAGTCCCAAATTCAGATCTAGTTAAAAACTCGTATCTTCGTTCTTTTCAAGTCTAAAAACATTTTTTTTAAAGTAATTTTAACGAAATGCAGGACTAAACTCGCAATGTCTTGAATAACATATCATATTTAAAGTTTTTTTAAATTTTTCTCAAAACTACCAAATTTGAGATACGAGGTTTTTGAATTTCACCGACGATATTTTGGGTCATATTTCTTTTTCATTCTGTACATAATTATACTGTGTCTCTGGGTCCCGTCCACTCCCTCCGGGTGTTTCTTTTTCATTCAAGGTCAATGTCAGGGTTGTCATTCCTTTGTATACATTTGTTGTGATACCCTAGAATAATTTTCAGGTCATGTTTCCTGTTCTCTCTGTATTTAATGGGGGTTTTTGTGTATTGGTATTTTGGAAATATTTATTGGGTCTGTCGTGATTTCCAAGGTTTGATGTTGAAAGTTGTTCTTTTTGCATGCTTTCCCCCCTTTATTTTCAGTTTTCATTTAAATCTTTTGAATATACTATAGCTATGAATCCACACACTTACGCAGCCCCTTCGATATACAGTTTTGTACATATCCACATAATTATCTTAACTAAAGGACTGAAAAGACATTGCTGAAAATCCACACTAGCTATCCTTGCATATGCAGTTGTTTTTAATAGTCCCATGCAGCAATCAGACTCTTAAACAATTTGACATACATGCAACTGTCTTTAAATTTGTGGTCCCAGTTATAACAGCTTTGGTGTTGTTTTTTCTATGGGTTAAAAATACATTTAATGATCGTTGTCTTTGATCGCTCAGTTTCCTGTCAATCATGAGCGCAGATGCGTCATGCTGCCATTATGCGCGAAATAGTTAGGCCCAGCAAGTCCGACTTCAGCTGGAGGAAATCTTTTTGAAAGTTTCGCAAAAAAAGGCAGGAGAATGGACCGGTTAGGCAGAAAAATAGTAGATGACAGTAAGCAAAGGAAAAAGGCAGAGTCAAAGAGAGTGACAGATGAGAGGAAGTTACAAGCACAGAACTTCCCGAAGATGGGGGAACTATTTATACAAAAGGCCCCCCGGTATCCCCATGGGGGGTACATTTAATGATGATTTCAATGAAGCAAAATGTTGTCATCTAGTTAAGAGTAACTGTGAGGTACAGAAACTATGAGCCACTACACCATAGAGCAATTCACAATTACAGTTTTCTCCAGCTCTGCTACCCTACTTGATTGCCAATAAAGCCCAAGTCCCCTTTAACCCCTTGACTGCCACCAACGTATTACATACTGAGCTGATGACATCACTGTCATCAGATGAAGAGGAGTAACCCTGATATGCTCTGCTACCCTACTTGATTGCCAATAAAGCCCAAGTCCCCTTTAACCCCTTGACTGCCACCAACGTATTACGTACTGAGCCGATGACATCACTGTCATCAGATGAAGAGGAGTAACCCTGATATGCTCTGCTACCCTACTTGATTGCCAATAAAGCCCAAGTCCTCTTTAACCCCTTGACTGCCACCAACGTATTACGTACTGAGCTGATGACATCACTGTCATCAGATGAAGAGTAGTAACCCTGATATGCTCTGCTACCCTACTTGATTGCCAATAAAGCCCAAGTCCCCTTTAACCCCTTGACTGCCACCAACGTATTACGTACTGAGCTGATGACATCACTGTCATCAGATGAAGAGGAGTAACCCTGATATGCTCTGCTACCCTACTTGATTGCCAATAAAGCCCAAGTCCCCTTTAACCCCTTGACTGCCACCAACGTATTACGTACTGAGCTGATGACATCACTGTCATCAGATGAAGAGGAGTAACCCTGATATGCTCTGCTACCCTACTTGATTGCCAATAAAGCCCAAGTCCCCTTTAACCCCTTGACTGCCACCAACGTATTACGTACTGAGCTGATGACATCACTGTCATCAGATGAAGAGGAGTAACCCTGATATGCTCTGCTACCCTACTTGATTGCCAATAAAGCCCAAGTCCCCTTTAACCCCTTGACTGCCACCAACGTATTACGTACTGAGCTGATGACATCACTGTCATCAGATGAAGAGGAGTAACCCTGATATGCTCTGCTACCCTACTTGATTGCCAATAAAGCCCAAGTCCCCTTTAACCCCTTGACTGCCACCAACGTATTACGTACTGAGCTGATGACATCACTGTCATCAGATGAAGAGGAGTAACCCTGATATGCTCTGCTACCCTACTTGATTGCCAATAAAGCCCAAGTCCCCTTTAACCCCTTGACTGCCACCAACGTATTACGTACTGAGCTGATGACATCACTGTCACCAGATGAAGAGGAGTAACCCTGATATGCTCTGCTACCCTACTTGATTGCCAATAAAGCCCAAGTCCCCTTTAACCCCTTGACTGCCACCAACGTATTACGTACTGAGCTGATGACATCACTGTCATCAGATGAAGAGTAGTAACCCTGATATGCTCTGCTACCCTACTTGATTGCCAATAAAGCCCAAGTCCCCTTTAACCCCTTGACTGCCACCAACGTATTACGTACTGAGCTGATGACATCACTGTCATCAGATGAAGAGTAGTAACCCTGATATGCTCTGCTACCCTACTTGATTGCCAATAAAGCCCAAGTCCCCTTTAATAATTCCCCAGTGTTTCAACTGTTTGCGCATAAACCACCATGATATACACAGTATATCCAAAAGAAGTGTCCATTTTCGTAATTCTTTTGATCTCTTCCTGTAATGCATGGAATATAAGTGTTCATGTTCATTTTATTCAGTCACTTTTGTTCAAATCCATGTAAAGTAGAAATTGTTCCCTTTCTTTATGTTCAGAATAACACTTTTAATAAGAGTGCTGCTTTGTTCTTGGGTTGGCTTATTTTATTAAGTTAATTAATGGTGTAGAGTGGTACAGTGGTAGCGCGTTCGCCTCATATTAAGTAAACCTGAGTTTGAACCTGGGTACAGGGGATTTTTTTTTCACTTTGCACTAGGCCTTACGGTCTGAACGTGGAGTCTTTTTGATGATGATAAACCGAGGTCCCATGTGCCCATGCACTTAGCACACGTTAAACCCAGTGGCAACGAAACAGTTGTTATTTGGTGAAAATATAACCTCCCCCCCCCCCTTCCTTCCTCAGTCACACAAAAATCGCATGCATAATAAAAATATTGTGGCGCACCTCTCAGTCTGGCTGCGACGCGCTCTCCAGGTGGGAGCAACCTGAATTTCAGAGATGCCTCTGTGACTATAAAGTACCTAATGAGGATCATTGTCAATTGTTTCATTTTATTGTTTTTTTATATTGCTTTTGTATTCATACATTAATTACTATTATTGCAAGGTTTTTTTTCTTCAGTTATCTTTTCAACTTTCTGATGTACATCTGCCAAAAGTTAATTCGACACAGAAGAGTGGAAAATAATTATTGTCCAATACTTGATGTATTCCTTGCTTTCTTTATCAATTGATTTTTGGGAAATAAATTATTGGTCTAATTATACATGTGTGTGTGTGTGTGTGTGTGCAATGTGGTAAAGTTGGTCCTAGAGGTATCTGCACATATCATGATAGATATTTCATCTTTTCTACTTTTATAGATATGGCATATTGTTTGGTGTAATGTTTGTCTCGACGCTTGAATCAAACGACCACACAAAAGCCAAACACGCAAACAAACAAAAACTATCTTGTTTCCTTTATTTCAGATCATATACAAACAATAAGGCTTCATAAGGCATTTACTAACATTTGAATTCAGGTTTGATCTTTCAGATCAAAGATCAATACTACGGTATTAAAGATGGGGAATGAGTGGGGGGGGGGGGGGGTAATTTTCATATGAAGACATTTGTAGTTTTGTTGCAGCAAATCCCACAAAAAATAATATAGAAAAAGCTTTTTTCCCCCAATTCACCTTTGAGTTCAATGCAATAAGTATAATTAAATAATTAAACTGTATACTCCCATAAATTGTATAAACATACTTCCCTTTTTATTCTAAAAGTCTTCTTTAATTGCCTAGAGCCGGCATCGCCGGATTATGAGAATTTGAGTACCAACAATTTTCTTACACACACACACTTGTACAAGGGCCTATAACTTTTTTTATAAGCATCTGCTATATTCAAAGGAATGTAGCACTTGTACTAGTCTAGAGGGGTGAAAAAAGAGCAGTAAATGTGTGTGCGCTGCCCCTGCACTCCGCCGGGACCGCTCCCTTGCAGGATTTTTGAAATTTCCCAGGAGCACCCATGTAGTTAGTTCCTTTTGACTGCTGACAATAGTTGAATGATTTGTGAATGGATCAAAAAGAAATTCTTAAAAACATCACAAACAACCAGCAAGGTCATAATTATCAAAAGGAAGCTTCCTTTTTCTCTTGCCTACCTCTCTACCAAATTTGATTAAAACCCGTCCAGTAATTTTTTAGAAAATCTATAGACAGACATACATACATACATGCATACCAAAAATATCCGTCGTAAACTGGCCGGGTAACAAATGCATTGGTGCAACTTTTCCTGGTATACAAGGATTTCCTGTTTTTGAATTTTACCTGAAAAGGAAGTCCTTTTTATTTTTATTTGTCAAACAAGATCTTTGTGTGTCTATTGTAATTTTCAAACACTTTAAAATAAGCAGTTGTATAAATTGTGAAAAAAGCAAACAAAAATACCTCCATAAATCAATTTTTGTTTCAGCTGCAGGGGGACATTACCCCTGGACCCTGGCCTTTCATTTTTTTTCATTTTGTGTAGTTGCACACATGCAAATGTACTGACAGATCTCCCAAATGTTGAAGCCAGTTTGCTGACAAGGATTTTTTTTCTTTACTTGCCTCAAAAAAGATCTTAAAACAAATTATTATAACAAAGTACTAGGCAATTTGTTAAAAACAAACAAGCAAAAATCCCTGAGACCTTTCTCACATTTCATCACCTCAGCAATGAGCTGCCATCTCTTACTGAAAACATAAATATGATGAACACTTACAAGAAGCAAGAAACAACAAAAAGTGTCATTGAGGCATAATGATTTCTAATTCTTCCATACTACTGCTTTAGCCATAGGATTAATCCTTGGGAGTTTTCAGTCGTAGTAAATGCACAATAAATGTACATTGCTTTTTGCAGAAGACAAAATGTCAAAATACTGGGAAATGACACTGAAAAATAATTTATCTGCATGGATGCTCACACACACACACACATACGAGCATGCATTTGTATGCATACACACACACACACACATCATGGCACTAAAATGATTAAATCTCTGGATGTAAAAGCCTTATGAAAGAAGGAATTATGACAAATATCTACACTATGACATGTCGACAAAAAATACCACCACCACCCCAAAAAACAACAACCCACCAAGTCTTCAATGTGTACATCTTCAGATCACTAACAACATAAGTGAGGTAGATATGTAATTTAAATTTTTAAAAAGCCAACATTGGAAGAAAAAAAACATGTAAAAAAACAAAACAAACAAAAATCAATACTTATATAACCCCTTCCCTGCCCAGTCCTGTGTGTGATGTCCTTGATGATGTCATAACTTTTGATGTCATAGCTCTGGAGTGTTGGTTTTTGGTTTAGACAAGTCAGGAAGCATGTATCTCTAGACCATTTTCTCAGATCGAGTCTAACAGGTCTCTTTTAAATGTTATAATAAGAAAATCGATAATTTCTGTTTTCCTCTGGCAGTGAAGGGGTTAAAGCCGAATTGGGGAGAAAAAAAAAGGATGTTGAATATTTGAATTAGCATACAATTTATAAATATACTAAAAGATTGATATGGAACACATTATTTACAACAACAAAAGTATAAAAACCTGAAAGCATAAACAAGTGTATTGCTCAAAAGGCTTCTTAAAATGAAAATGGTGTATAAAAAGGATTCAAACCAGCATAGACCATTCCTTTACACACATAACCCGTGATTCTTCCAGGTACTCTTGTGAACAGCTTATCTTTTCCCACAGTGTTTGTACACTTTATACCCCAGTCACTTGTACAAAAGCAATACCCGTCAGCAACCCTGTTTACATTTTCATAGAGACATGATCAACAATCAACAAAAAATTCCAAGTTATTTTGTACAGAGTGGAGAGACAGAAAACTTGAGAATGCCCCCCAAAACACATCATTCAGCGCGCAGCACAATACAGGTTATGTATTACTGTATTTTACGGACCTTTCTTTCCTCATCAGTCACACCAAAATCGCATGCAAAAAACAAACACAAAAACGGGTGGCGCGCCTCTGGCTGGCCATTCTTATCAGCACCCCAAAACAACGACAACCATCACTTTTCTACATCCTAAAACAACAACGACCATCACAGTTTCAACTTGTTTTGAAACTTCATTGACTACAGAAAATGATGGGTCGATTTCCAAAATAACGGACCAGTAATGTTTCACTGAAGTACTAAATTTGAATGTTAGCACTGCAGACTTCATGCATCATATAACTCCTGACTGAACAGAATGAGGGATCAATGACCCACAATAACCCAGGTCCCCAGACAATCTGAAGCTCTGCCGCCGTCATTCTTTTCTGCATCCCCAAAGCAACAGCAACCATCATTCTTATCAGCACCCACTTCTTCTTCTTCGTTCGCTCACACAGTTTCCTGTCATATGAGCGTATATGCGTCATGCTGCCATTATGCGCCTAACTAAGAAATAGTTAGAGCCCAGTATGTCCGACTTCGGCTGAGGAAATCTTTGTAAGAATTTCTAGAAAAAAGGCAGGAGAATGGACCAGTGAGATAGTAAGATAGCAAATGACAGTAAGCAAAGGGAAAAGGCAGAGTCAAACAGAATGACAGAATTTGAGGAAGTTACAAGCACAGAACTCCCAGAAGGTGGGGGAACTATTTGCACAAAAGACCCCCCGGTATCCCCATGGGGGAAGGCACCCCAAAACAACGGCAACCATCATCAGCACCCGAAAACAACAGCAACCATCATTTTTATCAGCACCGAAAACAACGGCAACCATCATCAGCACCTGAAAACAACAGCAACCATCATTCTTATCAGCACCTGAAAACAAAGGCAACCATCATCAGCACCTGAAAACAACAGCAACCATCATTCTTATCAGCACCTGAAAACAACAGCAACCATCATTTTTATCAGCACCCCCAAAACAACGGCAACCATTATTTTTATCGGCACCCCAAAACGGCAACCATAATTCTTATCAGCACCCCCAAAACAACGGCAACCATTATTTTTATCGGCACCCCAAAACGGCAACCATAATTCTTATCAGCACCCTAAAAAAGCGGCACCCATTATATTCTTTCTCCACGTACCCACAGAGAAGATGGGTTGGCGTCGCGGGATGTAGAAGAGCCACTTGGACCAGCCGTAGAAGAGGGGCAGGTTGTAGCCGAAGATCCTCATGACCAGCTGCTGGAAGCGCCAGCCCAGGGAGCCCTCGGGGCAGTCCACCAGGTGAAACAGGTCGTTCTCACCGAACGAGTACACCGGCACCAGAGACGCTCTGTGAAGTGCAAGGGGAAGGTAGGTCACAACATGCAGTGAAATATTTTGGTGAGGATTGTGTTTTTTGGTTGCTGGGTTTAAATCAGTTTCATTGTTACTTTGATTTTGTGTGTGAGTTTGGTGTGTGTGTGTATGTGTGTGCACACGCGTGTGAATCTGTGTGTGTGTGCATGCTTGCGAATCTCTGTGTGTGTGTGTGTGTGTGTGCGCACACGGCGTGTGAATCTGTGTGTGTGTGTGTGCTTGCGAATCTGTGTGTGTGTGTGTGTGCTTGCGAATCTGTGTGTGTGTGTGTGTGTGTGTGTGTGTGTGTGTGTGTGTGTGTGTGTGTGTGTGTGTGTGTTTGTGTGTGTATGCATATGAATCTGTGTGTTTGTGTAGCTAATGGTTACATTTATCTATTGTCTGACATTATGGTAGGTTATGATTCTTGCGAAAGAAAACTATGACAGGAACACTATCAATTATTGGTACCTGAATATGGGAGACAAAGGAAGGGGTGGGGGAAGAGGAGGGTACGGTGAGAAAATAAAATGAAATAAAAACAAAAACATTACCACAACCAATAATACAACAACAAGAAACCAGCATAACACAAACAAATAAAGTTTAAAAAAAGAAAGAAAACAAGTACCATATTTTTTAAGACTATAAGGTAACCCTTCAAAATTGTACACAAAATTCTGATTTTGTTATATAGCTTATCATTACAGTAGTCATATTGTAAGGTGCTGGGGAAAAGTATCGTCTTACAGTCAGAAAAATATGGTACACATCACTGACCCGTGTCTGAGGGCCATTTTGACGAAGCCTTTGCGGTGTTTGATCTTGAGGTTGGCCGCACCAGGTTTGGCCACAAGGGCCTCAGCCGCTCCGCCCACCACGATGGCCAGAGCTTGGCCGCCCTGCGGGTGGGCCTTTAGGTGCCACTCCACACTCTCCTTGGCCACATCCACTGCACCTGTGGACACCAGCCGCAATAACAGGAGCAATTAGAAAAGAAGACAGCAAGGCCATGTGAATGTACTCTCAGTTCAATAGCAAAGAACGAAAAATATAACAGTGGAAATCTGGTGATTGAAATTTACACACACACACACACACACACACACACACACACACACACACACACGCTCACTTACCAGATAGCACCATGATCATGTACTTGTGAAACACGAGAGACTACAGGAATACTGAGTCATCAGATCTCACACACACGCACACATACAGTCACCAGATTCTTCTTCTGTGTTCCCAGGCCATAATGGGTAAGGTACGTATGTGTCCGGTTTTCAGTTTTCACTGGTCTCCCCGCTGCATACAGCCGACACATTCTGATTTCGGAGGAGCTGAAAGGAGAAAAATTATTTGGAAGATTCTTTAGAAAGGCAGTAGAATGGGCCAATAAGTCAGAAAGACAGCAGATGAAAGAAAGCAACAGGAAAAGGCAGAGTCAAAGAGATTGGTAGATCAGAGGAAGTTACAAGCACAGAACTTCAAGAAGGTGGGGGAACTATTTTTACAAAAGACTCCCCGATATCCCCATGGGGAGAGACACGTGGAGGGGACGGGATCGTCCAGCTCCCCGTATGGAGGCACGAGGCATCCACCCACTTGCCCAACTCATCAGATAACATCATGTACTCGTGAAACACTGGATACTTGTGTACACACACACACACATACTCACTCACACACACTCACCACTCAGCATCATGTACTCGCGAAACACAGGATACTTGTACTGAATGCTCAGCGTCATCAGATGGGGCTCCAGGCCGGGAAACTTCTCAGAAAACCCTGAGGCCTCCGTGGAAAAATGCAAGAAGGGAGCGAAGCACATCAGGCCGTGGGGGTGGCAGGGGAAAATGTAGTTCTTGCTGGGGTCCAGTTCGCAGGTCTTGATCAGCCTGATGGGGAAATAGTCCCTGTAGTAGTTCCATAAGCGCCATCTTCTGACCGAGTCCCTTTTTCGTCCTCCCTGGAATACACAAAAGCTTTTAATACTTGTCCATGACAATCAGTTCAAAGTAGGCTGTTGACCTAAAAACAACAACAAACCCAGCAAGGTATTGTTCTGTTTAGGTTTTTTTACCACTGAAATAGAAATAACATTAAAATTAGGATATTAATTTATTAAAAAAACCAATTTGGGCAAGTCACTGTTCTCTCTTCGGAGGCTTTTCCTAATACAATTTTGCCCTTTATTCAAATGAGTTTTATCATTCGCCTGTAGTAGAGCAAATAGTAAGTGCGCTGGTTTTTACCGCTGCAGCTAAAGGGATTGGTTGGCCTTTGGGGACCTTCCCCAATGCCAGCTGTCCTCAAATCCCTTTGCCTGAGAGTGGGGATGTTCCCTGGGCAAGGCTTCTCCACTATAAACATGCTTTCTGGCAGTCATACTCATAGTCGGAATTCGGAAATGACTGGTTGGTTGGTTGGTTGGCTTACCCTGGCTAAAAGACTCCAGGGATCATACCAACAGCCAAAACACTTGAACACTATAGTACAAGTGCATCAGCTACGGATGAGAGCATTATGTGAGCGACCGTTTTTTATTACCCCGCCACATGGGCAGCCACACACCGTCTTCATGGGGGAGGAAAGGACTGACTGGCATAGCAGTTGCATTAGAAGCAGGCCTTAGTCATTAAAGGCATAGCAGCCGATCCGAACAATCGGGTCTCGCTAGTCGGAAACGTGCAGCCCACTGCTGCCTCACATAATGGGAAAAAGAAGGCTTGAAGTGTATGCTGAGGCAAATGAGTGCACGCGCTCTCGAGCAGCATTAAATATGTGCTGGCTGTGGCTTTAAGCATCCTGTAAGGTATTTTCTCCCCCCCGTGGGGATACCGGGGGTCTTTTGTATAAATAGTTCCCCCACCTTCTGGAAGTTCTGTGCTTGTAACTTCCTCTTATCTATCACTCTCTTTGACTGCCTTTTTCCTTTGCTTACTGTCATCTATATTTCTGCCTTACCGGTCCATTCTCCTGCCTTTTTTCATGAAACACTTTCAAAAAGATTTCCTCCAGCCAAAGTCGGACATGCTGGGCCTAACTATTTCTTAGTTAGGTGCATAACGGCAGCATGACGCATCTGCGCTCATAATTGACAGGAAACTGTCTGAGCGATCGAAGAAGAAGAAAAAGAAGGTATTTCCTCTTTCATAAGTTTTCACCACTAATACACAAGCGCCGGTTTTTCGGTTTTAAAATGTGCACTAAAGTGCGCACAATCCAGTGATCGCGTTTACCATTAAATATCAGTAAAATACTGATTGCAAAACCAAAATACTGAAAACAACTTGACCTGTCAGGCCCAGGGACTGATAAAGTTTTGCTAGGACTGATAAATTGTTTAACAGAAACTTTGATATTATGGTTTTCACTGGTTTTTGTTTCCCTGGGACTGGTTTTGACACCGGTTGTTGGAGGGTATTGTCGCTGATGGGACTGGTTTTTGAAAATTCCTAGCATGATCACTGACAATCTGTGCCCACCTGTATGTGTGTGCGGCGGTCGTAGTAGAACCAGGCCAGGTAGAGGCAGGTGATGAACCAGTAGGGCGTGAACAGCAGGTAGAAGAGAACACCGATGCAGCTCCAGCCGCCAAACACAAACAGCCAGGTGAAGTGGAAGACGGCCAGCCACTGCTTCATGCAGCACGCGGAGTCCCCCAGCATCAGCCGGGACAGGCTTGAGGCCACCATCTGAGACATGTGGATTATCTGTAAGGCACGGCCGGACTATGAAAGAGGGGAGGCGCTGAGCGCGCGCCGCATTTAAATCACAGCTGGCCAGAGAGACGGTTTGCCCTTCTTTTTTCCCTGTTGTGTGAGCCACCGCGGGGCAGGGCTTTTCTGGCGAGAACAACCCGATCCCTGGGATCAGTTGTTTTGCCTTTAAGTCCATGGCCAAATACTGTAGCATAGCTATTATGACTACCACAGGGTACCATCATGAAAGTAGATATAAAGGAATATTTTCAGACTGACTGGGGCAACACCTTGGCTTAAGGCTGTGTCATGACCTATTGACATAGGCTAGAACACCAAGGCTACATCAAAATGTTGTTATCCTTTGCATGGTTATGCGGGGATTGTATTAACTTAATTAAGCCATGACAAGCTCTTATCTCTGTCATGGAACCATGAAGACCAATAACATCTGTTTGCTGATCAGTTTCTCAACAACTGTCCTCCAAAACTGCTTCATAACAAAAGCCCCCCCTCCTCTCCTCCAAAACTGCTTCATAATAAAAGCCTCCCCCCTCCCCGTCCCCCTCTTTTGTCCTCCAAAACTGCTTCATAACAACCCCCCCCCCCCCTATTTTTTTCAATGGATTTACATTGATCTAAAAAAAACCCGATGTTGGGACCATGGAAAAGGCTGAAATTCTCCTAAAGGCTGAAAAAAATCTCATGTAGTCTACAGAAACAAGGGCGAGTCACATGATCATTGGGGCAGTGGGTGTATGCCTCGTGTCTCCATACCGGGAGCTGGACGACCCCGCCCCCTCCACGAGTCTCTCCCCGTGGGGATACCGAGGGGTCTTTCATGAAAATAGTTCCATCTTCTGGAAGTTCTGTGCTTGAAATTTCCATAATCTGCCACTCTCTGTGACTCTGCCTTTTCCCTTTTTTTCTATCTTCTACTATCTTTCTGACTTATTACCAGCCGCGAACAAAGTGAGCGAAGCTGGTTATGTTTTCAGTGGATTCTGAAGCCGACTATGTATCTAACTGACCCACGTGGGCAACGCCTTGGCTTAAGGCTGTGCCATGACCAATTAACATAGGCTAGAACACCAAGGCTACATCAAAATGTTATGCTTTGCATGGTTATGCAGGGATTTTGTTTTGTTTTTTGAACACGGAGCATTTCATAAAGTTAACGTTAACTGGTTTGTTTCTGAGGTTCACAAATATAGAGATTGGACACAGAAAAGTTTTATGAAAGCAAATTATTCTGCATTTCAAATGCACCAACTTTTCAGTCCTTCAGAATAGGGGTACGGGGCTCAGCTATTCAGATATTTCTCTTTCATACTGTCTATCTATCTATCTATCTATCTATGTGTGTGAACATGATAACGTTTGAATGCAGGGACCTAGGATGCTCAAGTTTTGCATGCCGATAGGTACTAAGAATATCTAGGCCAAGTTCGAAAATGAAGGTCATAGGTCAAAGGTCAAGGTCACTGGAGCAGAAAATGCTGCTAAACACATGGCACGATAACGGAGGGACCTAAGATGCTCAAATGCTGCATGCCGATAGGTACTAAGAGTATCTAGGCCAAGTTCCAAAATGAAGGTCACAGGTCAAGGTCACTGGCGCCAAAAATGCTGCCGAGCACCTGACACAATAACGACTGAACGGAGGGACCTTGGATGCTCAAATTTTGCATGCAGATAGGTGATAAGAATATCTCAAACAAATTCAAAAATGAAGATTTTGCATGCAGATAGGTACTAAAGATATCTAGGACAAGTTAAAAAATGAAGGTCACAGGTCAAAGGTCAAGGTCATTGGTGCCGAAAATGCTGCCAAGCACCTGGTACGATAACGGTTGAGATACTAAGAATATCTAAACCAAGTTAAAAAATCAAGGTCCTAAGTCAAAGGTCAAGGTCACTGGACCAGAAAATGCTGCCGCACAGCTGGTGGTCTAGCATCTTAACACTCTAGTTGGCGCATTCTCTTGCCTTTTTTCCAAAACATCCTCCAAATATTTTTTCTCCTTTGAGCTCCTCCGAAATCGGAATGTGTCGGCTGTATGTAGCGGGGAGACCAGTAAAAACTGAAAACCGGACACCTTACCCATTATGGCCTGGGAACGCAGAAGAAACATGATCATGAACAGCTGACAAGTCCTCTTTCTCTCACTCTCGGACTGCGAGTACATGTATATAGCTTGTCATCCTGTTAATGTTGACACCCATACAGAGAGAGAGACAGAGTTTTGGAGAGAAAGAGACAGACAGACAGAAACAGAGAGAGAAAACAAGAGTGAGAAAGATGGAACAGGAAAGAGGAATATAAACACACATATACAGACAGAGAGAGATACAGAGAGAGAGAGAGAGAGAGAGAGAGAGAGAGAGAGAGAGAGAGAGAGAGAGAGAGAGAGAGAGAGAGAGAGAGAGAGAGAGAGAGAGAGAGAGAGAGAGAGAGAGAGAGAGAGAGAGAGAGAGAGAGAGAGAGAGAGAGCGAGAGAGCAGCATTGACGCCATCAAAAAGGTCCAGAGCCGAGCTGCAAGACGGGTGGCCCATGATTACCGTCAGGCAACAAGATCAGCAGACCTCCTGAAAAACTTGAAATGGCCCCTTCTACAGACCCGTCGAACTGAAGCCCGTCTGACTACCTTCTTTAAATTCCACACAGAACTCCTCTCAATCAATTCCAAGTATCTTCCAACAAATACCCTGCAGAAGAAAAGTCAATCTCATTCAGCTTCATACGACATCCCTAGCCATAGAACTCAATACAGACAGTTCACTTTCTTTCCTAGCACTATCCCGCAGTGGAACTGCCTCCCTGAGGAAGTTGTCTCCACCCAGTCCTTGGTGGCCTTCAAGAGGGGCCTCCAAAAGCACCTCTACTAAACAACCATTCCTCTGCCCTCCCCTCCCCACCTCCCACCCTGCATTCCCACACCTAAAAACAGATGCCCCCCCCCCCCCCCCCCCCCCCCATACATGCATGTCCCCTAAATACAAATACTCCTGTGCATGCATCATGTGGGGCCCGTGTTTCCCCTGGCTGATCTGGGGGGACTAAACGGTCGTGCATGATATTCTACATGCATCATGTGGGGCCCGGGTGTCCCTGGCCAGACTGGGGAAATTTAACGGTCGGGCATGACCTTTAACTCGTCTTTCCCTCTATCACACCCACCCACCCCAAACCCCTCCATCCCAAATTAAATCTTCAAATATCTAACTTTTGTTCGGTTTTGAATCTCAATAATATTTTTCTACATAGTAAACTGTGTATAGATCTAAATACTTGTAATTTGTTATTTCCTGACTATCTTGCAATCATTTCTTTCTTTCTATTTCTCCATGTTATCATTTCGCTTTGGACTCTTATTATTTGCTATTTCTCTCTTTTTCGTACTACCCCCTAAAGTGCAGCAGAATCTTCAACGTGATGAAGTTGGCTGCCTAAGGAGAAGAAGAAGAAGAAGAGAGAGAGTGAATGAATGATTTTATTTAGAGGGTAATAGAATAAACAAATAATACATGCTTTTTTACATCCAGCCCTCAAGAGAGAGAGAGAGAGAGAGAGACTGACTGCTTGATAAAGTAATATTGAACTGCCGCTAGAGAGAGAGAGAGAGAGAGAGAGAGAGAGAGAGAGAGAGAGACTGACTGCTTGATAAAGTAATATTGAACTGCCGCTAGAGAGAGAGAGAGAGATTAATAAAGTAATATTGAACTGCCGCTGAAGATCAATCATGCTTGATATTTGGAGAAATCATCTGGGAAAAGCGTTAGCTTTTTTCTTCTATAGCACTAACCTTATCTTCGAAGTTTCACGTCTGCTACACAGCTGTTGAACTGGCAGTCGCACTTTTTGCTGGCTACTTTTTGTTGTGTAAATTCTGCCTGACCCCTCCAAATCTCCCCCTCCTGAGCGTTGACCTCGCATGGGGTAAGCACGCGCGCGCCAGCTGATCCACGCTCAGGAGCGCACGCGCCCAAACGTGGGTGATTTAGTCTGCTTTGTTCTGCCGACACAAGTGCTGACCGCTAGCTGCATCTGTGAAGGCAGCAGTGTAGGAAACCAGCTTTTTTGTTTTACCTTTAACGGGCCACTAACGGGTCAGGGTTTTCATGGTTTATGCACAGCCCTTTGTGCCTGATTTGACTCAAGATAACCTACTTACTAGAGGGTCTTTTGGTAAGCTTACGTATCGTAATATAGCAGAGATCGAGTGAAATCGCTGTCATCAGCTGTTCTAGGTTCGAATCCCGTTTTGGTACTCCCTGTTTTGAGCCGAACGGAAGTACTTTGCAGTCAACACAAGGGTTGGGATGTGTGTGTGAACAAGAGATGTGTGCGTGAACAAGAGATGTGTGTGAAAAAGAATGGGCAAACATGCAGATCAACAACCCCTCCTCCATTTCTCGGTTCTTTCCGGGTTTTTTTAGTCTTGCCTTTCCTACTACAGATCAGGGACGGATCTGCTGGGTTTTTTTTAATTTGTTTTTTCCCCCGCGCAGCGATTTTTCTTTGAACCCCAATATATGTCAGTTATTGCCGGTTACGGCAGGTGGACATCATTGGCAGAAGAAGAAGAGGGGGGAACCCCCCCTTTGCCCCAGGCATGCACCTTAAACAATGATAAAAAGAAAGAAAATCCCTAAATTGCAAAGGTTTCCGGGAGCTTTGCCCCCATGGACCCCCTTAACCCAGGACCTATGCAGCTCCCTGGACTCCCCGCAGACCCCCTCCCCCCTTACGAATCATTTGGTCTGCCCCTGCAGATTGAGCACTTGAACCTCTATCATTTGGTCCGCCCCTGCAGATTGAGCACTTGAACCTCTATCATTTGGTCCGCCCCTGCAGATTGAGCACTTGAACCTCTAGGTCCGCCCCTGCAGATTGAGCACTTGAACCTCTATCATTTGGTCCGCCCCTGCAGATTGAGCACTTGAACCTCTATCATTTGGTCCGCCCCTGCAGATTGAGCACTTGAACCTCTATCATTTGGTCCGCCCCTGCAGATTGAGCACTTGAACCTCTATCATTTGGTCCGCCCCATCAGATTGAGCACTTGAACCTCTATCATTTGGTCCGCCCCTGCAGATTGAGCACTTGAACCTCTATCATTTGGTCCGCCCCTGCAGATTGAGCACTTGAACCTCTATCATTTGGTCTGCCCCTGCAGACTGAGCACTTGAACCTCTATCATTTGGTCCGCCCCTGCAGATTGAGCACTTGAACCTCTATCATTTGGTCCGCCCCTGCAGATTGAGCACTTGAACCTCTATCATTTGGTCCGCCCCTGCAGATTGAGCACTTGAACCTCTATCATTTGGTCCGCCCCTGCAGATTGAGCACTTGAACCTCTATCATTTTCTATATTTTATGTTAATTTTCATCCATTTACACAATAAAAAATATGCATTCAATAATAGTAGTAGAAGATAAAGTGAAGACGGAAAGAACGCAATGAACCAAGACTGTGACAGGGGGTGTTGATCTGCATCTTTACCCCAAACCATCCTACTTTCTGACACAAAGCCTAAACTGCTGAACCGATCTTGACGAAAATATCGTAGAATCCACCCCCACCCCACTGCCTGACCATGGATGATGCCCAACTGTTACTTCATCTAATCTAAACCATTGAAAAGATCACAACGAAAACTGGTAAAACTGTCCTCCAAGTACCAACAACGATGCTCATAATATGCTACTTCGCCCAAATGATAGGCCATACAAGCATTCTCCCTGAGAGTTCAACTTTAGTTATGACAGTGAATATTGTTCAAGATTGAAATTGAACATGGCAGAATAAATTGTCCCTGGTGTCCCAACAATGTCTTTTACTTCACAAACATACCCCCCAAAATATCACAATCAGCAATCTTGTTATTTTTATCTTTTTATGTTTCTATTTCTTGTTTTTTTATTTCTTTGCGTCCATATTTCCGCAGAGGATGGTCGCTGACAGAGGATTCGAAGGAGTTAGGATATTGGGTTGAGGCTGAGGGTTGTAAACACCCCCCCCCCCCCCCCCCCCCCCCCCAAATTTTTGCATTGAAAAATTTCAGAGAAACAACATTATGCCATTCTTGGGAAAAGGATAGGGTTAGGATCAGCCTAGGATTATTTTCGTAAAACTGAAAGAAGCAGACTTTTGAGGCTGAGGGTTGTAAACATGGAGGGGGGTTCTAAAGTACGACTTTGCCGGATATTGTAGCACATGCAGGAGCACAGACAGGTACATAATATACTGAAACACATCACTGAATGTCATGACACAGTCAGTGAGTCACCCCCTTCAGTTAGGGTCGACTTGGTATTGCAGTATCTCCAGGGTCGACCCTCTATCTTTAAATACAGAAATGTCCCATTAATGTGTACTTGTACCAGGTTGGAGGACAATTAACTCGTTCATTCTTCAACTATGATGACAGCCAGTCGCTCTCATTCATCATTTCTCGCCCAGCAAGTCACTGGCATGATGTACAAGTCTTGTTAGTTAAGACAAGGGAGAGGGAGGGGGAGGAAGAAAAGGGCTGGGTGGAGGTGACAAAAGTCTCAGGAGCAATGAATAATAATAATAAAAAAAAGTATCAGGAGCTGTCAGGTTGCGACTCAAGATGAAGTACAGTGGAGAAGACTACCCAGCCTTCATGCAATGATGAATAAGGAGTAGATAGATATGTTATTGAAAAGAAGTTAACATTCTATTCTATTTATGTGCACCTCCCTTATAAGACCTTCAAAAATCATCCCAAATGAGGTCTTATATGGGATGGATCTTATAAGGGAGGTAATTTTAATACTTACAAAGAAGGGCAATGTCTCAAAGTAGGTCTTATGTGGGAAGGAGTCTTGTAATGTGAAGTCTTATAACTTAACTTATATAAGGGAGGTTTCACTGTACCAGTAATATTTCTTTCTTCCTTTTCTTTGTCGATCGCTCAGGTTCCTGTCATATGAGCGTAGATGAATCATGCTGCTGTTATGCACCTAAGAGGCCCAGTGTACATGTCCATATTCGGCTGGAGTAAATCTTGAGAGTTTTTAGAATAAAGGCAGGAGAATGGGCCAGTAAGGCAGGAAGACAGTAAATGACAGTAAACAAAGGGGAAAGGCAGAGTCAAAGACAGTAACAGATAAGAGTAAGTTATAAGAAGAGAACTCCCAGAAGGTTCCAAAAGGGGGCATGTTGCAGTGTTTCCCATAATGCACATTTGCGCTTCCATGAAGCACTAAAATCCAGAAGGGACCCTTTAATTTCAGAGCTATGGATCCCGGGGACAAAAGTGTCCCTAAGTTTGTGTGTGTGAGTGTGTGGAAACTGAAAACCAACAAACTAGTGGAGTTCAGACGAAAAGAAATGTTCTACTTGATAAGGTATGTAAGTAGCTTGTGTGTTTTGCAAATTTACCTTGATTAAAGTAGATTTTTAAATGTTGCTTGGGGACCCTTAAAATTTTGCAGAGGGTCCTTGGGACCCTCACATTTTATCTGTATGGGAAACAAAGGTTCAGTACTCACATCAATGTATTTTACCCAAACAAACTTACAAAGGTCAAAAGATGGTTGTGAAACATACAACAAACACAAAAGAAACTGAAAGAAATATAAATTAGTAGCACTTAAAAGACCCAAACAAAACCAATTTTTTGTTGTTTTAAAAGAAACTTTATTTCAGTATTTTCTATTAAATCTTTCTTAAAATTCCACAAACACTGTTATAGTTACATACTGTGTTTAAACATTTGCATTAATAACATAGTACACAGGGCTAAAAGCTATACATGTATTTACGGTAATTACAGGTACACATTCAGGTGGTACTATATTACTTTACAAGTCTGAGAATGCACTTTAATTACAATATACACTAAGCAGAGATAGGCATTGCACACATTTCCCATATATCTCTTTCATACTTATTAACAAACATGTTCACACCATACATGACAAGCTATCCTCCGAAGTCGAAGTGTGGCTGCCCACGTGGCGGGGTAATCAAAAACGGTCGCACACGTAATGTTCTCATCCCTAGCTGGTGCATTTGTGCCATAGTGTTCAAGGGCTTCGGCTGTTGGGATGATCCCTGGAGTCTTTAAGCCAAGGTAAAACAACAACATAATAAGCTTCAACCTGACACATGCTTCAAACTAAAAGGCACTGACACAGTGCAAATCTCCCCATTAGGACAACCAAGTTTCAAGCCATCCGATCACATCATTATGCATGTATTTATGCCAGTCAGTCAGTTGTTTTCGAGTATGACTTTCAGATAGCAGAGGAAGCAACTACTATTCTGGAAGGTTGGGTTAGAATTTGTTTTTAGTGGAGATAGTGCTCAAGGTACATCCCCTCCCTCTCAGCCAAATTAAAAGGCCTCGAGGAAAACTGACGTTGGGGAAGGTCCCCGAAGGCCAACCAATCCTTTTGGCTGCAGCACTAAGACCCAGTGGTAATGTCTCCTAGTTTGAGAGTCATAGTCTTTCACAAAGGACTAAGCTGTACTGTGATGCTTCGTGAGTGTAGAAAATCATTTATTGTACAGCTCTCATATACTATTGGCCCCTACTACAGGCTAATGTCAACCAATGATAAATCATAAAAGCCATCTGTGTAAAGGACAGAGACATCATCCGAAGTCGGAGTGTGGCTGCCCATGTGGCGGGGTAATAAAAAACGGTCACACGTAATTGTTCTCATACCTAACTGGTGCATTTGCACCATAGTGTTCAAGTACTTCGGCTGTTGGGACGATCCCTGGAGTGTTTAACTTGTTTAAGCCAGGGTAAGACAACAGCAAGGGCAGAGACCAGCTTACAAAGTTACATCAATGAATGAAAAATGTCCTTGATAATAATCCACTTATAGATGTTTCACACAAAAAGGCACAGAGATAGACGGACACACAGACAGAAAGACACAGAGAAATGCATAACTTTTATGGAAAAGGTTGACGGTTTCTTTGCAAAGACAACGACTTGAAATTGCAACCTCTTGCATGCCAAATGAGCATCTAATTCTTTGCAAAGACGACGACTTGAAATTGCAACCTCTTGCATGCCAAATGAGCATCTAATTCTTTGCAAAGACGACGACTTGAAATTGCAACCTCTTGCATGCCAAATGAGCATCCAATTCTTTACTATGGCACTACAATCCAAGTGAGATTTAAAGGAAAAAGTGTTGATGAAAAATAATACTTAAACAATTCTGTTTCTGAATAATCATTCTGATCGCTTCTACGCCTTGGCTTAAAGGGCGAACCGGTTCTCGCCGGCTGTGATTCAAATGCGGCGCACGCTCAGCGCTTCCCCTCTTTTATACTCCGGCCGTGCCTTTAAGGCTGTGTCAGACCAGTAGGTCATTTGCCACGAGTGTTCGTTCTCTATACTAGACTATTAATTTGCCTGCACTCGTTCTGCCCGAGTTACGCTGACCTCTCTAAAGTCAACTCAGTGAAATTCAAGGTCGCCTGCACGCGGCAAATGCCCTATTGACACAGGCAAGAGCACCAAGGCTACATCAAAATGTTGTTATGCTCTGCATAGTTATGCGGGGATTGTCTTTAGCCATGACAAGCTCCTAGCATAACATCATCAGTATCCAAAATCCTCCAAAGTCAGAGTGTGGCTGCTCACGTGGCGGGGTAATGAAAACCGGTCACACGTAATGTTCTCATCCCTAGTTGGTGCATTTGTACCATAGTGTTCAAGTGCTTTGGCTGTTGGGATGATCCCTGGAGTCTGTTAAGCCAGGGTACGACAACAACATTCTGAAAATTTCCAAAATTAAAGGAAAAATGATGCGAAGATACAGCCAAGCACCCCCCTCCCATTTTCCCCTGTATACACTCAATTTTTTTGTTTCTGTCCCATCTTCTGAACCATAGAGGCGTTGCTCCCACGCCTCTCATTCTGTCTGAGTCCCAACCCGCAGCCACACCCTGGTTTTTCAGGTCACAGAACACAAAATCAGCAATCCAAGGGGAACGAATCTATGTTGCACCGTCAAGAGGCAACCAATTGAGGAGACACTACACTGCTGCTGAGTCACTTAGGTGGAGTTCAGTGGAGCCTGTTCTGAGCTAACATACACAGGACACCACTTACAAAGGCCCCTACTGATGACAATAATGTCTTAGTTATGGAGCCAGCATGAGTGAAGTCCTCTGAGGACACACGTCAAATTTTCTCCAATAAAACATTCAATGGGATGCAACATGTTGCTTCACTCGGGTTTGGATTCAGTTAGGAGTGTTTTCATGACATGGAATGCAATGTTGAGATTGAAAGTCGAGAACACGATAGGGGGGGATACCTCTTGCATTCAAGTCGGCCCAAACCAGCCGGCTGGAAGTTGCTTCCATGTATTCATGTCAGCCCAAACCGGCCATAGCTTGCCCCCACTTGAGTCCCCTTCTGATGGCATTTCCATCAGGCACAAAGTTCTAGTTTGTTATGCACGCACTATGAAGGAGCTTTTCCCTTGCAGTAATGCTTTGGTAACTGTATGGTGCTCTATGTGCTTCAAAAACAGACTTTCTCCAAAAAATGTGAAAGAACCTGAATTAGAATAATAGAAGAGGGGTTTCTGTAACAACATATGCGAATGCAAGAGGGTTAAAAAATATTTGTGAGTTACGCTGTTTACATACATGTTTTAAAGAAAATATTCAAGAAAGTTAATGGGCATTCTATTTTTTTCACATACAGAGCTGATTCTAGGATTGTGAGAAAGTGGGGGCGCTCCCCCCCTAATATTGAAAAAGTGGGGTGCACCCCCCTTAAGAATAAAAAAAAGGGGGGCCACTTCTTCAGCCAGTCGTCTTGGAACCGGTGTTCCCAGACCCTCGCACTAGTGCCGTTATCTTCGGGCTGCTTCTCCGAGACTGTTGATGCAGTAGCTGTTTCAGCAACAGCTTCTGCACACTCGCTTGGCAGAGGATTTCTTCTTTTCACTTTGCCGCCACAAAAATTAAAATCTAGGAGAGTCGTTGTCCGCTTCATTTTGAAGAAAATTCAATATGACTGTCGCAACTTCTTGCCGGTAAAACGAGATTGGTTGATTTACACAAACATTGTAAAGGAACCAATGAAATGTCGAGAAATCATTCATTCCTGCTCGATGCTTTCGGTTTGTGCTGACGACGGATTTAGCCGACGATGAAGGAATTCCCGCAACGAGCGGTAAAAAGTGAGGGCAGTTCTGCAAATATCCGGGCGTTGGCCCGCGCTTAGACCCGATTATTGCGGGAAGGAACAGATTTGGGGGGAATTTTACCAATCCCGCACCCTAGAATCAGCTCTGACATATGTACCACTAATAATAACCGGTTCTGAAACAGCTAAAGGGATTCATGTTGCAGCGCTCAAAAGCAACATCCAGCAAAACAGAGAAAGTCTTCAAAAGAAACATATAAAACCTGTCCACTTTGACAGAGTAACAAAAAACATCTGTGTAATATTACTAATAAGGATGCCACGAGGCAGACCACTGGACACCTGGAGGACTGTGGAGGAGGAGATGAAGGCACCAAGAAAAACCTGGAATGAGCTCGGCTGGCTTGCCCAAGACCGCCATGGTTGGAGGACCTTTGTTAGCACTTTATGCTCTACCGGGAGAGAAGAGGATTAAGCTAAGTAATAAGGATGACAAAATCAAACATTTAAAAAACTGTTGTCAATTTTTCCCCATAAAAGTACAAACCAACAGTGGCTTTTTGACTAAGCAAAACACACCTCAATTCTATACCAAAAACAAAAGAAGTCAAGTTTCCCAAATAGATTGCAGTTGGACCACAATGGGTGTTAGTTGACCTTAAAACAGCAGTCCTCTGACTGCTAAAGCACTTAGTAAAACATTTTCTTTAAAACTTGATGTCTAAAGGCTTTGCTACAGTGAGCCATTTTTTACCTATCAATTTCACACGCACAAGAATTTAAAAGGGGTCAGCATGATATCTAGCCAATATGCACCTTCTCCTAAATTGATTTGGGTGTTAAAAACCATAAATAAAATGAATTCAAGTACAAAAAGTAAAACACTGGAAGATACCCACAATGCAAACACCTAAAAAAACAGATAATAAAATAATATTTCTTACCACGGCAGAATGTTTGGTGAAAAAACCCACCACATTTGGAAGTTCCTAAGCAGCTATTTGCATACTATAAAGTTCAGTTCCATCATCCTACTTGTTGTCCAGCCCTTATCAGCTGCATTTCTCCAAGATCGATGATCTTAAGGCGGACAGCCCTCATACATGTTCAATAGAATCATCTTAGACTGGGTGCACTGTGTTGATCATTTCAATGAGAACTGTATTCCCTAAAAGTGTGTTTTAGTACAGTGTATGTTAAGAAGCTTTTATATTCTGTTGCTCTGTAAAGTGGTTTGATACTGACTTCAGAAATGGTTCATATCATTGTTGCGTTTGTATGTATTTTGTATTAAGTACTGTTAGGGAAACATGTTTGTTATTGTTGTATGCAAATTATTGGTACATGAAAATGTTTGCAAAGATGATGTACGTGGAGCTGCATTTTAATGTTAATATTGCTTAACTCAGTTTTATGCAAGGTAATATTGCTACTTAAATAGGTTTGGTAATAGGATATTGGCACTTTTTAAATAAAGTAGCCCATTCTCACTCTTAACTGCTCATTATGCAACTACATCCACAATGTTTACAAGGAGTGATCCATATTGGTAACTAGCTAATCAGTATCACCACATGGTCATAAAGCAAAGCTTTTGGATGAGAAATTTGTTCTGTTGCTTCCAATTAACACTCTGAAACTTGTCACACATATAAACACACAGGCACAGGCCAATGCACACAGGAAGGCGTGTGCGCGCAAACAGATTTTAAAAAAATCTCACATACCGTATTTTACGGACTATAACGTCCTGTAAACGATTACCGACCGCCATTATTGTTGTCGTAAACGAGAGTTGGCTCCCTTCTCAAATAATAAAAACTTCAGTTTTTGCGACTTCCGGTTGATGTGTTTGGACAATTCTTCGCAAAGACTGGTAGAATTATGGCATTTTAAGCTCTACAACGATGCTTTTTACATCCAATGAAGGGCTATGGCATCTGTTGGACGGTATCTCGGACGATAACAGGGATTTTGAAGCATTTTAACATGAGTATTCGTCGTATCGGCGACTCATTACCACTTTCGATGCTGCGACTCGCAGTAGACTGTACTGAGTACGGCAATCGTTGCCTCTCTTCTCACGATTTTGTTCACTTATAAGGCGCCCTCGTTTATTAGGCGTATAGGTCAAAATTGGAGAAAAAAATATCGCTTTATAGTCCGAAAAATACGATAGTCACAATGTAAGGCGCAGGGGTCTCAGTGACACTGTCGGGGGGAAAAGTATCGCCTTATAGTCCATAAAATATGGTACAATGATACATTTAATTAGCACTGAAGAGAGAAAATAGTTTCCAGCTCAGGAGCTCTAGAAAATGTTCAATAGAAGGAAAATTTGAGGGGTATTTTTCCAGAAGGTACTGTATTCTTCTTCTTTATTATTTTGTAAAAGTACCTTCTGGCACATACCCTTCGAAATGTTCTCCAATTCTGGTGTGTTTTGTACGAATCCTCATCAAAGAGCAACTGTTTTTGACAGTAGAGCAGCCATGGACTGATTCTGGTGTCTGTTTTGTACGAATCCTCATCAAAGAGCAACTGTTTTTGACAGTAGAGCAGCCATGGACTGATTCTGGTGTCTGTCTTGTACGAATCCTCATCAAAGAGCAACTGTTTCTGCCGACAGAGCAGCCATGGACTGATTCTGGTGTCTGTCTGTTTTGTACGAATCCTCATCAAAGAGCAATGGACTGATTCTGGTGTCTGTCTTGTACGAATCCTCATCAAAGAGCAGCCACAGGAGCCATGGACTGATTCTGGTGTCTGTTTTGTACGAATCCTCATCAAAGAGCAACTGTTTTTGACAGTAGAGCAGCCATGGACTCATTCTGGTGTCTGTTTTGTACGAATCCTCATCAAAGAGCAACTGTTTTTGACAGTAGAGCAGCCATGGACTGATTCTGGTGTCTGTCTTGTACGAATCCTCATCAAAGAGCAACTGTTTCTGCCGACAGAGCAGCCATGGACTGATTCTGGTGTCTGTTTTGTACGAATCCTCATCAATCAAAGAGCCAACTGATTCTGGTTCTGTTTTGTACGCCGACAGTAGAGCAGCCATGGACTGATTCTGGTGTCTGTCTTGTAGAATCCTCATCAAAGAGCAACTGTTTCTGCCGACAGAGCAGCCAGGGACTGATTTGTTTTGTACGAATCCTCATCAAAGAGCAACTGTTTCCGCCGACAGAGCAGCCATGGACTGATTCTGGTGTCTGTTTTGTACAAATCCTCATCAAAGAGCAACTGTTTCCGCCGACAGAGCAGCCATGGACTGATTCTGGTGTCTGTTTTGTACGAATCATCATCAAAGAGCAACTGTTTCTGCCGACAGAGCAGCCAGGGACTGATTCTGGTGTCTGTCTTGTATGAATCCTCATCAAAGAGCAACTGTTTCTGCCGACATAGCAGCCAGGGACTGGCTGTCCTCAGAGGCAGCCTTAGCAGAGAAGGTGTCTGCAGAGGATGGCTGTGAGGCTTTCCTCATGATGAACGTGTTGATGAAGCGCACCACGCCCTCCAGGTGCTCCTGCTGCAGGAACTGCAGGTACACATCCTTCACTGTCTATACACACACACACAAAAGTGACATCAGTATTCAGTTACACATCCTTCACCGTCTAAACACACACACACAAAGTGACATCAGTATGCAGGTACACATCCTTCACCATCTAAACACACACAATGACATCAGTATTCAGGTACACATCCTTCACCGTCTAAACACACAATGACATCAGTATGCAGGTACACATCCTTCACCGCTTCACCGTCTAAACACACACACACAATCACATCAGTATTCAGGTACACATCCTTCACCGTCTAAACACACACACACAAAGTGATATCAGCATGCAGGTACACATCCTTGTCGCACACAAGTGACTTCAGTATTCGTTTTCTTTCAGGAGAGGCAAGACAAGTTCACAGGGCTGCCAGTGCCTACCCTCTGTTGCAGTTCCTAGGGACAAAATACTTAAAAACCAGGGACATACTTATTTCCAGGGACAGACATCGCAATGTCACACATCAGGGTTAAAACAAACATTCACTTTTTTTTATTAATTCATGATCTAGCAAAACTTCTGCGAATCTGGACTATTTTTTCAGTCTTCTTGATGCTTTTTGGTGTTATTATGCTTCAATAATCAAGATACTTAGGTGGTGTGGTGTGGATTGGACTAGGCTGGCAGAACGACTGGCAGTTTGGTCTGGTTTGCATTTTGCTACACGTGTTGGCTGACTGGGTCGCACTCATGATTTCGGTACACACGCATGAATGTCTATTCTGTGTTTGTGTGTGTGCGCGCGTGCGCGTACATGTGCGCGCGCGCACGTATGAAGTATCGGATTTGTATTTAATATATATATTGAATGTTTTGTGTTTATTACTATTGTTGTTGTCTAAAGTTAACTTTGTAAGCGCTCTGAGCTCTTTGGAGAAAGAGCGCAACAAATATCCATTATCATATTATTATTATTATTAACTTTAAGTAATTACCCCATGTGTAACAGTGTGAGTTTGCAAAATAAATTGTTGTTTTGGGTGTTGTAATGATTCAAATAAAATAAAAAGTGGGAGGAAGAATAAAAAACAGAAAGCCATATTGCCTGACATACCTTCAATTGATTTGGGTGAACTTTCTTCCCTTCAGGTTGAGTCTGAAAAAGAAAACAAGAAAATCAAGCTCATTGATAAAATAGAAACACGTTCAATCTAAGGATAATTAGCCAGATATTAGCAGGAAGCTATGTCACAAAATGGCAAAGGAAACTTGGAAAGAAATGTCACATTAAGAAACCGTATTTCTCCTTTATGCAAACTTATGTAACAAATGGCATGAATTACTATACCATCCAACAAGCAACAATGCAGCTGAATAACAACACAATAGGCCCCAAACTACAGAAACCAGAATGTGATTTTTCCTGCCTAAAATCCAGTAATATTATTTTAAAAAATTGTGGGGAGAAGAAGTAATCCAGTACAGGGGGAGGGTGGAACGTCTTTTGTACAAATAGTTCCTCCACCTTCTTGAAGTTCTGTGGTTGTAATTTCCTCTAATCTGTCACTCTCTTTGACTGCCTTTTTCCTTTGCTTTCTGTCATCAACTATCTTTCTGACTTGGCCCATTCTGCCTTTAAAAAACCCCCAAACTTCCAAATTCTTCTTTCAGCTCCTCCGAAATCAGAATGTCGGCTGTACGCAGCGGGAAGAACAGTGAAAACTGACAACCGGACACATACATACCTCACACAATATGGCTTTATTGCCAGGGAATGCAGAAGAAGAAGAAATAAATTGAGGAAGGAAAAGAAGGAGTCACCTTGCGAAGGAAGCTCCACGCATAAGCCAGGAAGGCCTGTCCCTGGAAGATAGAGAAGCGGGAGCTGGGGTAGGTGATGGCCAGACGGCTGAAGGCAGGCGACAAGGCCCCGGCCAGGGCCTTGAGGGATCCCTGCAGGGGGTTGTTGAACACCTTGTTCCTCCACAGCGCATCGCACATGTCCACCAGCAGGTCGTTGAACATGCTCACGCTCTCACGTCGACGAACCGCCAAGTGCAGGAAACACTCCTTGTACCTGCAGGGGGGGAATGGAAACGTATTTGGTATATTCTAGTCACAGACTTATCTCTGTGAAATTCGGGCTGCTCTCCCGCGGAGAGGGTGTCGCCGCAAGCGCAGCGCCTACCCGTTTTTTTAATTTATGGGGACAGGGTGAGGAGGGGGTTCGGAAACCTAGCTATCAATTTGGTCATACCAGGCAGGATTTCTCCCTGCTCTTACAGACTTTTAACTGCTGTGGGATTTTTATGTGTATAAAGGGCACGGGTCAGACTAGCTTTAAGTACCCATCCGAAGGACTCGACGTTCAGTTCAATTTTCCTGTTAAACTAGAAAAAACAGGCGAAGCTGGAATTCGAACCCAGGTCACTCACGCTGAAGTCACGCACTGAAATCGACAGGGAACCCAGGTCACTCACGCTGAAGTCACGCACTGAAATCGACAGGCAAACGTCTTAGCCACTCTTCTTTATGTTGGCATACAGCTAGTTGAATGCTGGTGGGTTTTGTTGTTGGCTTACTCTGGCTAAAAGACTCCAGGGATCATCCCGGGAGCGTAAGCACTTGAATGCTGTGGTACAAGTGCATCAGCCACAGATGAGAACATTACGCCTATGACCGTTTTTGATTACCCCGCCACGTGGGCAGCCACACTCCGTCTTTGGGGGATTTTGGAGACTGATGATGTTATGCTAGGAGCTTGTCATGACTAAAGACAATCCCCGCATAACTATGCAGAGCATAACATTTTGATGTAGCCTTGGTGTTCTAGCCTATGTCAATTGGTCTGACACAGCCTTTAGCCAAGGCGATCGTGGGTTTGAGCATAAAAGTCATGGGTGCTTAGGTCTACAAAATCCTGGAAAAGCAGAAAAACGGGGGTCCAAGGGCCACCAGTTACCCAGCGTATTTGCACAGGAAAACAACGAGACAATGAATTTGCTGAAAATTTATGACACCGCACACCAATTCCCCACAATTCTGACCGCTTTTAGTTTTCCTTAGAGAGGTATTTGTAACTGAAAACATGCACTTGCTTCAAGTTCTTTCTTTTCACACAGGCAAGAACTTTTCCTCATAGATTGTGATTAGGGTTAGGGAAAGACCTTGCAACAAGTGCTCCACAACAACCATTGAAGAGATAAAAACTGTTTAGTATTAGTACTATGATGTTACTTTTTAATCAGAGATTTGTCTGAGGTTGTGTCTCTGTGAAATTTGGGCTGAGAGCGCATTACCACTAGTGCAGCATCACCCTTGTTTTGTTTTTTCATTAATCAATTTTTAAAAAAGAAACCTTAGATTTGGTTATGCTGGCGACGAGTTCTAAAAGATGTATCAGTATGTATGCCAGTCAGTCGTTTCCGACCATGACTGCCTGATAGCAGAGGGGGCAGCTGCTATTCCAGCAGGCTGGGCTATAATTTGTTTATAGAGGAGATGACTTGCCCAGCGCACATCCCACTCTCTCAGCCAAAAATATTGGAGGACAGCTGGCATTGGGGAAGGTTCCCAAAGGCCAACCCATCCCTTTGGCTGCAGCACCAGAGCCGGTGCCAAGGCCCCCTCATTTGAGAGTCAGTCTTGCACAAGAAACTAAACTGTACCATGGTCTAAAAGATAGGCAGAAACTAAAAGGACTTGAAAAAGATGCCTTGCACTGACCTGCAGAAAGCGTCAGCCAAGGTGGAGATCGCGGCAGCTGAGCTGGAGAAGAGGACCAGGCGCACCAGGGTGGACGAAGGCAGCAGGATGTGCTCCACCCCTGGGTGGCTGGTCAACGTCGACAGCTGCACACAACACATCAGGTAACATACAGTCAGTGTGCACAGACTGACCAAAAGAAGAGGACCGGGGTGGACGAAGGCAGCAGGGTGTGATCCAGCCCTGGGTGGCTGGTCAAGTAGACAGCTGCACACAACACATCAGGTAACATACAGTCAGTGTGCACATACTTTGACCAAAAGAGGACCAGGGTGGACGAAGGCAGCAGGGTGTGATCCACCCCTGGGTGGCTGGTCAATGTCGACAGCTGCACACAACACATCAGGTAACATACGTCAGTGTGCACAGACTGACCAAAAGAGGACCAGGGTGGACGAAGGCAGCAGGGTGTGCTCCACCCCTGGGTGGCTGGTCAACATCGACACAGCAGGGTTTGTCCACCCCTGGGTGGCTGGTCAACGTCGACAGCTGCACACAACACACCACTCAAAATATATGTAGCTATGTTGTAAATGAGAAAACATTCTATTGTTGACAAAAACAAACATACAGAGGAAAGCATAGATAAATCATGAACACTAGCACAATACAGCACTCAACAGTTATTGTGTGAGTAGTTAGTTTATAAATAAGAAAAAGTAGGTCTGTTTTTGACAAAAATGTACAGGGGAAAATATTCATGAATCAAGTATAGATAACCACAATTTTTCTTTTGATTTATCGTTTTAATGAAAGAAGGGCTGTAGAAAAGTAATGTGAAGACAGTAAACAAAAGGTACAATCAATTATCTTTATAATTTACGAGTTAGTTTATCAAGTGTGAAATCGAAGTCAAACATTCAAACTCAAAGGAGCAACCTGTGAAGAAAGCTGAAAGAACTTGCATATTTAGCCATGTTTTGTCAAATCAAGGTTCAAACATACCAAGCCTTTATGGTCACCATCTTTAACCTTCATTATAGTAAACACAGTAATGGGTCACAAAAGCACACAAAATTATCAATTCACATACACCTAGCAAAACATGACAAAGAAAGAAACTGAACACCTCACCAGCTGTATGTACTGGACGACAATGTGAAGCAAGAGAGCGTTGTCTCCCTCCAGCTGCAGCCCCGAAATGGCCATTTTGTCAATGAACGATGCCAGACTGAGCAACACAGACGTCACCTGCACCGTCTCATTGAGCCGCTCAGGGAACAGCACGCATCTGTGGAGACACTACACACAGTTAGATCAGTACTGGGTCGAACAGTTAATTCGTTTGACCATTGTGTATTCTGCACCCTGTTCATTAGGTCAGTACTGGGTCGAACAGTTAATTCGTTTGACCGTTGTGTACTGCGCACCCTGTTCATTAGGTCAGTACTGGGTCGAACAGTTAATTCATTTGACCGTTGTGTACTATGCATCCTGTTCATTAGGTCAGTACTGGGTCGAACAGTTAATTCATTTGACCGTTGTGTACTATGCACCCTGTTCATTAGGTCAGTACTGGGTCGAACAGTTAATTCATTTGACCGTTGTGTACTATACACCCTGTTCATTAGGTCAGTACTGGGTCGAACAGTTAATTCATTTGACCGTTGTGTACTATGCATCCTGTTCATTAGGTCAGTACTGGGTCGAACAGTTAATTCGTTTGACTGTTGTGTACTATGCACCCTGTTCATTAGGTCAGTACTGGGTCGAACAGTTCATTCGTTTGACCATGTGTATTCTGCACCCTGTTCATTAGGTCAGTATTGGGTCGAACAGTTAATTCGTTTGACAAATGTGTACTATGCACCCTGTTCATTAGGTCAGTATTGGGTCGAACAGTTAATTCGTTTGACAATTGTGTACTGTACACCCTGTTCATGATTAGATTTGTAGTGGGCCGAGCAGTTCAAAGGAAAAAGGGTTTGATTGTACGTGATTAACATCTTGTTTACGAATTTTATTATGCACACAAGTAGACAAGCATATGGCCCGACAATTATGGCTCATAACATTTTTTAAATAGAAGCCCTAGTTATGATAATGTGATTTTACACCTGAGTCATTACCCTAACAAAACCGTTTGATATTCATTCTCTTTAGCCGAAATATTGCAAACTTCATGATGAATTTTCAAGGTTGAAGTTAAGTTTTTGCTCAGAAGCCTTTGTCATTGGGCTACGTAAAATATGCATGTCTTAAATGTAAGCGCAAGTAAATTGTAAACAGACCAAAAGGATGGGATGTGAGTGTGTGCAAGAAAGATAAAAACCGATGATAATCAAAGACGAAAACCCAACTCACACACTGGGCTGGTGTTCCATCGTAGTGGACTGATCAGCCAATGTAATGGCGGCACTCCAGGCTTTCAGACGAGGGCATTCGTAAACTACGTAATTCTTCAAAAGCTCCGTTAACGTCAGCAAACACTGGCACTGGAAAACAACAATCATCACAGATAACTTACTGTCTATATTGGAAATTCACCTACATGTTTTTTGTCTTTTTAATCAATGAAAATAGTTATAAATATTTTTTTCAGATTGCAAAAATTCCAAAAGACTAACACTTTTATGAGAAAAGAAACTACGGAGAGCCAGACAACAAAGGGTCTTCAGAGAAGAAGCCCCCACTCAATCAACGTTTCGGCCCTGACCTTACACTCTAAGGGGGCCGTGCCGCACCCAGTTCATGGCTCTGGGTGCCCCATACTGCCAGCCACACATGACCCAACCCCGATCTCACAAATCAGCATGAAAATAATCTTACTATACTTTGGAAGAAAAAAGCATCAATATACTCAAACGTGAACATCTACTTTTCACTATTCTCTAAATGGACATAGTATTCACAGGGTTTTAAAAAAAATGTTTTTACTCAATTTTTGCAATAAGCTACACAAGTATCGAAAGCTGGAAGTAAAATAAGCAGAAAGCAAAAGCATTTAGAATTAGTACACTTGATCATAAAACCACCAGTGTTCCAACTTCCATACCTTGAAATATACTGAAGATGAGCTGTACAACTGCCAAAGAGGTTGCAGTATCAAATCATTCAGCTCTGTTGGACAAAAATAAATGGAAAATATATATACATTAGTCCAAGCTCAGCAATCAAACTACAAACATAAAACTTTTTCATGACTATTTTCCCAACATTTCTGATGTACCATTCTGCTTTTCAATATATTTTACAAACATATCTTTGAAGAAACTTCATACTTTGTTGTCTGTGTCAACACCTTGCAATCATCCTAGTTAAGCATCTCACCATGAACAAAACAATAGTTTGCAAAATAACATAAATATATCCAGATTTACTATTTTCTACAAGACATTGTAGAAATGTTAAAAATATTTCTTTCTTTCGCTGAAAACATTTTTCACACTGAGCCATCAGCCTAGTAGTTGAGAGCTTCAGCAGTCAATTATAAATAAAGCCATAGTTTGCTAATCAACACTTCACTTTGGATTCATTGAAAGCCTCGTAGATCCCAATAAAGAACCAACGTTAATATTTACACACACACAGACACAACTGAAGAATCATGAGTACATAGAATCTGCAATCACTTCGTTGACACTGGTGAGCCAAGACTCCAGTCATCAAGACACTAAGGGCACACACACACACAAAATATATACAGCGCTAAATCTTGATAGAAATCAAATCGAAGCACACACACACGTTAAACATTCATAATGCATTCAAACAAAGATGCTATGCAAAGACGAACAAGACACACACGTTTGAGAAATAGACCTAAAGACAAGAGAGAGGAGGGAAAGAGAGAATGAAATTCAATGATGGGGATAACAGGTGGGTTTTGAGGTTTGATTTGAAAGCAGAGAGGGTCGGTCGGTCGTTGACGTAGGGAAAGAGGAAGTTTGTTCAGACATGTCACACACACTTATACGTGGAAGCCCATGCACAATCCCATCCGCCTATTTCTAATACAAGTGTATGGGGTTTCCGCACAGAACTTGCAGATTTAATGTGCGTGTGCCCTAACTACAGACAGTGTGGGTGCTCACCGCTGAAGGGGTACATCTGGCAGTGGGTGAGCAGCCTGAAGATGGAGGGGCGGTAGTCCACCCCGTTCCAGGTGTGCAGGAAGGAGGCCAGAAAGTTGTCCACCACAGGGATTCCCTCCTGACCATCACACATACAACAGAATCCATGTGAACAGATTTTGTGAAGATCAGAGCACAATGGAAACATATGAAGAATTTAAATAAAGCTCTTGAAATGAATATCCCCCATACGGATACCGGGGCTATCTTTTGTACAAGTAGTTCCTCCACCTTCTGGAAGTTCTGTGCTTGCAAAGGGCCTGCTACACTACATATGATTCACTATCAATGTGATGCGATTGTAACGATGCGAGTCATGATTCACATGAAATACTTCCGTCTAAAAATATTTCTACTACTTTCGCTCTATATACTCAAGTAGACCCAATACATGAATTTCACGTGAATCATGACTCACATCCTCACAATTGCATCGGGTTGACAGCGAATCGTATGTAGTGTAGCAGGCCCTTAACTTCCTCTAATCTGTCACTCTCTTTAACTCTGCCTTTTCCTTTTGCTTACTGTCATCTGCTATTTCTGCCTTACTGGACCATTCTCCTGCCTTTGTTCTACAAATTGTTACAAAGATTTTTTCCAGCTGAAGACGGACATGCTGGGCCTATTTCTTAGTTCAGGCGCATAACGTCAGCACAACGCATCCGCGCTCATAATTACAGGGAACTGTCTGAGCAATCGAAGAAGAAGAAATAAATACATTCTTATTTCTTTGACATTTTTAAACAAAGCAATACAAGTTACGCTATAGCTCAATGAAAGCAAATACAAACCTGCAAAAAGTCTGTCATGTTTGCTAAAAGCTCCAGAAAGTTTTCATTTTCTTCCAAGCATTGAGGGGTATGATTTAAAAACTCTGAAAAAGAATCATACAAACATATTACACACTCATGAGGGGAAAAAAAAGTACTAGAAAATGTCTTCATCTTAGCTATATATAACAAAAAATCTGTTCTGATCCCTTGATTCATTTTAAATTTTCTCAAAGTGGATTAGAAAGCCAACCATATTTAACGGACTATAAGACGTTACTTTTCCCCAAGACTAAGACCCATGCACCTTAATATATGATGAAAAAAAATTGTAAAAAAGAGTTATTGCAAAATACGAATTTTGTGTAAAATTTGGGGCGAGGAGGGGGGAGTGGGGGCCGAATAATAAAATCCGCCTTATACATATAGTCTGAAAAGATGGTATTAAAAAAATATGAATTTTTAATGTCTTAACATGATCGAGACACAATTTTAGGAGTCTATGACATTCAATGAAACTTATAGTTACATCAAAGCCAACCAAACAGATAACTATTGTTACAAAAAGAATTGTGAAAATTTTAGAACTAAAAAAATGTCCATTGTATTTCAGTTCTTGACTTACTACTACTAGATTCCTCTCTCTCTCACTTTCTCTCCATCTCTCTTTCTCCCATGTCCTCTTGCACTACTCCCTCTCTGACTCTTTTTCTTCCACACAAGAATGCAGTGCTTCCCATAACAATAAAATGTGAGGCGCAAAATTTAAGGGTTCTCTTGAAATTTGTAAGGGTCCCCAAGGAACGTTTAAAAACCTACTTCAATGAAGGTGAATATGCAAAACACATAAGCTACATAATACCTTGTCATGCACAATACTTTGCGCATGCTCATGCACATAACAAAGAGAGAGCAAAATAAACTTGGTGTGTGAATGGTGTGCGTCGTTGGGATGCACAGAGCTAAAATTAAAGAGTTACTTCCCAATTTTAGTGCTTCAGGGACGCACAAATGTGCGCTATGGGAAACACTGAGAATGAAATAACTCCAAGCTTCTATTCATTCCCCACCGACCTTCCCCGAGAGCGTGCTGGAGGGTGAAGACGAAGCGCGCGTTGACCACCCTGTCCCCGGCACACGCCATCAGGTGCTGCAGGACGGGGTCCTTCAGGCACGCCACGATCTGACTGGGGAACTGAACACACACAACAGAGAACAAACATCAGTATATAGTCGTTATTTTGACTTTGGAGTGGTACATGGCTTTTGGCCTATCGAGAATTTGTGTGTGTTTTTTCCACGAGACTATCCTATCCGCTCACCTCTATCCTATCAATGTTGTGCAGCAGGTTGAGGAAGCTGTCGATCCTCACGAAGGGCACGGGGTTGGTGTCGGTGCATAATGAATACTTCTTCACCTTCTCCGGCTGCTCTGTGTCCGCAGAGGCTGAATGACTCAACGGGATGTCCAGTTTACGCTTTCTCCTTGGCTGCAGAAACAAGAATGTCAGTAGACCAATAATAAACATTCCACAGAAAATATTGCTCAAAACTTATCCTTTCTATTCCTTGTACAAATACTAAGGCATATCGACGGTGAAATTCAAAAACCTCGTATCTCAATTTTGGTAGCTTTGAGAAAAATGGAAGAATTTTTTTTTTTTAAATTAACCGCATTGACCACAATTGATTAACTATAATGAATATGTTGTTCAAGACATTGCAAGTTTAGTCCTGCATTTTGTTAAAATTACATAAAGAAATTTTTTTTAGACTTGAAAAGAACGAATATACAACTGCCAGAGAAAATTAAAGAAAAAATCATTGCACAAATCAAGCCATGAAAAAGACAACTGATAGAGCAAATCTGGCAAAATGGTCTGACTGTTAGAGCAAAAGCCAGTACATCAGAGTTACTCCTCGTCATCTGATGACGTCATCAGGGATGTCATAAAGTCAGTACATGATACGTTATACAGCAGTCAAGGGGCTAAGTACACTCTTTTTAGTATGAGGAGATACACTCTAAATATTCCACACAAAATAAATGGTTAGAAATCTCACAGGCCTGCGTCCAGAAATTTAAGTACACTATTTCTAGTAGATGGAGATACAATTTAATGTTACCCCATAATCCAGAACAAAGAACAAATGGTTAGCAAACTCACAGGCCTGCGTCCAGCAAGCTGCTTGGACTTAGAAGTGGCCAGGTGAGTGGAGTCTGCAGACAGTGACTGGGACAGGGTCAGTCCCTGGTCAGCCGTAACTCTGGACTTCTCCGCTATCTCTCGCACCTGGCTCTTCCACTTGTGGTCAAACGCACCGAAGAACGACTGTAACGAAATCAACACAGGTCCTTTTTTCTTTAACTTCTTTCTAATCAACTGCAATGGCGACTTTTCAGTTCTACTTCTAGTAAGTAGTTTAAAAAATAAAGAGTAAAATATAAAGATGCATTTGAGGGCTGTAAACCGAGTTCATTCAATTCTTCTTCAATATGTACACAGCTCTTTCAATTCTTTTGAAACTTACAACAATAAAACACATTAAAACAATTACATCTAAGGACTGTAAACAGCACTAATTTTCAAAATTAATTTGTTTGTTTTGGGGTTTTGGTGGGTTGTTTTGGGGGGAATCTGGAATAAGGTCGAAAGTACGGTTGCGCCTAAGGTCGAATGTACAGGTGTGCTTAAGGTCGAAAATAAGTAAATGCACACTTCAGCCTAATGTCGAATTGCAGAGCTGTGCCTAACGTCGAATATACGGTTGAGCCTAAGGTCGAATGCAAAGTTGAGCCTAACGTCGAATTGCAAAGTTGCGCCGTAATTTGGCAAGGTGCGCCCAAGGTCGAATGTACGGTTCAGCCTAAGGTCGAATGCAAAGTTGAGCCTAAGGTCGAATTGCAAAGATGTGCCTAAGGTCGAATTAACCGCTGAGCCAAAGGTCTCTCTCTCTCTCTCCCAAGCCCGTGTACCTGGGAACTGAATCAATGTAGGCTGTACTGTACAATTCGACCTTAGGCACAACTCTGCAATTCGACGTTAGGCTCAACTATACATTCGACCTTAGGCACAACTTTGAAATTCGACGTTGGGCTCAACTGTGCTTTCGACCTTAGGCTCAACTATGCATTCGACCTTAGGCTCAACCGTACATTCGACCCTAGGCACAACTTTGAAATTCGACGTTGGGTTCAACTGTGCATTCGACCTTAGGCTCAAACGTAAAACTTACATGAAATTTTCGACATTAGGCACACTTGTCAGTCATGCCATTTTGTTTCGACCTTAGGCGCAACCGTACATTCGACGTTATTCCGGTCACCCGTTTCTTTTACATGATGCTAGATGTAATTAGAAAATCAGTGGCAAAGAAATACCCATTACAATTTTATACTTCTTGATATTAGCTCTCTTCTGACCACACACATTTATGCCATCCACTCAACATGTACTGAAATTTAATCCATTACCCAGAAACTCGAAGAGTACATTTATTCTGCTTTTGAATATGAACAACACTGACAAAGCGCCGTAATATTTCCATCAAGACAACTACAAAACTGACCTTGTTTGAAGTTGGCAGAGCGAAGGACACCAAGTTTGGGTAGTAGAGTTTGTAGATTGTCAGCAGACCAACAATGCAAGACTGGGGCCCCTGTTAGGATTTAACAGTTTAACATGGCTTGAACCGTATGAAGCAACATCCAATTTCATTCATGTTGGCAAATAAATTCACCAATTTGCACATGTGAGTTTACTTTAGTAACTATGCTTATTTAACTGCTCTGTGATGTGGGATTGCAGAATCTATGTATCATTGTGTATGTATATATGAGCTCATGAAAGTGTGTGCGATTGAGCTCATACATAAATATGCTTTCACGAGTCAAAACATTATACAAAGCAGTTTATCAACTTTTCTTGAAAGTATTGTCCAAGTGAACAAAAACATAATGACATAGATCAATTAGTTTGAAAACAAATTAAAACTAGAAAACGGGGTCAGAACTGTTTTTTTGTTTTTATTAAATCTTTGTTTTGGGGTTTCAAATTTGACTGTTGGGTTTTTTGGCAAACTAAAAGAGACATAAATGACTTAACATCCAGAAGTAAAGAAAAAGATAATTAACGGACCTGAAGGATAATATCCTGAACACACACACTTTACGTACCGTTCTTTCCTGAATCAGTGACAGTAGTTTGCGCACACGGAAAAGCTTCACGTCCTCTTTGCGAGTCAGGAAGAAGAGCAATTGGCACACATGGGGCAGCTACACATAGGCAACACAATGATAAACACCCACTGCACATGCCTCTAAATAAAGAACTTTACAATTTAAAGGTGCATTTGAGAGTTGCAATAAAAAGCTCTGCCTGTCTTAACAGCAAAAATCAACTGTCAAATGTTCAAAAAGGAACAGACAAAGTTTAGTGTGAAACAGACAAAGAGAGAATGTGGGAGACACAGAGGTTATAGAGAAAGACAGAGAGAGTGAGAGAGAGTGTGTATGTGTGTGTAACACAGAGCTACACAGAGAGTCTGACGGAAACAGAAAAAGACTAGACAGAGACAGAACAAGAGATCATGCATAATTATACCTACCCATGTCTTATTCTTAATTTCAATAAGGTAAATGAAGAACACTTTTTGTTTTCTAAATGTAGAATCTCTGCATCTCAAGGAAATATTCAAGCTGGCACCAGGGAAATAACAAACTGAATTGAATATGCCTAATTATTATGTAGATACAAAAACAAATTGGTCAATGTCAAATATCAGCAATGTGCATGACACAGGCATGAAAGTGGATGAAGATCAAAAAAGAGGAAATTTTTTCGTCCGAGAAATCCTTCCACCCGGATTTACACCCGACGTCGGAAGTTTTCTTTGGGGGGGGGGGGGGGGGGGGGGGAACGTTCCCCAAATTGACGGGGGGGGGAGGGGGGGGGGGGGGGGGGGGGGGGGGGGGGGGGGGGGGGGGGGGGGGGGGGGGGGCACAATGTGCACAATGTTCCCAAAAAAATTTTTTTCCACCTACCTCACGTCACAAGTTTTATTCAGCGAGGAGGGGGTCCGAAAATTTGATCGGCACAAATAGCCTTCCACACACATTTTCAGCTAACATCGCTACTTTTGTTGAGCGGGAGCTACTCATTTCACCTTCCTTCGCACAATTGAAGTGACTGAGCTAAAGCGACTTCCGGTTAAACCAGTTTGAGAATCGCCAAATAGAGACTTGTAGATATAAGAATACGGCAAGATCGGTCCTTTACGCGGAATTTTTTTCTTTTGCAGAAGTTTTGCAAAATTTCCGCAGATTTTCCGCGAAACGTGGAATTCTTTCATGCCTGATGACAGTTGACACCCCCTTGGCCCAGTATAACATGATTTTTAAGACCAAGAAGTAAAGGGCCTGCTACACTACATACGATTTGCTGTCAATGCGATGCGATTGTGACGATGCGAGTCATGATTCACGTTAAATAATTCGATTACTTTCGTTCTATATACTCAAGGAGACCAAATACATGAAAATCACGCGAATAATGACTCGCATAATCACAATCGCATTGTATTCACAGTGAAACGTATGGAGTGTGGCAGGCCCTTAACTGAACAAAGATACAAATGAACGAGTCAAAAGCTATCAAACCCCCTGTTTGTTGACTGACCATAACTTGACTGTCCAGAAAGAGGAAGAGGATGCCGTAGAGACAGTGCAGCTTGTTGTAGCCGTCGATGTAGTCATACACCACCAGTATCCACCGCACCAGCAACGTCTGTACGCAGCACAGAATGCAAACACCTTAAGTAAGAAATGAAAAATCAACCTAAGAAAAGAAAAAACTTGACATGAAACAACCCCCCAAAAAAAAATTCAGAAAGCTGACTCTTCAGGCGAAGCGCAGAGAGCCCGCGGAGCGTTACTGTTTAATAATAAAAATAAAATCAAGGCGAACAAACAGTGTACCTGAATGGCTACGGCTGGTTTGTTGGTGGACATCCAGGACACTGCCTTGATCACAGCCTCCTGGGCCACCTTGGTCTTGGGGATCAGGCATCGGATCAGCTGACGACTCACGGCCTGAGCTGAACATCATCAAATCACACAACCAATACATTTCGTGCTCGGATGCTCAAAAACACTAGTTAACCCCTTGACTGCCCAGGGCTCCCCATTTGGGGGTCTATGAAGCACGAAGATTCTAAAGAACCCTCTAAAAGGATGCACTAGAAAAATTCTTTTTAGCATTCGCAATGCCACTGGGACCCTCTATCCCGCCTCTAGAACCCTCTATACTGTAAGTGAAGGAGTCCTTGGGACCCCTTGATTTGCGGGGCAATTGGGAGCCCTGCTGCAATTGGGAGCCTGTACTGACCTGATGACATCACTGATTATGTCATCAGATGAAGAGGAATAACCCTAATATGCTGGCTTTTGAACTAACAGTCAAGAGAGTAATATCCCCAGACCATTTTGCCAGATTGGCTCCAGCTCCAGGCTCTATCAGTTGTCTTTTTCATGTCATGATTTGCCTAACGATTTTTTCTTTAAATTTCTCTGGCAGTCAAAGGGTTAACACAGTTTTCAACTACAGTGACATTAAAGCCGCCTAATTTCTTTTAATACATTTAATTGACATTAATTTCTGTTTACTACAGTGGTACCTAACCTCCCTATTAAGGTCTAATAGGGAGGTGGACACTCAGTATAGTCTGGATATGAAGGGGTGGGTGGGGGTGTAGTGATTTTTTATTTTATAGTTACATCTTAGAGGGAGTCGCAATAGGGAAGGTCTTAATAGGGAGGAGCCTTCTAAATCATTCAAAGAAATTTGTTTATCTGACTTTCTTCTTCAGCTAACACTAACACCTCAAAATTCCTACAATTCATGATTCAAAAATACATGTAAATATGCAACAAAAATTAACTGAGTATTGTTTTTGTTGTTGATGTACCCTAAAAGACTCCACGAATCATCTGAGCAGCCAAAGCACTTGAACACTATGGTACAAATGCATAACTAAGGATAAGAACATTACGTATGTGACCATTTTTTATTACCATCTTTTTTCTGGGCCTGTATTCACGTTGAGATAGCATGAGACTTAGAAGCTCTTCCAATGTCCTGTAGGATTTAATAGGACTTTTGGAAGAGCTTCTAAGTTAGCATGATGCTAAGTCTCATGCTATCTCAACATGAATACAGGCCCTGGACTATAAGGTGATACTTTATTCCCAGATTCAGACCCCTGCGCCTTATAATGTGACTAACAAAATAATTTAAAAAATATAATAACAAAATCTGAAATTTGGGTAACATTTGGGAGGTATACAAAGGTGCGCCTTTAAGTTCGAAAAATATGGTACTCCGCCACGCTGGCGGCCACATTCCGTCTTCTGGGCAAATTGAACTGATAAAAACAAAAAACACAACTATGAGTATGATCATCTGTGTTACGAATGAAAATCTGTTTAACGTCCTCCGGTCTGAAACAGACACATATGGGACATTAGTAGATGTAAAGATGATAGGAACGATCCTGGAGGCAATGCCCGGAGGCAGTGCAACACCAGGAAAGTATTGAATTTTTAACAATACAGATGTGTATATATCATCCGTGTTACGGTATACTTTTGAATTTATATAACAAAGACTTTTAGTTTTAATCTCCAGTCCACTATAGACCAGCAAAATGTATCTTATAATACAGTGGAATCTCCCTTATAAGACCTTCAAAAACCATCCAAAATGAGGTCTTATAAGGGAGGTGATTTTAATACTTACAAAGAAGGCCAATGTCTCAGAGAAGTAGGTCTTATATGGGAGGGAGTCTTATAATGGGGTCTTATAAGGGAGGTTCCACTGTACCAGTAAAAATACAAGTGTCCATCTGTAAAAAAAAATTGGGCTAAGACTTAGGCCTTGTGCGCATTAGATCCGCAATCCGCAAGTTCTATACAGAAACCCCATACACTATATATACTGGTCTCCAAAAGTTAAGGTCCGGTTTCTGTTTTCAGTAGCTTGATATCTATTTATTGTACACTAAGACAACAATGAAGAAAATGGCAAAACTTAGGCTACTCAATAACTTCCCTTCCTGTTGCACGTGCCTGAACCAGTTTTGCAGACATTGCAGTACAGCAACAGCGTTTTCAGGTACGCTTAAAATGTGGCAAATTCACGAGAATTTCACGAACGTTTGGTCTCTTTTCGTTGAAGAATCAGGCCTGATGCAGGTTTCTTGCCTATTGCACGTGCAAGGCATGACTGTAGTGAACACTGCTGAGCAAAAGTTAGACACGAATGTGTATTTAAGGGCGGCAACCAGAGCTCTCAATAAGCATGCCTCCAAGACAGAAGAGAGAAGATCGTTCTTCCGGCCCTTAAATTTTGGAGACCAGTATATAAGAAATAAGCGGATGGGATCATGGATGGGTTTCCGCATCTGATGGGCATACTTTCATATATTTTACTTCCAGATTTGTTTTGTGCAGATTGCGCATCGGTTTTCATGCGGAACTTGCGCATATATGTGCACAAAGCCTAAGAGGCAAGTTAACAGTTTCAACCACACTGAAATGAAACTTGGGGGGGGGGGGTGTCTTCCATACAAATAGTTCCCCCATCTTCTGGAAGTTTTGTGCTTGTAACTTCCTCTAATCTGTCTCTCTCACTGACTCTGCCTTTCCCCTTGCTTTGTGTTATTTACTATCTTTCTGACTTTTTGGCCCATTCTCCTGCCTTTTTTCCAACTAAAACGATCCATATTTTTCTCCTTTGAGCTCCTCCGAAATTGAAATGTGTCGGCTGAATACAGCGAGGACACCAGTGAAAACTGGAAAACGGACACATACGTACCCATTGTGGCCTTATGGTCTGGGAACGCAGAAAAAGAAAAGTTTGAAAATGTTTCTGAAACATTTACGCTTAGCTGTGGCTGCCTTAAAAAAAAAAAAGAAGACATTAGCGATTGTGCTATGTTTGAAATCCACTGACAAAAACGCCCAGAGGCAGCAGCGTCCACCAGCGTTGTGATGTGCTCTGGACCCAGGCCGGACTGTTCCGCTTCGTTCTTTATTGTCTCCAAAGACAACTGCAGCTCCACATTGCCCCTTGTCACCACTTTCGTGGTGCCTGCAAAAAACGTAGTCACAAAATTAATAAAGACAACAGGAGGGTTGGCTCACGTTCAGTGAATGACATACTGATACACTGAGGATAGAAAAATGATAGGACAAATTGTCCTGAAATGAGAAACCAATAGGTCAAAATGTCTTGGTTCTTGTAGAAACCAAGAGGAAAACATTTGCAGTGATGTCCTGAGACCCCTGTCATAGGACATTGACCTATAAAAATTGAAAATGTCCTATTGTGTTCTCCCCAATTAGGACAAATGTCTGATTACATTTTAACACTGGCACGCTTTGTCTTATCAAATATGATATGTAAGAGCCAGGACATTGTCCTATTGATTTGTTTTATCTTAGGACAGTTTGTCCTATCACTTTTCGATCCTCGGTACATCACTGGGGAGAGTCGGAGGAGTATATCAACACATAAGAGGTGAGACTCGGCTCATGTAACAGTGATTCAGAGGGTGAAAAAATGATTGGACACATTGTCCTGAAAGTAAAACAAGAAAATCAATAACTAGGACAAAATGTCCTGGTTCTTGCAGAAATCAAGAGGAAAACATTTGCCAGAGTTAAATTTCAATGCGACATTTGTCTTGACAGACGGAAACACAATATGGGACATTTTCAGTTTTAATAGTCCTGACTATGTGGTGTCCTATGACCTGGGCCTCGGGACATCATCAGAGCTTTAGATTGTTGGCATGCCCACGATATTCATGCATTTCCCCAAAAAAAATGACGCATGTTTACATCTTGAGAGAGAGAGACAGAGAGAGAGAGAGAGAGAGAGTGAGAGTCAGACACATACACTATACTGCAAGTTAGGGGTGTTTTTTTCTACATTCACCAAGATGGTTCTATTTTAATATGGGTTTGTGTTTGTGGGGGAGGGGTGCGGGTGGGTGGATGGTGTCTTTCAAGAAATATGATTTTTTTTTAGAGAGAGAGAGACAGAGAGGGAGAAACACTTGAAACTTGAAATGTATTGTTTAATGAGAATAAACTGAATAAGCAAAACAACACTTCTTTTCATCAGGTCCTCAAACAAATAAAATAATAAGCAAGCAAAATTGAAAAAAATAAAAAATAAAAATAAACAAATAATAATAGACAAACAGCAATATTATAACATCATCATTAAACATGACAGCAAAAGAACGACGAAATTGTAACACCAATAATAATAATAATAATAATAATAATATAATGATAATAATAAAACAGTAACATGCAAAGGATTCACAATACTACAAATACTATAAGTCAGATATAACAATTAAATCAAAGGAACAAGAACAACATGTAACATGAATCATAACGCATACCTAGACTTACGTCTAACCATACACACGTATGCACGCACGCACACACACACACACATATGAGAGAGAGAGAGAGAGAAAGAGAGAGAGAGAGAGAACAGGGGGAGGCAATCACATACTGTTAATAACATACTGTTGAAACAAGATCAACAACTATTACAATTGTTTGAATAAATAGTCATGATAACAGCTTTTGAATGATGCCAAGGTACTTTTTGTTTTAATATAGTCCGGAATTTCGTTCCATAGTTTACCGCCCGAGTATATCAAAGATGTCATATATAGATCAGTTCTCGGACGGGGCAGTTGTATTCTATTTTTATTTCGTATTTGGGTCACACACAACTTTTCACACAGGTACGATGGAGCGAGTCCGTTGACTATCTTATAAAGAAAGACTGCTTTGTTAAATTGACATCTGAATTGAAATGGAAGAATGTTTAGTGTTTTGTAGTCATGATTTTGTAGGGAAGATGATTTTAGAAGTATAAGTTTGATGGAACGCCTATAAATGCTTCCTAAGGGCAGACAGTTTTTACTTGCCATATCCCATGTTGTGGAAGCGTAATCAAAATCAGGTTGTAAATATGCATGGAAAAATAATTTTCTAGTATGTTGATCAAGAAAATGTTTTATTCTGCTTAATTGGAATACTTTTCTAGACAGTTTACGAATGAGCGTAGAAACGTGAAAGGACCAATTGTTAGACCAAGCAGTTTACGTGAGTCAACCTCCTCTAGAACATTATCGTGTAATTTGATTTTGTTCAAGTCAGATTTAATATTTTGGCGTTTTTGTCGAGTTGCAATGATCATAAACTTAAATTTCAGAGGATGTAGAGCCATATGATTTAGGTCACTCCATGTCTCTAGTTTTGCAAGGTCGTTTTGTATATCGGTTAGAACTAAGTCTGTGTTCTTATTTTTGTTATGAAGTGTACTATCATCAGCAAACAGTTCACAATCGGATGAGACATGTAAAGGAAGATCATTTATATAGACAGAAAATAAGACTGGCCCCAGGACTGACCCTTGGGGGACACCATACATCATGGATTTAAATGAAGAATGTTTACAGTCCTGAAAAACTAATTGTCTGTTAGTTAGAAAGGATGATATAAGATTAATTGACTCTTGCGATAAATAATATAATTTTAGTTTTTGTATAAGGAGATTATGGTCAATCGACTCAATGGCATCAAACGCTTTGGCAAAGTCAACGAATACTGCCCCAGTGATAAGATCATCATTTATGTTTGAGTGCCATTGCTCTATGAGGTTTGAAAGTGCAGTGTGACAAGAATGATTTTTTCTGAATCCGCTTTGGTTTGGATGAAATAAATTATGTTCATCAAAGTGGGATTGGATCATATTTTTTAAATGCTTTTCTAATGGTTTTGATAGAACAGATAAAATAGATATTGGTCTGTAGTTGGAAGCATCATTTGGGTCACCAGATTTGAAAAGGGGAAGTACCCTGGCATCCTTGAAAGCTTGAGGAAAGTAACATTTTTCGATAGATAAATTGTAGATATAGGTTAAATGTTCAGCAATGATTGGTGCTGCCGTTTTAATAATTATGTTATCTATATCGTCTAAACCACGAGCTTTAGACTGACTTAAAGAACATAAATAACAGTATACTTCATGTACACTAATGAACTTAAAATTAAGACGATATTTGACATTTTTGGACTCACAAAATTCTTTGAGTAGTATCAAATCATTATGTTCAGTGTTGTTTTCTTTAATAATCGTATTGGAAACTGTAGAGAAATGATTGTTTAAATCTTCAATTGATAAATTAGTTGATGGAGTATTTATAGATGTTTTGTTTTTGCCAGATAATTGATTTACTGCTTTCCATATAGATTTAGTGTTGGATTTAGAAGCAATAAGTTCACTAAAGTATCTTTTTTCGGCTGCTCTTTTCATTGAATTTACCTTGTTTCGCTGTTTTTGGAAGTTTTCATCTTTACCCGATTCCCGAAGCAACGATTCGCGTCTATTTTTAGCTGCGTGAATTTCATCTGTTAACCAGTTTGTGAGTTTAACTCTTTTCTTTTTGCACGGTGCATGCTTATTAAACACCCCAAGAAAGGCATCATACCATGCGTTCAGAGCTTTATCTGGGTCCCTATGTTGATACACTTCAGTGAAGTTCGCATTACATAGATCAAACAAAAACAGATCGGGGTTAAAGTCTGCATAACTTCTGTAAAAAATGTATTTATGGTAGCACCTAGGAATTTTCACACCCTTTTTATGCCAAGTTATGCAAATTATGGGAAAGTGATCACTGAGTCCAAAAACAGGCACTGATGTTTCTACAATGTTAGTTGCGTTGGCAACATAAATGTGGTCGATCAATGTTTCTGATGTTAATGTTTTTCGCGTAGGGTTAGTTATTAGTTGGGTTAAGTTGTATGAGTCAATAATCCTGTTCCATGTGTTACAAGGTTTAAGTAAGTCTATGTTAAAATCACCTAGTAGTATAATTTCATTAGAATAATCTAACGCATCCTCTATCATTGACTCAAAACGATCAAACCATTCGGCACGCGCTTCTGGGTTTCTGTATAACATTCCTATCAACATCGGTTTACTCCTTTTTAAATAGACTTCTATCCAAATGCATTCTATAGAATGATTATCAAACATAATTGCTTATACTTCACTGATTGATGGATATATGTCACTAAACCTGTTTCTAATTTACTAGTAGCGTCTTTACGTACTAGACTATATCCAGGAATAGTAACTATGTGATCAGAAACAACATCAGATAATCTACTTTCGGATAAGCCAAAAACATGAAAGCAATCATCTGAATTAGATAAAATAGAAGGAATGTCTGATAATTTATTTAACAGATGGCACGCATTCAAATATCCTATCTTAAAGCCATTTTTCCCCAACCACTTGGGAGTACTTGAGTTTTGTGACATGATGTCTAAAGACAGCAATCACACTGTTTTACAATGAGGAAAAAATTGTAGTTATAAAGAAAATCAACAACAACAAACTTAAAGAATGTCAAGTAGCACTGATCAATGAGTGAGGAAAAATAGCCGTCAGTTACCAACAAAAGTAACCACATAGAACACAGTAATTCAATCAAAAGATATCGAATACAAGAGACTGACACAAAATAAACAAAACACCAGCATGAACAAGAGAAAAATCATACAAATTCTACAAATTATTTACGAATCTCCTGAATCCAAAACTGAACACAATTCCAAATTTCCACAGGACCACATTTCGGGTCCCAAGTCCAACTTACTCCAAGCATAATACGGACAACACAGAGTATGTAGATATGAATAAATGAATGTAAGTTTATATTGAGGGAGCCAAACCATGTAATTCACATTCTAGACAAGAACCAATATGTTCCAGTAAATTAATGAAATATTATATCACACTTATGAAAGCATTACAATTGCATCAATATACTGGTCACATGCATTACCAGTAACCACTTTTTGTTTGATGTATGAAGTGACAACAAACCAAGCAACATGCATTCTTCAATGATGTTTTCCCCAAGGAAATAAATGAAGGGGGGGAAAAAAGAAAAAAGAAACACATCAAATATAACGAATCAGAAACTGGCCACATGCATTACCAATTACCATTAGGCCTCTGATGGTCACGTTGTGACATCAACTGGGAAGCCAGGGACATTAGGTGCTGAGCACACTCTCCTGCTGAGGCAGGTTGTGGCCAGCTATGGGGATTTGGGTTATGGCCCTGTGACATGGGGTTACAACCTGGGGGAGCTGACCCAAGAGGAAACTGGGTTGGTAGCTGAGCAGTGTCTCCACTATGCTGGATTCCATGAGGGGGGTAGGGGTATGGGACTGGGACTCTGTGGAAGGACTCGGGAACAGAGTAACCCGGAAAAGGAAATGGGGGTGGGTACATTGGAAATGCTGGGATGGAACTAGAAGGAGCATGTGCATTACCACCAGCATGTGTCTGAACATTTTGTGCAGACTGTGGCACTGCGCCATTGGAATAGTTCAGAGAAGGGGGTTGTCTTACAGCAGATGAACTCTCCTCAGGGTGACCCGTGCCATTCAGTCCTGGCTGAGTGGCATTGGAACGCAACAAAGGTAACTCTGTTGTGGACGACAACAGAGGAACGGCTACAGATTCAGAACCGTTTGCTAGGTGGGTGGAGTTTCTAGACAGAGAGTTAGAGTTTCTCTGCACTTCCTTATGGTTAGGGGGGCCCCTACGTAGAAAAGCTGGGTTACTAGATGAACTATTGTAGCCCGTGTTATTTTCTAACATGATAATTTTAACTTTGGGAAGCACCTGTTTAAAGTTCATTGCTAGTGAAGCAGTTCCCCTATCACTGGGGTGGATGTTGTCTTTGTACAGGGCTTTACGTGGGAAGCCTTTTTGGGTAACGAAGGAGAAATAGTTAGAGAGAGAGAGAGAGAGAGAGAGAGAGAGAGAGAGAGAGAGAGAGAGAGAGAGAGAGAGAGAGAGAGAGAGAGAGAGAGAGAGAGATATGCAACAGTTTTACAATCAATACAGCAACATTATAAACAACATTTTAAAGAGATATATATGTAATTTATTCATGATGTGTAGCGAGATTCTGTGATATGGTGGTCTTGGTTGATAATTGTAGTCTTGGTTTGAATGCTCATAATCTGTTCCCATGTATCTTCATGTTAATATTAGGCCTATGGTGTTGGGATACAGCCCCCAGAAAATGAAGCTTCTTCTGTTATCTAAGCCTTAAAAACAGTATTAGAGATGACTGATATATTTAGTTCATTTTGCATTCATTTATAACCAATAACTTACTCATTGGGCTTTTTTTTTTCTCTCATAAATATCCTCTTGGACCATCCAAAAAGCTGAAACTTGAAAAAAAATACTGAAGAGGACCATCAAAAAAGCTGAAATCAGCCAAAAGACTGACAATTCCCATGCCTGATGTGTCATTTTTTGCAGTTTTCTGGATAGCTTGTGCTTTTGTCTCATGCCCAGCAAACCAAACTGCCAACTTCATCAAAATCAAATCCACTTTTAGGCCCTAGACTGACTGATCACGAAGTGATGGAAGTCAAAATCGCACACTGCACGCCGATGGCGATACTATCCAAACTATCGGCAATAATGACACATCTTCGGCACTTTCGAAGCAATAATGAATGTGTCAACCTCGGAATTTGACAGCAGAAAGTATTGTCATTTTTTCTTCTAACCACTGCCCGATGGCTCAGACTCAATGGTTATTTTTCGCCCAGAAGCACGTTACACCAACTTGCAATTTTCTCGGAAACCTGTGCAGTCCGCATAAACGGCCTTCATCTATTGGATGAAATCACAGGCGCTCATGAGCTACGAGCGACGATTGGTTCACTTGGCAGTTTCTGCTGGGTTGTTACTAAAAATAGCTTAGTCTGTCTGCATCAACATGTGCGAAGAGCGAGTTACTCGGCTTCGGCTCGACAATAAAACATGTGCAATTCCATCGCACCGCCGTACATTTCGGCGTGCATGTTGCCGTATTAATTTGCATTGGACCGTATTTCCGTATTTTATTGAGGTCGCCGTAGCAAAATACGGCGAAAACGTAACGGTTGCAGCTCTGGGCCATTCTTTTCTAAGCACTTGCACTTGCCCGGCGGGCAGGTCGTCGAGTTCGCCACCTGCCCGACACTTACGACTACCTGCCCCGGGCAGTCGGGCAGCCGTTACTGTCCGACCCTGGGTCATATGAGAAGTACCGGAAAGACCATCAGTACCATCGGGACGTCCATTTTATTGGACGAATATTGTGATTGTGATTGTGAGTAACAGTAAAACACCTAAAATTCTAAGTGTCAAACTTTTTAAACTGTGGGATCAGCATGTGTTTGAATATACAGATAAAATGTGTGTGTGTGTGTGTGTGTGTGTGTGTGTGTGCGTGTGCGTGTGCGTGTGCGTGTGCGTGTGCGTGTAAATAAGAGGGAGCTCAACATCCTTTCTGATTAAGGGACCACAGATCAAAGTAGTGGAGCTGCAGTGATGTACTGAGGACCGAAAATTGATGACAAACTGTCCTGAGATAAGAGAAATCAACGAGTTTAGGACAATGGCCTGGCTCTTGCAGAAATCAATAGGAGTTAAGACAAAGCGCGCCACTGCCAGTACAATAGGACATTTCAATTTTAATAGGTCAATGGCCTATGACTGGGGCCTCAGGACATCACTGTCCAGAGCTGTGCTGGTGTGGCATTCTCAAAATGGATTTGTTCTCAACTTGTCTGCGCATGTGCGAAATCGATCATGACATACCATCAAATTTTATCTTTTGTGTATTCGACATTAAATTGACCCTAAACAGAGTAAACCTATCCCTAACCCTAACAATTAACATGATTTTTATTGATTTGTTTTTTCAAAAGGCTTGCTAGGACCAATTGAAAACTAAACCAAATTCATTTGACATTGAGGAGACATTTATTATGATTTAACCTTTACCGGACTTCTGGGGTCGCCCACGACCCCTTGACACACAAAAAATGTTATACTTATATCTCTAAAACTATTTAAGCAATCTTCATGAATTTCATGACTTTGTCAAAAACGTAAATGGCTTTATAAGTGTGTTAAATTTCATTTATGTGCATAAAATAGAAATTACGTAATATGACGCGTAATTTTGATATACCTGTCCGGATGACGGGCTCTCCCACGACCCCTACTTTAAAGAGCACTGCAGTGCATTGAGTAGGGGTCATGGGAGACCCCCGCCATCCGGACAGGGATAAACACATAGGTGCCTTTTTGACAAGTAGGGGTCATGGGAGACCCCCGCCATCCGGACAGGGATAAACACCTCGGAATTTGCTCTTTGCTGAGTAGGGGGTCGTGGAAGACCCCCGCCATCGTGTCCGTGTAGTCAAAAGCATGATCCGGTAAAGGTTAATAGGCCGCGAGGCCTAGGCTGATGAAGCCTGTCCCTATCTACCTACCTGTGCCAACTGAATTTTAAAAATAAAAATAAAAAAGACGCTTGAGGCCACGAGGCCTAGTCGTCTTAAATGACCTGACCTACCTAAATAACCTTATAAATTCTGTTTGCACATGCGCAGACAAGTTGAGAACAAATCCATTTTGAGAATGCCACACAGTGACACTGGTCAAGCCTTGCTCCCAGGGAGTGTAGTGTAACTAGGTGCTCAAAAGTCATTTTTAAAATTTCAGATCTGATAAATTAAAATATTACCAATGGATAGATATTGTAATTCTGTGCACATTGACATACAAATTGTTTTTCTAGCTTAATTACTAAATTAGATCATTTTTTTCCGCAAAGTAAAATGGTAAAAAGTGCCATTTTGGAGCAGCTGAAACTTAAGTAACTTTCCATCAGCATACTTGATTCTGTTTATACATATTCTACATATACATAACTGTGTACATACCTTATTTTTTTCAAGTTTCTGACCCAAACTGATTTTGAGTTATAAGCCTTTAAATATGTTAAAAATTGTAATTTGTACCTGCGGAAATAATAAATTGTCAAAAAATCATATTTCCCTTGCTGTTTGACCTACAAAGACAAATAATACACCATAATGCTCAGAATGATGAGTTCTGTCTGATGCATGTACTTAAAAAGTTATGAAATAAAGATGAAAAAAAAATCATTTTGGGGGCACCTGACCTTGATTACATCATACCGATGGGTGATTTTGGCACTGTCTCAGAGCAGTTTCCGTCATTTTCCTGCCTAAACAAGTATATTTTGGCTTCAAAATTAAAGATTGTGATAGTGTGTGTGTGTGTGACTGTGTGTGTGTGTGTGTGTGTGTGTGTGTGTGTGTGTGTGTGCACCTGCGTGAGTGTGCGTGTGCGCATGTGTGTGTGTGTGATTCTGTGGGTTATGTCTGAGTGGGCAAACCAAAATGATTTTTTATGCTCCATGCCACAGTATGGTGAAGCACTAATTTAATCTCCTTTAGCCAGTCTGGTTCTACATAACAGTACATGTATACTATTTTATGAAATTTGGTAAACCATTATACTTGCAAATTTTGATATGTGAAAAAAAAGAAAAAGTAATTACATTGGCTCTGAAAAGTGGTTAGTGTGGTGTGTGTGTGTGTGTGTGTGTGTGTGTGTGTGTGATGCATAAATGGTGTAAAGTAGTGAAAGAAACTTTTTGAACATAAATATAATTTGTGCATTATAGCCGCTGTGAGTCTTTGATCGAAAATTTAGTGTTAATAATACTATAATAGATTTGTTTATGCTACATCAATTATGTCATTTATGATCAAATAAAAACCAGTAAAGCATTGATGTGTAGTGGGGGGGGGGGGGGGGGGATAAGCGTAGATGTGTGGGAGGGAGTGGGAGAGCTTTAATTTGATGAAAGAAGACATCACCCAAAAAACCCCAGAAAAAAGCTATTTATAGTAACAAAGGAAATGCAAAAACTTATTTAATCTTATAAGTACTAAGTAAAAAAAATCCAAATGCATGCAAGTTTGAACACAAGAAGAAACATGTCGTTTGCCTAATTAACTTTATTCATATTCAATGAGTTCTATAAAAACAGAAACATCCGTGTAGTTAGACCTGGTTTCGTTTTCATCGGCAGGCTTTCATTCAAAACCTGAAGAAATTAGGTCATGTGACCGAATTCTTTTGATCATTTCTCATAAATACCTTTGTTAAGACTTAAGACGATAATAAAAGTGCTAAACAACTTGTCTGTTCACCTCAAAACCGATTGTAAACAATATTATGGACAGTTAATCAAACGACTTCGATTTATCTGTTAAATTTCCCAAGTATCCGAACTCCGATCTCAGATTTTTTCCTTGAATCGTGCTGATTGAATGTGGCCGATCGGGTTCCGTAAATGCGATGATAAGTTCTTATTATTTACAGAAGATAGATCAATAACAATGGTTTCACTTCGTTGTTACAATATTTTTCTTACCACTGCATAAATCCTCAAGCAAATAGGGGCCTAATGAGCGCGAGCTAAGATTTTGTTGATCGCCAAATAGGCTACGCAAGCGAGCGTCTATTTTATTTTTAGGCTTGAGTGACAGAGTGGCTACGGAGCTACCATGTCGCACATTTCGGTATTTCACCAGCAGTAGGATTAGGAATGTTTTACAGTGATGAAAATTGGATATTCTAAAGAAGAAAGCCTGCTGAATCGACTGGATATTTTCAATTTGTCGTACGTGGACCGGAAGTTGACCAAATTTTCGTTCAAAATTTTCTTACTTCTACTTCGTCTTTCCGCAAGCATAAAAATACGAAACGATAGAGAAAAGCTAGCTCTTTCTTTTAAGCTATATCATGAGCAGCTGTGCGTTTTCTACGGTTAGCGGAACGGCGATTTTTGTGGTAGGTGTGATGCCACAAATCACCCGCCATCGGACTGCCGCGGGGTATAATTAAGCCATATTATTATTAAACTTAATTTTAAACACACTAATCACTATTCGCTCATAAACATTAACAAAACTCACACAGATTGACAGAATGAAAGAACAAAGTCTCAACTTTTGATTGCAATAATTTTTTTGAGATTGAATTCAAAGCAAACGGACAGGAACAGATTGAAAAGAGGTAGTGAGCAGCAGAGGTTTTAGTCATGGAAAGGTTTGGAGTACCTAGTGTAATGCTAGCCGGATTGGTCAAACCTGGATACTGCAAAATAAAGGTCTGTCGCCCCCCCCCCCCCCCCCCTCCCTTATTTAAAAAAATAAATAAAATCAAGAATTAAAAAAATCAGTTTTTGCCTTCCCATCCTGCTTGCAAAGCTTGATCTTCCTTCCTTCCAGTAAGTGACCACAGTCATTGAGTCAAACTTGACTATTCTCAAATTCTGTCACTGTAATTGATTATTCATTAAATGATTAAAACAAAAATTCAGGCAACTAGATCAACGGGCTTATCCTCATCATGAGAAAGTGAAAGTGAGAATGGTTTAAAGCCTACTGTCGTACTGAAAAATGAAACCAGAAATGACTCATCCAGCAGACGTCACTAAAAATTAAATTTCATGATTCATGTAAAAAAAAAAAATCATTAGCAGCAAACATTGCATGCTCATTGAATCCAAAATTTCAATGATACTTTGCACTTACATTTTGCAAAATATCGCACAGCTCCTTCCAGCGTCTGTTTCTTTCGAGAATCATTCATTTTGCAGTTTCCGCCAAGACAGTGATTTCCAGCAAGTTTGAAAGTTCTGCCATGTCGTCTACTCTCAACAAATCTCGTAAAAGACGATGCTTCAGAAATTAAGCTAGGCAAACAAAACGACCCTTTCAGTCTGAGCTGTTTAAGAATATTCAGTTTGAGAACACCCGGCCATGTTTCTGTCTGGATACGTCACTAAAATCGCGACTCTCTCTCTCTCTCTGAGTCTGTGTGTGTGCAGGGATGTAGGCCCTACATCCCTGGTGTGTGCCAGAGAAAGAGTGTGTGTCTGCCTACTATGAGAGTGTGTTTGCCTCTGTGTGTGTGCGCATGCGCGTATATGTGTTTGTGTGTATGTGTTTCCAAGCAATTAAAAATCATATGGCTTCCTTCTTCTTCTCTTTGGGGCCCACGATCATTAAATTGATCATTCTGGCATCCTTAGGGGGGAGAAAGACTGAAAAAAGGGGGTGTCGGTTCCATCTGATACTGGGCCCAAGCTGCTGCATTGACATAGGGGGGGTTCGGGTTTAGTGACCCAGCCAGCTCGCGCCCGCTGCTCGGGTCTGAGGCGTGATGCTGCGTCCTGGAAACAGGGTGTGGAGGGGTTGAGTGAGGGGGGGAAGGGGGGGGGGCTGATGGGCTTATTGATGATCCCCTTGCACCGCTGACCCACTGGGGGTAGCAGCAGTGTAGGAGCAGAGGTCGTCCTGCCGCAGATCATTCCACTCCCTGATGGTCCTTGGGAGGAATGCATTTTGCCCTCTAGATTGGTTCTTTTTGTTATTTATGAGGCCATTTACATATAAACCGCTTTCTGGATGCGGATTCAATCTGTTTTCAGAGCGTACGGTCTCGTTGCATTTACACTAGAAAATACAAACCGCTCTGACCTCGTACTGAACCCTGAATGACCCTAAAGGCAGCCTGACATGAATGCCTGCACCGGCGCAAAAGAAGCAGCATGTGGTTTTGCTGTGTTCCTGGTTCTCCTTCTTCTTAGGGGATGTTTATCCTGCCCCGCGCTCACCGGTTTTTATTCAGACCATTAATAGCGCACAGGATGCGTGCTATGTGAATGTGTGTCATCCATCCCACCACGGCCTACTTGTACTGAATAGTGGGATGGGCTTTAACGTGTGCGCAATATTTTGTGCATGCGTTCGCACACGGGACCTCGGTTTTTGAAAAGTCTCATCCGAAGGACTTTTTTCCCAACTTACGTCAGGTACCCATTTACACCTGGGTGGAGTGAGGAAAATAGGAGTAAAGTGCCTTTCCCAAGGACACACCGCTGTGACCCGAGCTGGGTTCAAACCTGCGCACTCGCAAACCTGACGGATTACGAGCTAGCGACTCTTACCAACTGAGCAACAGCGGGTTGACACGGAAGAGAAGGCAAAGAGCTCAAAGATTGAGATTTCTGATTGACGAGAATGCACAGACAAGAAAGCTATTGATTTCAGTGTTTCTGTCATTGTTTGCTTCATATTTTCGTGCAACATTCAGGCACTAGATTTTGAACATCAACCACGCATAGTGCGAAGTGTGTGGTGTGTACAGTGCTCCTCAGATTGCTGTGTTCCTCTTTAATTTTTTTTTTCTTTCCAATACGCACAAAAACTAAACTGTTTCTTTTTGGTCCATTCAATTTGACTTGTATTTGGTCATCCGCAAACCTTGTGGTATATAGCTTATCTGACTGGTTACCCTTGATAAACAAAAACACGTTTATGATACAGAAAAGAGAGCTAGAGAGAGAGAGAGAGAGAGAGAGAGAGAGAGAGAGAGAGAGAGAGAGAGAGAGAGAGAGAGAGGTCCCCTGAAGTCGGAGTAAGGCTGCCCATGTGGCGGGGCCCTTTAAAAGCAGCCAAACACGTAATCTTCCCACCCAAGGCCATGCGAAATGTTCACAGAGTGTTTTTAAGCTGGGGAACGAACAAAAAAACCTGATAGAAAGAGAGTGACGGAGAGGGAGAGAGAGAGAGAGAGAAGAGAGGGGGGGGAGAGTGTACGGGTGTGTCACGTGCAGTGTGTGTGTCACTCTGTGTGTGTGTGTGTGTGTGTGTGTGTGTGTGTGTGTGTGTGTGTGTGTGTGTGTGTGTGTGCGTGCGCGCGCGCGCGCGCGCGCGCGCGCGCGTGCGTGTGTGTGTGCGTGCGTGTGTGTGTGTGTGTGTGTGTGTGTGTGTGTGTGTGTGTGTGTGTGTGTGTGTGCGTGTGCGTGCGTGCGTGTGCGTGTGTGTGCGTGTGTGTGTGCGTGTGTGTGTGTGTGTGTGTGTGTGTGTGTGTGTGTGTGTGTGTGTTATAACATAATCATGTATATAATCATAATATGATCATTTAGTGTTTTTCTTTTTTACATTGTTAGATTTTGTTTATTTTGTTTTAGGTCTGAATGCTAGTTTATATTCATGTTACGAAAAGTGTGTCGCTTAAATGGTATAATTGTATCAGGGATCCTGTGTAATGAGAGAGAGAGAGGGGGGGGGGGGGGGGGAGGAGAGGAGAGAGAGAGAGAGAGAGAGAGAGAGAGAGAGAGAGAGAGAGAGAGAGAGAGAGAGAGAGAGAGAGAGAGAGAGAGAGAGAGAGAGAGAGAGAGAGAGAGAGAGAGAGAGAGAGAGAGAGAGAGAGAGTATGGGCCGTGTGTACGCATGCATTGGTGCATTCCTTCCTGCTGCTTGTTGACATTTTCATTAGTTTCTGCGAGGGTGAGGTGTTATCAGAGAGTGACAGTGCTGGTGAACGAGGGTGGATGCCTTTGTGAGTGAGAATCATGTTATTTGGGTTACTTTTTTTTTCTTTTTTTTGACTGGAATGTTGGTAGTATGACTATCTTGTTGATTTGAATGCATGTTATTCATCTTTCAATGTTGTTTTTGTGAAGCGCATTGAGCATACTACTGTATTGATTGTAGCGCTATTTAAAATGAAATTATTTTTATTATTAAAGC
>CM065681.1:9487784-9560284 GCA_017654935.2 Phymorhynchus buccinoides | reverse complement strand
CTACGAACAGCACCGCATGCACGAAAACGACAAAATTGAGACAACTTGCATTATGATTATGTCAAGGCATCAAGGCATGGTCGGAACAATCTCCCGGAGCAGGCTGTTGAGGCGGGGACCTTGGGCACCTTCGTGTCCTGGGTCTCCAAATCGCAATAACTTTACCCCACCCCACCTCTCTCTCTCTTTTTTTGGTTTCCTTTTTGTCTTTTCTTTCCCCCCCCCCCCTTTTTTCCCAGTGGCGCGGCATCACGCTGGGGCCCGATTAGCGGGACCTGGCTGGCTGGTTCATTCTCTCGCTTGGCGCAGCATCACGTTAGGGGCCGATTAGCGGAACCTGGCTGGCTGGGCCAGGCTTCTATCTTCTTCTTCTTCTACTGTCAACTTTTTTTCTTTTCTTTTTTTTCTTAGTAGTATTTCAGTGTGCATTTCCGCAGATTCCCCTAAAGTTACAGCGACAGAATAGTCAGAAGTGACTGGTTGCTCTACAGGAAAGAAGATGCAAGAAATGCGACACACCAGTCGGAGAAAAAGACAATGGGGTAGAGTGTGGGGACTGTAAACACTGGTACCACAAAGAGTGTACTGCCATGACAGACAGGGAATATGAATTTCTGACTGAAGGAAATGTTAGTATTCAATGGAAATGTCCCATGTGTGTCAAGGGGATAGGGGGAGAAGATTGGCAAGCTTGAAGGCAAAATTGAATAGCTCTCAAAGCAGGTGATAAAACTGACAGACAAAATTGTCAATCTAGAAGAAGGGTGCGCAGGGGAATCTCTCGAGCAAAAGATCGAGGAAACGGTTGAGAGAAACTTTGATTCTGGATTAACATTTGATAATCACATTAACATGGCTAGTATATTAGTAAAGGCAACAAAATGCTGGACATAATTAGAATAAGTTTTATTGGTTTAAATAATAAAGTAAGTTTAAAACTATATAAAAGTTTGGTCAGATCTCATCTAGAAAATATAGAAATCAGGTCTGGAGTCTGTTTTAAAAAAGGCAATCAGCAGCATTAGAAAGGGTCCAAAGAGAGCAACAAAATTAGTTTAACGTGTTAGTCACATTGATTGCGAACACAGAGTAAGGAAGTTGAATTTGCCATCTGATCTCTGAAATATAGTACTATTAGAAGAATTTGTGGGGATCTGATAAACACATACAAACTTTTTCACAGTGATAACAATACTAATAAATATGTATTCCAGCTAACAACTGACTCAAGAACCCGTAACAGTTTCTTAAAAATACTAACCCAGTATAGCCGAACTAATATTATAAATTTTTTGTTCTCTAACAGAGTAACAAAGTTTTGGAATACTCTTCCTGTTCATATTAAACGAGCTCACAATCTAACAACATTCAAAAACCTCCTTGATAATTACACCAACATCTCAAGCCTGCAGTATGAGCATGACTTGAAGGCAGATTTGCCAAAAAATTAAATAAAATAAAAACCTCTCATCTGTGCAAAAGTTCAAACAAAAATGAAAGGACAGTGAAGAGGCTGCAAGGCCTAATGTCCTAACTACCTGACCTACACTACAGAGGCTACACTTTATGTTTGTTCAATGATTGTGATCCTATTTAACTTTTGTATCTTATTGTTGAGACTGTTTTGAGCAATGCTATTTTATTATTGGTTAAAATCAAGATCTCTCTCTCTCTCTCTCTCTCTCTCTGTCTCTCTCTCTCTCTCTCTCGCTCTCTCTATTCCTCCCTCCCTCCCTCCCTCCCCCCTCTCTGTCTGTCTGCATCTCTGTCTCTCTCTGTCTCTCTCTCTCTCTCTCTCTCTCTCTCTCTCTCTCTCTCTCTCTCTCTCTCTCTCTCTCCTCTCTCTCACTCTGTCTGTCTGCATCTCTCTCTCTCTCTCTCTCTCTCTCTCTCTCTCTCTCTCTCTCTCTCTCTCTCTCTCTCTCTCTCTCTCTCTCTCTCTCCACAGTGACACATTGCACACACACACACACACCGATTGGGGATGTTTATCCTGCCCCACACCCAAAGTCTTCATTTAGACTGCTATTGGCGCACAGGATGCATGCTTTGTGAGTTTGCGTCATCCATTCCACTGGCAACACAGGGCCTACTCGTACCGAATACTGGAATGGGATTTAACACGCGCAAGATCTTGTGCGTGTGTTCGCACACGGAACCTCAGTTGTAGGTCTCATCCGAATGACTAGGAAATAGGAGTAAAGTATATGTCCCAAGGATACTACACCGTGAACAGTTGGATTCAAACCAGCGCACTCGCAAACCCGTTGGATTACGAGTGGCGACTCTAACCAACTACACCACAGCGTCTCCCTCTCTCTCTCTCTCTCTCTCTCTCTCTCTCTCTCTCTCTCTCTCTCTCTCTCTCTCTCTCTCTCTCTCTCTCTCTCTCTCTCTCTCTCTCTCTCTCTCTCTCATGCACACACACACATACACACACACACACACATAAATCTCATTCAATTTTTTTATGTAATATGTTAATTCATCTTCTTCATTACCATAAAGACTGGACTATAACTAGTATAAGACGCACCTGTATATAAGCTGCATCCCTTAAATTGACAACACATTAGGTGTTTATTCACATATAAGGCGCACCAGTTTATAAGCCGCAGGTAAAATTATATGTACAAAGCAAATATAAATTCTCCTATTAGAACATGAGTATTTAATGCTCTCATACACTTTAAGCATGAGGTTTGAAACTATTCATTACCAAAACAAGAGCTCTAAAGGAGCTCAAAATGGGCCGAAGAATGTGACCAGAAACAGATTTAATCATACTGATAAATGTAGAAAGGACAAAAATCCACAGATAAGCTGCATCAGTCTATGGCTCCCCCCCCACCTGCGTGTGCATCTCGACCCTTCCAACGGAAGTGTCGCCATCTTAGTCAGATTTGTGTGTAAACAGCATCGATCTGGCATTTTTCAAACAAAGTTACTGACTAAGATGGCGGTCTCCCATAATATGGCACGCTCCTTGTGGCCGGATATGACGTGGGTACAAGCCATAAGCCGCATGGGCCAAAGTTTTTAAAAAAAAGTAGCGTCTTTTAGTCCGCATTTTATGGTAAATGCACCTTTGTTTTTTAGCAGTGAATAAAATGCATTTTTGTTATTTGCAGGATTGAATGAAGCTACATCTAGCAGACAATGACATAGAACAGCGAAAAGAAGTGAACTCGTCTAACTAAAGGGAACTTTGTTTCGTGTTGTGGTGACAATGGATGACAAGAGCTACGCCAAAAGCATCGACCTCCCACCAGACCAGATCTTCAGGAATCTCAAGAACGCCAAATGTTTTGCTATCGATATTGGTAAAGATTTCGTGCTTTCTGGTTTGAATATACAGTTTATTAACAAATAAGATATACAAAAAATGTGTGTGTGTGTTTTTCATGTGGGAAGGGGGGGGGGTGTCTGTGTGTGGCTGTGCTGCTATGTGCATTTGTCTGCAAATGTGTGTGAGTGCATGCATCACACCTACCTGTGTTTTTAAATTATTTGCTAACCTCACAGTATGTGAAATATTTCCAATTTGAAAATCTGTTTAATGCTCCATATTTTCATAAAAATGTGTTTGCTGAGCTGTCAGTTGATGACTTGTGTCACACTCTCTTAATCATAAACCATTTTGAGTTTGTTTGATGATGATTGTTAGACAGTAACTTTTCATTTGTTTACTGGTAACTGCTAATTTGATTCTGCCTTATGATAAGTATTCTCAGATCTGTGTATAATCATTAGGCAATACCCACACAATTACAATATATTTATATATATCTCTTTGTTAATAATGGTTTGCTTATTGTTTAACAGGCGGTTCCCTTGCCAAAGTGGCCTACAGTTCAGACTGGCAGCGAAGAGCACCCTTTGTCTACGATGAGCCAGATTCTGTGAGTTCTCTGCAATCCGTTTGCTAAATTTGTCCAATTAAGTGAGTGGCTTGTGTAAGGAAACTCTTGAGAGAGCTGGACAAAAGAGGATCTTCAGAGAAGAAACTTCACCCGCCCCCACCCCTTCCCAATCAAATGGTCATGCCCTGATTTCCTTGCACCCTAAGTGGTCATGACTTTGGATGCCTCTCTGTTGTTACCACTTTTAGTTTTATATTGTCAGTGATTTAAACCACAGCTTGGATATATCATCCAAAGTCGGAGTGTGGCTGCCCATGTAGCTGGGTAATCAAAAAACCCAGTTACACACATAATGTTCTCATCCCTAGCTGGTGAATTTGTACCATAGTGTTCAAGTGGTTCGGCTGTTGGGATTATCCCTGGAGTCTTTAAGCCAGGGTACGACAGCAACAACAACAACTTGGATATATAGCACATGAGCAGTGACATTCTATTTCTTTGGTCACTAACTTCAAAAACTGAGGAAGAAGTAAAACAAAATAGTAGAACTGAACTAGTTCTTCTTCATCTTTGCAATTATTTTAGATGAACACCCCAGCACCCAAAGTAAAGGCAGCAGCATGCAGCCAAGTCCCCACAGCTGCTGAAGAGCTTCTGGGTGTAGTGCTAACTAAAGAGATATTCAGAACTGTTCATCCTTCTGTGATAATTCTTTTTTTTCTGCGTTCCCAGGCCATAAGGCCACAATGGGTACATATGTGTTCGTTTTCCAGTTTTCACTGGTGTCCTCACTGCATTCAGCCGACAAATTCCGATTTCGGAGGAGCTCAAAAGAGATAACTATATGGAAGATTTTTTTTTTAAAGGCTGTAGAATGGGCAAAAAAGTCAGAAGGATAGTAGCAAGGAAAAAGGCAGAGTCAGAGAAGATGGGGAACTATTTGTATGGAAGACCCCCCGGTATCCCCACGGGGGATCTTTGATAATGTAAAGTGCGCTATGATGGTTCACATATTAGAGATATTACCTGTATTTGTTCTTACTTTGATGATGATAATTATTATGTTGATGATTGTTATGATATATTGACAATGATGATGATGATGAGAAAACATGATGATGCTTTCAACGTAATTTCCAGGAAGGTCCCATCTACAGCATCTCCGAGAAAGAGGAGACGCTGGTTCGGCTGCACTTTGTGAAGTTTGAGACCAAGCACATCGAGAGGTGCCTGGACTTCATCCTCACCAACCTGATCGACTCCAAGGAGTTCATGCGCGACAAGATCATCAAGGTCACCGGGGGAGGGGCCTACAAATACAAGAACCTCATCACTAACAAGCTGGGTGTACAGTAAGTGTGTGTGTGCCAGTAAGTCAGAAAGATAGTAGACGGTAGAAAACAAAGAGAAAAAGCAGAGTCAAAGAGAGTGACAGATTAGAGGAAGTTACAAGCACAGAACTTCCAGAAGGTGGAACTATTTTTACGAAAGACCCCCCGGTATCCCCACGGGGAGAGGGGGCGGGGTTGTCCAGCTCCCCATATGGAGGCACGAGGCATCCACCCACTGCCCCACTGGGTTCTTTGACGTGGGCGAAGTCCGTGAGCAGACGGGACCTTGGCTTTTGACGTCTCACCTGAAAGACTTAACATTCACGCCATAAGGTATAGTGGAGAGTAAGCAAAATAACGTTCTACTCCTGCCATGAATGAACCCGGATTTGTTGCTTTACGAGGCGAATGGTTTGTCTCTGAGCCACTCTACCACTGTGTGTGTGTGTGCTGTGTGCATATGCACTGGTTACTCATGTCCAAAAACATCCCCACAATAAACAAAACTTTGCCTTGGCTTAAGGCTATGTCAGTAAACGAAACCTAGCCCATCCTTTCAAAATACCTGCCACCTCCACTGCTATCTGAAGGTCATACTTGGACATGAATTGGTAATACACACAAACAGACACAAGCACACACACACACACACACACACACACACACACACACACACACACACACACACACACACACACACACACACACACACACACACACACACACACACACGCACACACACACACACACACACACACACACACACAAACACACACACACACACACACACACACACACTCACACACACACACTCACACACACACAAACACACACATACACCACACACACACACACACACACACACACACACACACACACACACACACACACACACACACACACACACACACACACACACACACACACACACACACACACACACATGTACATGCACACAAACACACACACACAACACACTCACACACATCATTTTGTCTGTCAGGGTGGACAAGGAGGATGAGATAGAGTGCCTTATCTGCGGCTGCAACTTTCTGCTGAAGAACATTCCTGATGAGGCCTTTGTGTACCAGCGACACAGGAGCCCCGACTATCACTTCCAGGGCGTGGACCAAGATGTGTTCCCTTACCTTCTGGTCAACATCGGCTCTGGGGTCAGTTTGGTCAAGGTGGGTTTCATCTTACATGTTTGTCTTGTTCTTTTCTTCTTTTCTTCCCCCTTGCAAAGAAGGTTCTCTTTTCTTCAATGATTTGCACATACTAACAAAAATGTATGCAAACATCATCAATAAGTATGAACAGCTTATTAACAATCCAATTACACCATAGCATCGGAAAATGACCAAATAGGCGTAGTGTTTACATATGCACACAACTTCATCTTTTTCATATACAAACATAATAATTTGGTACCTGTCTCAGGACCAACCTCCTGGAACAAACTTCCTCTCTCCCTCCGTCAGCGACCGACTCTCTCTGCTTTCAAAGCTAACCTCAAAACCCACCTGTTCCCCCGTCATTAAAGCTCCTCTCTCTTTATCTTCTCTCTCTTGCCATTAGGTCTGTTTCTGCTATATTCCATTTATGTTATCCGTGTGTGTTCGCTTTGTATTGCGTTTTTGTTTGAATGCGCTTTGAATGCTAACGTGTGTGTGCGCTTTGATTTGATTTCTATCAAGATTCAGCGCCGTATAAATACTGTATGTTGTTGTTGTTGTTGTACCTACAAATCAAAACCTACAAGAATACATTACCTGCTAATAGGAGTTTCATCTTGCATTTACTTGTTCGCTACTTCTTCATGCTCATGACTTTCAACCTCAATGTGTCGTGTGGTGGTTGTTTTTTCATGAAGTTAACCCCTTGACTGCCAGAGAAAATTGAAGAACAAAATCGTTGGGCAAATCATGCCTTAAAAAAGACAACTGATAGAGCCAATCTGGCAAAATGGTGTGGGGATATAACTCTGTTGACTGTGTTAGAGCAAAGGCCAGCATATCAGTGATGTCATCAGGTCAGTACGTAATACGTTGGTGGCAGTCAAGGGGTTAATCCTAATCTGATATTAACCCTATCCCTTTCCAAAGCTAGGCAAAATGTTGGTTCTTAGTGAACATTTTCAGTGAGAAAATTTTGTGGAGATGGGCAGCGAAATTGCATCCTTGCCTAATTTGTTCTGCATTGTTTTTATTTTTGTGTGCACAAAGCTGACATGAAGGCAGGAATCTGTTTTAATGTTTAAAGATTTGCATTAAGAGTTGAGCTTTGCATTACATCGGAACAGTTGTATTATTTTGGAGCAGGTACAATGACAACTAAGAGGATTGCAGGAACATCAACCGTAATGTTTGACATCATGCTTTGCATTCAATGAGAGCTGTGCTCATGAGTGGAATCTGAAACAGGTTTGAAAGAATCAGAGGCGTCAACTGTGGTGGTTTTTAGATCATTAACCTTTGTTCTAACCGAGAGGTGATCCTCCGAAGTCGGAGTGTGACTGCTCACGTGGCGGGGTAATCAAAAACGGTCGCACACGTAATGTTCTCATCTCTAGCTGGTGCATTTGTGCTGTACTGTTCAAGGGCTACCGATAGTTGCTCCTCGACATTTGCTCCCCAACAATTGCCCCTTGACAATTGCTCCTAGGTGTGATTCCTCCCGAAGCATTTGCTCCTTGGATTTTTGCCCCTCGAACAATTGCTCCTAGTCTATGTAATAATTGCTCCTTTCCAAACCCAAACCCCACCCCCACCCCACCCCTCCCCCTCCCCCCACATACATGCAATCATGCTTGCATTTAACAGTAGTAGTGAAAGCTAAAGACTAGCAGTGTGAAATGCTTACATTTATTCTATTTATTACATCGTTCAAAATGATCGTTCACGAATGTTGCTAACAAGTAAAGCTGCCCCCCCCCCCCCCCCCTGAAAGATGCCTTTTATTTAGATACCTTTCATAGCAATGGACGAGAAAAATAAAGAAAAATAGAAGCAACTGTCTGAGGAGCGAAAAAACCAAGAAGCTAATGTGCGAGGAGCAATTGTTCAAGGAGCAATTATTCCAGGAGCAAGCATCCCAAGGAGCAATTATCAAGGAGTAATTGTCGCGAGGCAATTATCAAAGGTCGTGGACCCACTGTTCAAGTGCTTCGACTGTTGGGATATTGTTGTTGTTGTTGTTTTCGTTCCCCAGCTTAAATGCTCTGGGGGCACACCCAGTGCTATGTGAACATTTCGCATGGCCTTGGGTGGGAAGATTTTGTGTATGGCTGCTTTTAAAGGGCCCCGTCACATGGGTGGCCATACTCCGACTTCAGGGGATGGCTGTTGGGATGATCCCTGGAGTTTTTAAGCCTGGAACAACAACAAAACGACAGGTGTTGTACATTTCCAGTGATGGCTAAATGGGAGCTGTGGTGTGTGTGTTTCTGCAAAAAACACTGTGCTTGAACATTGACTGTTTGGTTAGAGGAACCTTGATTATGATTTTTGTGCTTGAACATGGATTGCTTGGCATAAGGTTGCAGTGAACGAAAGCTTATTGTGTTTAGTGTGTATGGTTCTGCAGGTGGAGTCAGACAACAAGTTTGAGAGGATCGGAGGGACATCGACCGGAGGGGGCACTTTCTGGGGTCTGGGATGTCTACTGACGCAGGCCAAGGTAGCGATCCGTCCATATATCTGATTTTTAGTGTTAAATTTTGTTTCTCTGTGTGTATTTGTTAAAGCCTTTCTTTTCTAGTTTAAGAAAAAGAACAAAAGAACACTTTGATTTTGTTTTTACCTTGTGTTTTTATCCCTTTTTAATACGTGGTAAGATTTAATGTGGTGACAGCCCTCACATGGCCTTTGTTGTCGACGGGACTATAATTTTAATCTTAATCTTTTCTAGTTTTTAGTTTTTTTGACATATTAGTGTGGGCATTTGTTTTTGCGTGGATTTTTATCAAAACAAACAAATGCAAATGTTTCATTTGTAAATTTTGTTATAGTTGCTTACTGCTTTAACCTGTTTGTCCAGTCGTTTGATGAGCTGCTGGAGCTGGCGGAGAAGGGTGACCACCGGTCAGTGGACATGCTTGTGAAGGACATCTACGGGGGAGACTACAACCACCTGGGGCTGGGCGCAGACATCATCGCCAGCAGCTTTGGAAAGGCCACCAGACTGGACGGTCAGTTGCTGTGATGCACTGTTATTCAGGTTGTTGTCATGCATTACAATTTGGAAAGGCCACCAGACTGAACGGTCAGTTGCTGTGATGCACCGTTATTCAGGTTGTTGTCATGCATTACAATTTGGAAAGGTCACCAGACTGAACGGTCAGTTGCTGTGATGCACTGTTGTTCCGCTTGTTGTCATGCATTACAATTTCCTTATTTGTTTCTTTGTTTGTCTTACCCTGGCTTAAAGACTCCAGGGATAATCCCAACAGCCGAAGCACTTGAACACTATGGTACAAATGCACCAGCTAGGGATGAGAACATTACGTGTGTGACCGTTTTTGATTACCCCACCACGTGGGCAGCCACACTCCGACTTAGGAGGATTTTAGACTGATAATGTTATGCTAGGAGCTTGTCATGGCTTAAGACAATCCCACAGCCATTCAGAACATAACAACATTTTGATGTAGCCTTGGCGGTTTAGCTTATGTTAACTGGTCTGACACAGCCTCATGCCAAGGCGTACAATTTCCTTATGACTATGAAGTTGTTCTTGCATTCAGTTGCTTTCATAAGCTTACTCAGGCATCAGAACTGTCAGAGGATCCGCAAATTTCAGAGGTTTTGCTTTTTTATGGAGTGTAGTATTTTCTGTTGAAGAGCTTTTTAAAGAGATTTCTCACTGCATTAAGTGTTTTGGGTCATGTTGGGAATTGATTTCAGTGTTGTTCGTTCACAATTTGGGGTCTTGGGGCCCTTGTACCGCACTTTTCAGAGAATTGGACTTCAGACAATTCTGATGACTGGTACTACAACCCTTTAAACAAAACACCTTGTTAATCTGTTAAGAGTTGTCCTTTGTAAGTTATTTCCAGTTTGATCTGCCACTGTTGTTGTTAACAAACCACACAACTGCAAAGCCTTGACTGTAGGACATGTGAAGAAAATAGCAAGAAAACCTGTATTTTCAAAAATAATTATTTTAAATGGAGTGAAGAAGTAAAAGGTCTAAAAACAAAAATTAAATCATTGATTTCCAAAATAAGACCTCATTTTCTGCCTGTCAGTTATTTTACTGTTGGAATTTTGTCCTAAAGGAGTTGCTTGGTTTGGAAACTACAATAGAAATGCATATTTTGTCCTTACAAATTTGAGTTACATGATTTGGGAACATCAGGGGTGCACTTTATGTACTATTCTCTCCTGGTAAAATTGGCTTGCTGTGTGGCAAGCCAGTCTGTCGTTTCCAACTATGACTGCCAAGTACAATAGCAAAGGGAGCAACTGCTATTTGGAGAGCTGGGCTAGAATGTGTTTATAGTGTAGATTCCTTGCCCGGGGTACATCCCCACTGGGTCACATAGTTTGAGAACTGAAATGGGGAAGCTCGTTTTGATATCTCTCCCTCTTCACCATGGTCACCACTACCCAACCAATACCCTGTAAGGTTTTACCAGTTCTTCTCCTTTGCATATTCTTCTTCTTCTTCGTTCGCTCAGACAGTTTCCTGTCATATTAGCGTAGATGCGTCATGCTGCCGTTATGCGCCTGACTAAGAAATAGTTAGGCCCAGCATGTCCGACTTCGGCTGAAGAAATCTTTGTAAGAATGTATGGAAAAAAGGCAGGAGAATGGACCAGTAAGATGGAAAGATAGCAGATGACAGTAAGCAAAGGGAAAAGGCAGAGTCAAAGAGAGTGATAGATTAGAGGAAGTTACAAGAACAGAACTTCAAGAAGGTGGGGGAACTATTGTTTTTTTGCATACCCTGGCTAAAATAATTCAGAGATCATCCCAACAGCGGAAGCACTTGGACACTATGGTAGAAGTGTATCAGCTATGGATGAGAACATTACATGTGTGACCGTTTTTCTTCTTCTTCTTCGATCGCTCAGACAGTTTCCTATCAATTATGAGTGCAGATGCATCATGCTGCCGTTATGCGCCTAAGTAAGAAATAATTAGGCCCAGCATGTCCGTCTTCGGCTGGAGGAAAAAATTTTGAAAGTGTTTCTTGAAAGGCAGGAGAATGGGTCGGAAAGGCAGAAAGATAGTAGATGACAGCAAGCAAGGGGAAAAGACAGAGTCAAAGAGAGTGATAGACTAGAGGAAGTTACATGCACAGAACTTCAAGAAGGTGGGGGAACTATTGTTTGCATACCCTGGCTAAAATAATCCTGGGATCATCCCAACAGCGGAAGCACTTGGACACCATGGTACAAGTGGATCAGCTATGGATGAGAACATTACGTGTGTGACCGTTTTTGATTACCCCCGCCACGTGTGGGAGAACTATTTATAGAAAAGACTCCCCGGTATCCCCATGGGGGAGGACAAAGATCCTTTGCATATGATTCAGGAGAGAGTTTCCAGAAGGAGGACCTGGTGCGCAGCCTGCTGCTGTGCATCAGCAACGACATCGGGCAGATTGCCTACCTGCAGGCCCGGCAGCACCGCCTCACCAAGGTCTACTTCGGCGGCTACTTCATCCGTGGCCACCCCCTCACCATGCACACCATCGCCTTCGCCATTAACTACTGGTCCAAGGTGAACGTCTCTCTCTGTCTTTCTGTTCATATTAAGTTACTTGAATGGTAATATCTATGATTGCTGATTTTGATATAATATGTTATAGCATATTTGTTTGATACTTTTGTATGATATAACTTGATTTGTTTATTACTATCATACTATTTATGATAATAATGATGCTGAGGCGTGTTATCCTTTGCTGATTTTATGTTTGCATGATGTGACATTTTTTTGTATTTTTTGCCTGTACTTTAAATTCCCAAATTTCCCCATCCTTATCCCCCTCTATGCCTCTTCCTCCCTCCTCCCTCCCTTTTCTTCTCATTTCTGCATTTACATATATTATTTAGCTTTCTTGTTTGATTTACTTTATTTTTCCCCAGGGCTGGGTGGAAAAAAGCATGTAACTTGCTTATCTTTTGTTCCCTGGTTAAATAAAATTTCGTTTTCGTTTTCATTTTCATATCTCTGTTTCTCTCGACATCTTATTCTTTCATCTTTCTTTGAAAGAGAGAGAGGGTTACCATATTTTCTGACTATGCTATAAGGCGATACTTTTTTCTCTCCCAGATTCACACCCCTGCGCCTTATAATGTGACTAACAAAATAGTAAGAAAATACAATAAGACAATCTGAAATTTGGGTAAAATTTGGGGGGTGCGCCTTATAGTCTGAAAAATATGGTACTTCATTTTTGGACACTCCTACACCATCTGCTTTGCTATTGACTATTGGCCCAAGGTAGAGATCTCTGTTTGTTTGTCTGTCCGTGTCTCCTTGTCTCACTGTCTCATGTCACTGTCTCTCTGTCTATCACTAAGTCTTACTTTCTCTTCTTTCTCTGAGAGGATTTCACTCGATGTAAGCTACTGTGATGTTTTTAACTCTAGACGTGTCATGTTTTTACTTGCTAAGTTTGCGATTGATTAATGTTTTTGAACAAAAGTATTTTAACAAAAAAACTTGTTTTACCTTGTGTTTTTATCCCTTTTTAATACGTGGTAAGATTTAACGTGGTGACAGCCCTGACATGGCCTTTGTTGTCGACAGGGCTATAATCTTAATCTTAACCTATCTTCTCTGAGAGGGAGGGAGGGATCACTTATGGACACCCCCTTGCCATGCGCATTACAGGCTTTGCCATAAACTATTGCTCTAAAATGAGTGATAGTTCTCTCTACACTCCCCCCTCCACTCTCTCTCTCACTCTCTTCTTGTATTTCTCTCCCGGAGTTGGGGGTAATGTATTCTCTCTCTCTTTGAGTGTGGGTCTACATTATCTGCAGGCACAGATGAATTCTTCATTAGAAATTAAAAATCATTATCCATGCTTTGCCATATTCAATTTCTCTTTTTTCAAAAAAATAAAGTTTTGTTGAGTTGAGTTCCTATTCTTTTAGTGAAATAAATGGACAACTACAAAATGTGACATTTGACAGGGAAACTTGTCCATGTTTCTTGGACAATACAAGTTTTGCTCCAAAAGCATGACTGACATAGATAGATAGATAGACATGCACCCTTGTGACAAAATTTGGAAGAACATTTAATTCAATTTGGATCCCCCCGTGGGGATACTGGGGGGTCTTTTGTATAAATAGTTCCCCCACCTTCTGGAAGTTCTGTGCTTGTAACTTCCTCTAATCTATCACTCTCTTTGACTCTGCCTTTTCCTTTGCTTACTGTCATCTACTATCTTTCTGCCTTACCGGTCCATTCTCCTGCCTTTTTTCACGAAACACTTTCAAAAACATTTCCTCCAGCCGAAGTCGGACTTGCTGGGCCTAACTATTTCTTAGTTAGGCGCATAACGCAACATGGCGCATCTGCGCTCATAATTGACAAGAAACTGTCTGAGCGATCGAAGAAGAATTCAATGGTCAACTTAGGATGATGATTTGACCGCCAGGGGACAATCAAACCAGTAGGGGCTTAGTGCATGATATTCTTAGTTGGGCATAGTGAGAGAGAGAGAGAGGGAAGGACTCATCTCCCTCTCTCTCTCTCTCTCACTACGCCCTACTATATATAAGAATATCACGCGCTAAGCCCCTACTGGTTTGATTGCCCCCTGGCGGTCAAATCATCGTCCTAAGTTGCTGATTTGGAGATATTGGCTACACTGTTTAATCGGAGTAACATCAAGCTGCACACAACCAACGACCCACAAGTTGTGCGTATCATTGCAGGGAGAGGTGCAGGCCCTGTTTCTGAGGCATGAAGGGTATCTGGGGGCTGTGGGGGCCTTCCTCAAAATAGCAGAGGAAGAAGGTAGGGACACTGTTTAATGTTATTAAAGACCCCCCACGTCATGTGTCACATTCCCTCTTATGCTTGGAATATTTCTTAAGATTTCTTACCAGCTATAAGAGCGAAAAACATGTGAAAACCATGATTTTGACACGTGATGTGGTGGGTCTTTAAAGCGCTTTTGGCTCATTTGAGGTAAAGCGCTATATAAATGTAATGCTATTATTATTATTATTATTATTAACAAAGTTCTTATGACATGGGGGAAAGCATCATTTTCATAGCAAACAACAAAATATAAGTAAATATTATAAATAAAAATAACCAACATGCACACACGCACGCACACACGCACACACGCACACACACACATACATGCACACACAAGGTAGAGAGAGAGAGAGTGTGTGCGTGTGCGTGTGTGTGTGTAGATTCAAGATTCTTTAATCAGCCAATGCATCATAATACAAATGAACTCGTTTTGGTTTTGCACAAGACACAATCCAACAACAACGAAAGCATGCACATCGATGGACAACCAATATAAGAGAAAAAAAATGGTAACAAAATCACTCTTTGCCAGGAGCAGATTGTTTGTTTTCAGATGAAGATTGTGTCAAGTTATCGGACACTGACAACCAGAAATTTCAATTCAAAGAATTTTGTCATTTCAAATGTCTGTAATTTTTGTTAATCTGCAGTTCATATTTAACACAAATTACAGATTGTTTGGTACTGTAAAATGCGGACTATAAGCCGCTACTTTTTTCCTCAACTTTGGCCCATGCAGCTTATATACCGATGCAGCTTGTCTATTGATTTTTCCCTTCTACATTTATCAGAACCATTAAATCTGCTTCCAGCCACATTCTCCAGCATATTTTGATCTTCATTGTAGCTCTCAAACTTGGTTTTCAATCTCAATAGCTTCAAATCTCATGTTTATGTGTTTATTTTGTGTGTGTAATTTTGTGTGCGGCTTATAAACTGCTGAATGAATATGTACTATTCTGTAGATTCAAGGGATGCTGCTAAAATCCAAGTGCGCCTTATAGTCCCAATTTTACGGTATTTGGTACTTTTTAGTCACAAAGATGTCTGTGAAATTCGGGTTATTCCTACCTGGAGAGAACGTCGCAGCCAGAGGCACGCCACCCTTTTGTTTTTTACTTGCATGCGATTTTTGTGTGACTGATAAGGAAGAAAGGGGGGGGGGGGGGGAGGGTAAATTTGAGCCAAATGACAACTTTTTCATTGCCTCTGGGTTTAACGTGTGCTAAGTGCATGGACACACGGGACCTCAGTTTATCGTCTCATCTGAAAGACTCCATGTTCAAACCATAAGGCCTAGTGCAGAGTGTTAGGAAAACTCCCCCGTACCCAGGTTCGAACTCGGGTTTATTGTGCACGAGGCGAACGTGTTCCCTATGTGCCACTCTACACCTACATTTGTGTTCAGATTAAGATTGTATCAATGCGTCCTTACACACTGAATCTCAGAACTATCCACTGTCAGGCGAACCTGATTATAAGGCGCACCCCTCACGTAATGCTCTCATCCCTACCTGATGCATTTGTACCATAGTGTTCAAGTGCTTTGGCTGTTGGGATTATCCTTGGAGTCTTTTAGCCAGGGTACATCAACATATAACAAGATTGTATCAACACATTACGCACCAAATCTTAACAAATAAATTTCAATTGAAAGAACTTTGTCATTTCAAATAGTTGCTGCTTTAGTTGATGTGCACCAATATTTCATATTTCATGTTTAGGACAGATTTCTGAAACTAACAAGCTGTGTGCCTGTCAGATGCTGAGAAATACTCGTGGGGCGAGAACATGGCCGGCAGCTCTGGTCTGGCCAGTCCAAAGTATTCCTTTGCTGAGAACTGCCCGCACACCAGCGTGTTTGATTCTGGAGTGAGTGGATAATCCATTCTTTTAACATTCTGTAGGCAATTCTACCAAATTAGAGCGCCTGAAAACCCTCTCTGTCCACCCAGCAGTGAATTGGTAATGATTCGTTCAGGGAAGGTTAAAAGGCGGCGGAAGGAGAGGGATGGGCTCCGCCTTCCATGAGGTCGTGCCCTTGACACGGTGAACCTCTAACAGTTGATTGCCCCTACGGCCGATAGGCTTTGGGACACCTTCACCTTTAACCAAATTAACAACACATTGACAAATAAAGCAATATTAAAAAATGCCAGTATATCAAAATAGCAATTGAACTTTGGTAATGACAAAAAAAAGTAATTTGGTATGTGCCTTAACCCTCCTTTAATTGCCATTTTAGAATTACTGTATAAGGTTTTTTAAAAATAAAATTGTCATAGCTATCCATTAAGGTATTCCACATGTATGCTGACTTGTCTGATTATTTTTAAAGAAATGATTTCATAGATGCCATCAGGGCAATGGGTGGATGCCTCTTGCATCCATATAGGGAGCTGGACGACCCTGCCCCCTCCACGAGTCTCTCCCCATGGGGATACCGGGGGTCTTTTCTACAAAAATGGTTCCCCCACCTTCTGGAAGTTCTGTGCTTGTAACTTCCTCTAATCTGTTACTCTCTTTGACTCTGAATTTTCCCTTTGCTTATTGTTATATACTATCTTTCTGTCTTACTGGTCCATTCTCCTGCCTTTAAAAAAAAAATCTTCAAAATAATGTTATCCTTTGAGCTCATCCGAAATCAGAATGTGTCGGATGAATGCAGTGAGGAGACCAGTGAAAACTGAAAACTGGACACATACGTACCCATTATGGACTTATGGCCGGGGAAGAATAAGAATAGATACATAAGCACATCATTCAGGATGTCACTTCACAATCATTGTTCACAAGATTTTCTTTGTGTGTGTATATGAGAGTTTGTGTGTGTGTGTGTGTCTGTCTGTCTGTCTGTCTGTGTGGTCAGTTTGACATGCTGGAGATTGACCGTCTGGAGCGTCCGGTGCTGGCCTGTCCCCTGCTGTTGGACCCGTCCAGCTATTTCCCCGACACAGTGGACCTCATGCAGGATGAAGACGCCAGGGAATACTGGCTACAGTGCTTCGCTAACAGTGTGGCTAAGGTGTGTGTGTGTGACACAGTGGATCTCATGCAGGATGAAGACGCCAGGGAATACTGGCTACAGTGCTTCGCTAACAGTGTGGCTAAGGTGTGTGTGTGTGACACAGTGGACCTCATGCAGGATGAAGACGCCAAGGAATACTGGCTACAGTGCTTCACTAATGGTATGGCTAAGGTGTGTGTGTGTGACACAGTGGATCTCATGCAGGACGAAGACGCCAGGGAATACTGGCTACAGTGCTTCGCTAATGGTGTGGCTAAGGTGTGTGTGTGTGACACAGTGGACCTCATGCAGGATGAAGACGCCAGGGAATACTGGCTACAGTGCTTCGCTAACAGTGTGGCTAAGGTGTGTGTGTGACACAGTGGACCTCATGCAGGATGAAGACGCCAGGGAATACTGGCTACAGTGCTTCGCTAATGGTATGGCTAAGGTGTGTGTGTGTGACACAGTGGATCTCATGCAGGACGAAGACGCCAGGGAATACTGGCTACAGTGCTTCGCTAATGGTGTGGCTAAGGTGTGTGTGTGTGTGTGACACAGTGGATCTCATGCAGGATGAAGACGCCAGGGAATACTGGCTACAGTGCTTCGCTCAGTGTGGCTAATGTGGTGTGGGCTGAAGACGCCAAGGAATGTGTGTGTGCTGTGGTAAGTGTGTGTGTGTGTGACACAGTGGACCTCATGCAGGATGAAGACGCCAGGGAATACTGGCTACAGTGCTTCGCTAATGGTGTGGCTAAGGTGTGTGTGTGTGACACAGTGGATCTCATGCAGGAGGAAGACGCCAGGGAATACTGGCTACAGTGCTTCGCTAATGGTATGGCTAAGGTGTGTGTGTGTGACACAGTGGATCTCATGCAGGACGAAGACGCCAGGGAATACTGGCTACAGTGCTTCGCTAATGGTGTGGCTAAGGTGTGTGTGTGTGACACAGTGGACCTCATGCAGGACGAAGACGCCAGGGAATACTGGCTACAGTGCTTCGCTAATGGTGTGGCTAAGGTGTGTGTGTGTGTGACACAGTGGATCTCAAGCAGGACGAAGACGCCAGGGAATACTAGCTACAGTGCTTCGCTAATGGTATGGCTAAGGTGTGTGTGTGTGTGTGTGACACAGTGGACCTCATGCAGGACGAAGACGCCAGGGAATACTGGCTACAGTGCTTCGCTAATGGTGTGGCTAAGGTGTGTGTGTGTGTGTGACACAGTGGACCTCATGCAGGACGAAGACGCCAGGGAATACTGGCTACAGTGCTTCGCTAATGGTGTGGCTAAGGTGTGTGTGTGTGATACAGTGGATCTCATGCAGGACGAAGACGCCAGGGAATACTGGCTACAGTGCTTCGCTAATGGTGTGGCTAAGGTGTGTGTGTGTGATACAGTGGATCTCATGCAGGACGAAGACGCCAGGGAATACTGGCTACAGTGCTTCGCTAATGGTGTGGCTAAGGTGTGTGTGTGTGTAATGATGACTGAATAAAAGTTGGGTTTAACCAAAGACACTGAAAAGAAAAGACTAACATCCGGTCTCTTTTCCCTATGTGAGTAGTGAGGACAGAAACACTGGTTATGTCCCTTAAAAACAGTACACATTTACACGTCGATAGGCCAGTTGAATTCTCCGTTCAAATTCCAGTCTGAGTTTTTAGATAGCCTCCACTGTGTGTGGTGTACTGTTCCCACTAACGATAACTCTATCAGCCCGGTTCGCCGTAATTCTTAAGTAGTCCATCTTACCCTTTTAGAATCTTTGGTTTAACGTCCGTTCGGCTACAAAACTCACATGTGAAAAGAACCATCAACCAACCACTGCAACCATCATTCTTCTTCTTCTTCTTCGATCGCTCAGACAGTTTCCTGTCAATTATAAGCGCAGATCTATGCGTCATGCTGTTGTTATGCGGCTAAGAAATAGTTTTGCACAGCAAGTCTGACTTCGGCTGGAGGAAATCTTTTTAAAAGGTGTGTTTCTTGAAAAAAGGCAGGAGAATGGACTGGTTAGGCAGAAAGATAGTAGATGACGGTAAGCAAAGGGAAAAGGCAGAGTCAAAGAGAGTGACAGATGAGAGGAAGTTACAAGCACAGAACTTCCAGAAGGTGGGGGAACTATTTATGCAAAAGACCCCCCGGTATCCCCACGGGGAGGGGGGGGGGGCATCATTCAATGCTCGAAGCAGATCCAGGAGGTACTGCAGTACCACATCTGATCCAAACACCAATAGAATCACTGAGAATTCACAGTAAATGATGATCACTCCTTCACGTGGAAGGCGTAGGCAGCATGTTGTTAGTAAAAAGTCAGAGCCCGGATAATGTGCAAAAAAGCAAGTATATGTGACCCAGCACCATGAAAGGGACATTAAGTCGCTGGGCTAGTTTCTCACAACAGGCTTGCAAAGTCAAAAATATGATTTGTTGTCAATTTTGAGTAATTGGTATTTTTGTATTCTCTGACATCTTATCTTTCATATTTATAAAGGATAATCTTTAATATGGTCTCTAAATGGTCTTATAAGTGTTTTAAAATGAGTAGGTCGATGCATTTTCTTCAGCTAGGCTAGACTTTAGATTCTGTTTTCTCAAAATGGCTGACGCTGACCATACTAACTTTAAATGCTCTTAACTCTGAAACGGAAAAAGATACAAGAATGGTTCTTGTATAATTAGAAAGAAAATTGTTTGAAGTTTTCAAATGTATATTTTTCTCAGAATGGTCAGTTTGACACTTAATGTCCCTTTTGTGGTGCTGGGTCACATATGTGTGTGACACATGCAAGATCAGAGGCTACAATGCTTCGCTAATGGTATGGCAAAGGTGTGTGTGTGTGACACTGGACCTCATGCAGGACACAGATGCTCGCAATCACTGGCAGATATGCTTCGCTGATGACGTGGCAAAGGTAGTGAGGTTCTATGTGTGCGTGTGTGTGTGTGTGCTGTATGCATGTGTGTGTGCATGCATGCTTTTTTTCTTCCATTGAGCATTCTTAATCAAGATGTGTTGTTTATGTGTGAATGCATAAATACAAATGTGCATGCATGTTCGATCATGTTAGCCCTCTTCTTCATTCTTTGCACTGGCTTTCTGTCGTGGACAGAATTGAGTATGAATTAAACACCCATTGCTATAAATATATCGATAAAGCTGCTCCATCTTACCTCTGCAACAATATTTCCATCTTTACGCCAGCTCGCACTTTACATTCAGTTTCTGACCCTCTTTCTCTCCAGATCCCTAGGTATAAGCTTTCAACTGTTGGTCGGCGCTTTTTTGCTGTCTCAGGACCAACCTCTTGGAACAAACTTCCTCTTTCCCTCCGTCAGCGACGGACCCTCTCTGCTTTCAAAGCTAACCTCAAGACACACCTGTTCCCCCGTCATTAAAGCTCCGCTCTCTTTCTCTTCTCTCTCTCTTGCCATTAGGTCTGTTTCTGCTATGTTCCATTTATGTCATCCGTGTGTGTTTGTTTTGTATTACGTTTTTGTTTGAATGCGTTATGAATGCTAACGTGTGTGTGCGCTTTGATTTGATTTATATGAAGATTCAGCGCCGTATGAACACTGTATGTTGTTGTTGTTGTGTACATGTGTGCAGACGGTGTCCCTGGCCATCCAGAGCCAGGCAGATGAGGCAGACGTGGTGGAGAGAGCCAAGAAGTTTGAGGACAAGTACCTGTCCAAGATCCGCACCCTCTCCACAAACCCATGGTAAGTGGGAAAGGGGGGCTGGGGAGGTACAGCTTTGGATTGGGTGTTAGTGCTAGTGCGCATGTACTCTTCCTATGGCTTGGATCTGCACAATAATGTTGATTTTTTTTTTATATAGTGCAACACCTCTCAGTTAAACTGGAGTTCTTTGCGCTTTACAAATGATTAAAATAAGATGCATAAATAAGCACCACATAAAGTAATACTTAAAAGCTACAATAAATACAGGCGGTAATACAGTATATCTTAGGATTATTTTGTGTCTTTAATAGTGATGTTCTGAGGCCCTGGTCTTAGGACTTCAACCTATTAACATTTTAAGTGTACTTTTGCGTTCTCCCCTGTCATGACAAATGTCTGATTACATTTTTAACACTGGTGCACTTTGTCTTGATTATGCAAGAGCCAGGACATTGTCCTATTGATTTATTTTGATTCAGGACAGTTTGTCCTATCACTTTGCGATCCTCAGTACATCACTGCTTTAAAAACAAAAAATATGAGTATCTGTGGATGATAATTGTATTACAATTAACTCTTTCAATCCTGCAGACCGGTTTTCCGGTTTTAAGGCTTAATTCCTTTCAATCCTGGAGAACGGAAAACCGTTCTGGAAGAAATAACTCCTTTCAATCCGAGAAACCAGTATTCCGGGATCGTACTTTGGACTTCCCGCAATTCGCGTCATCAAAGTACGTCATTTACCCTTGACCCAGCCCTAACGGGACTGTTTATGAATGGAATGTGATGCCAGACCCCCCAGCCGTTTACCCTTCCCTTCCCCCCACCCCCTCCTCCTTCCAGCTCCGTGGGAAAGGGGTCATTTTGAGTGAATGCGTGTAGTAGGTGTGTGTACTGTGCACGTGGCAGTTTTTCTTGGCAGTGAAAATGGAAGGTGGAGAAAATTCTGATTCTGACCAATTTGACAGAAGAAGAGTGAGCTTAGTTCGTGGCAGCTATTGAAGCGCACTTAGGTGGTGATGATGCTAGTGGTGAGGAGTTAGATTATCAAAACTTACCTTTGTTCTTACATTCGACCTAGTTTTGAGTGGATTAGGGGGAATTATGTCACACCAAAACCGAAACTAGGACGGAATTCAAACATCGATCAGGGCCTGTGTGTGTGTTAGACACATCAATGAAAGCGCTAGATTATTTTCAGTTATATTATTCTGATGAAGTGCTGAGTTCTCTGCTAGAATATACTAACAATAACACCTAAAAAACGCACCGAGGAGCCAGAGAAAAACAAAGGTGTAGGTGACAAACACACCTGTGTGTTGTGCACGGCACGACACCCCAAGTACAAGCATGCACACACTGGTGTCAGCTATACCCACACCCCTTCAGAAAGTGTCAGACTACAATGATGTGTGAAAAGTGTGTATCTGTTCTGCAAACAGCGTCACAGTGACTGCTTCAAGATGTATCACACACGTGTCACAGATGTGTGACATGTGATGTGATGACTGTGACAGGGGTACATACATGCGTAGATAGGGAACGTGAAAATATTATCTGTGTAAAAAAAAGTGTGCAAAATAGTGTGGTGCTTGTTCTCTATATATTTGTGTTGTATCCATACATAATCGTCAAAACAGACAATAAACTGTTGATGACAATGGTGACACTTATCCATGGAGTAATGACAAGCACAATGCATGGGGATGTACAGGAGGCATCGCTTAGTGAGTGCGTGCATGAAATATACAATTTGCTTTAAAAGCACTGACCTGCATTGTATGGCATGATGGTATAGATAATAGAAACATAGGAATAAGGGGAAGTAACAGTTAGTGCAAAACAAGGAATGAAAGAGTTAACAGGTTGCTTTTTCTGTTGATATATTATCTAATTTTGCTGGCAAAGGTGTGGATTTTGGTAGGTCTGTGCCAGGTGTTTCTTGACTGGCCTCTCTCTTTTTTCTTTTCCTTGGAAGTTTTATAGTGCGTTTTTACAGCACAAAAACATCCCCAACCTACAGGATCTGACGAAATGACACCACACGCCTGTTGTTACGTCCCTTTGCATCTCCCTAAAAACAATGACAAAGAACAGTTTCAAGGATAAATAACTCTGAAGAAACTAAGGAAACACAAAGAACAGTAACTGGAGATTGTACACCATCCCATACTTAGATTGTACACCATCCTATACTTAACTTTATTGCGATTAAAGTTAATTTCCATTTTTTAATGTTATTAATTTTACTTTCCCGCAGCAGAATTTCAAAGCATTTTTTAAAAAAGATGATATTTGTATTGATGTGCAGTGCCTATGGGTCACTGACCGTGCGCAGTTTGCTGGACACCAGCAGCCAGTGTCTGGCCGAGTTCCACTTCCCTGATCCCTACAGCCAGGTGAGAATTGACCTCAGCCGTTGGTGGTTCGTCTGAACTTGTTTTGCATGTCTCTGTTTATATATGTGTACCTTTTTGTACTCTCAGTTCTGCCCTGTGAAGATCTCTCACTTACGGTGCCTCAGTGCGTCCCTAGCGTAAGAGTAAACTCCATAGTCCATTGTATGTTCAAATATTTTTTGCGAAGCATGATTTGTCATTCATTTTTCCTTAGTTTTGTTTCCATTTTTCATGCATGCAAATGTGTTTCTTTGATTGTATTGTGCTTGTACGAGACCATGCTGTAATTTCACCTAACGTGATAATAAAGTCTTTTTGACTTTGACTTTGACTATTGTCGCACCTCCTCGCCACGTTAATGTGGGTGTTCCTGCGGGGGACATGGGGCAGGGTGGGCATGACCTAGTCATGGCGAACGCAGCACGGGCGCATACAACCGGCGCGATAGAAAAACTAGTTCTTGGCCTCTCCTCCAAGAGTGGGGAGCCGTAAAAGCCCCAATCCAATGAGAAGGAAAACTCGATTCAACACCCGGTGGACAGACCCGTACAAGTCACAGCTACTGTCAATGAGCTCCTTCGAAATCCGGAATGCGTCGGCTGAGGACAGCGGGGAGACCAGGCAACTGAAGACCGGACACATACGTAACAAATCAAAATGGCCATGAAGAAGTACTTTCAATTCTGAAAGAAAAGGAGTTCATTGCATCTTGAATGCAGCCATGTGCGTTTGTGTGTGTCTGTCTGTCTGTCAGTCTGTGTGTGATATAGTTAATCTTGCAAGCTCTACTGCCTAAGCTACTGACCCAGTTACCTGTTGAAAATTGTGCTGCAACAAACCACTTTGTGGTGCCTAGTGCACTCACCCTCACCTATTCCCTCACCCTGTTTCACATATAAATCTGCTTGTAATGTGTCTCTATTGCTTGAAGTATTGTATACTTTAGTATCATCTGCAAATATTTTACATATGCTATTTACCTCTTCTGGCAGATCATTTATGAATATTAAAAATAATGTTGGACCCAATATACTACCCTGGGGTATTCCACTAACAACCTTTGCTTCACCTGAATAAGATGTGCCTACACGTACTATTTGTGTTCTGTCCAATAAAAAGCTTTTAATCCATTTTAATAACTTTCCCCCAATCCCATAGGCTGCTAATTTAATCAATAATCTTTGATGAGGAACCGAATCAAAGGCCTTTCTGAAATCTAGGTAAATAACATATATACTCTCTCCTTTGTCAACTAAGCTTGTAAAATCTTCCATAACTTGCAGTAACTGTGTAGCGCAAGACTTTTTACTTCTAAACCCATGTTGACAATCACTTAATAACTTATTTTCTGTAAAATACTTAACAACATTATCTCTTACTATTGACTCAAAAACTTTAGAAGTTATACTGGTTAAACTTATAGGTCTGTAATTTCCTGGGTCTGACTTGCCTCCTTTCTTATATATAGCTATTACTTCAGCTTTTTTCCAATCCTCTGGGATTTCTCCCCCTTCAATAGTTTTACAAAATAGTTTAGTTAATGGTACATGTAAGACACTTGCTAATTCTTTTAGCACTCTGGCTGGTATTTTATCTGGTCCCTGAGCTTTAGAAGCATCAAGATTTTCAAGTTTCTTCTTTACAATTTATTTCTTTATTTTAATGTCTTCTAATTTATTTCCATTAGATTTTGATTTTTGTTCAATTACAGGTATTGTAGTTGTATTTTCTCTTGTAAAAACACCTGAAAAGAAGTCATTTAGCGTCTTTTTTTAAGGCACTAATTCCTGTCGACATTTTTAACTTTTCTTGAACATACTTCCAAAAGTACTTCGAGTTTGTTTTACATTGATTTGCAAGTTTCCTTTCATAGTTTTTCTAATTTCTTTTTTTACATTTATCTCTCTCTTTAATATATTTCAAGTAACAGTAGTTTCGTCCTTTTTTCCTTTTCTTTTTCTTTTTTTGGGGATGGTTTTGTCCTGATATATGTTGCAGGTATCTCTGAAATGCATTGAATTTCTTCTTCACTGCCTTAAGACATTTTTTATTTAACCAAAGTGGCTTATATCTTGTAGTGTTTTGATTATTTACCTTTGGAATGTGCTTATCCATTGAATTTATAATAACAGTTTTGATATAGTCCCATGTCTCATTTACATTATTATAATTGATGAGTGACCAATCCATCTTATTTAAATCTTCTCTCATTTCCTGAAAATTTCCCTTTCCCAAGTCATACCTGTATTGTGTTTCATTGCTTAAATCCTGTTTTGAGACATGTAGTTGAAAACATAACAGATCATGGTCACTTTTCCCTAGAGGGGCTAAGTGTTCTATAACTGACGTAAGATTAGAATCACTGACCAGTACCCAGTCTAAATGGCTGGGCACATCTCCTTTCATCCTGCGTGTGGGTCTTTTTACTTTCTGAACCAAAAATGCATCCTGTAACTTTTCCTTTATTTTATCGTTATTACTTTGATTGCTCCCTTGATTATACCATCTGATTTTTGGAAAGTTCAAATCTCTCATAATACAGATTTTGTCAAATGAGTTTACGTTTTTACTTTTTAAAAGATCAAAAAGTCTATTTGTGTTTTCTTCTGTCTCGTGTTTTCTATAAATACATCCTACCAAAGTCTTTTCCTTATTGTTTCCAGTGATAGAGCACCAAGCACTTTCCTCATAATCAGAATTTCCTAAATCCTAACATTCCACAGCATTTAAAGTTTGTTTGATATATAACATTGCTCCTCTGTATGGGGTTTTACTATTACAGAAAGCATCATACCCTGATATATTGTATTCCTCTAATGATATTTCTTTTCATATTTTGGTTTTTGGTATTATTTCAGTCAAAGCTATGATGTCAGGCCTTAATTCGTCAATTCTGATCAGTAATTCAGTCTTTTTGTTGGGAAAGCTGTCTACATTTGAATACAAAACAGGACAAAAATGTTTGTACAAACAAGTGCTATTTCCCCCGTCCCTTCTTGTTTCTTTATTTACACTATTTACATTTTTGTTTTCAGTCAGTGTTGGTCAGTGTCCCCCTTTTTGTGTGAGGATGGACCTCTGTCCCCTTGGTCCCTTCTTTTGACTGTTTTGTTTCCCCGAATGATGAGGTTTTCCTCACCATCATCTCTTCTCTCTTTCAGTTCTTTCCTGAGAGCTTTATTAAGCTCTCTTTCCTTGGGGGTCAGATCTGGATTTATAGATATCTTTTTCTTTGTCTCTGTCCCTTTTGGGTTGACCTTTGGAGCATTCCTTAGAATGTCCTCTTTCTTCTCTACAGTTTTGAGCGACACTTTCATCAAACGAGGTCTGTTACCCCCCAGACTCCCCAATCTTGTGACACTGATGATCTCACCCTCCATAATATCAGTTACCTTGCTGATCGTCTCTTTCACTGACAAAAGGTCGTCTTTTGCTCTCTCAACCCCTGTGTCCTTAGCACTTTCTTTTATGTTGGTCAAGATCATATTTTTCTTTCTTCTTTCCCTGTCTTCATTTTCTTCCATTGCTTCAGCTAACTTCATGTCCACAACTTCCTCGATTTTTTTTCTCAAGATTACTCTCTTTAAATCTTTCCTCAAGGGTTTGCATTCTCACACTGATTCCCTGCAGCATCTTTTTATCAGCTTAGAATCATCCATTTTCTCCACTGGTTTATCCTGAAGGCAAGCCTCACACACCCAGTTGTACTGTGGTTTGTTCAGAATTTCGTAGGTTTCGTCATTTATGTTAGCGTATTTTTGGTGTGTCCATTTTTTGCATGAGAAGCAATCTATTGCCGGACCCCCATCTGTCTCGTCGTCACAAGGACTATCGCAATACGGACACTGCCAGGGAGAGAGCAACAGCGGAGAATTTGCATTCATGTTCATTTTATCTTTTGGACCGGACCCCAAACGAGTTCTTGCTTGAGCACTGTTTTCCCCATGATTTTTCGGACCCATGACAAGTTCGCGAATCCACCAAGCAGTTAAAAATGTACACCACAATAAGAAAATAAAACGTGCTTACCTTAGAATCCTCGGTTAGGTTATGGTTATTAGTGCAGAGAAACAATGGCGTTGTGCAAAAGAACAGTTATAAATGTTACTTGTTAGCACGAATGAAGTGAAGCGTGAGTAGCCTAAGCCTCTCGCGCACTCGGCACTGTGAAGCAGTGCGGTACGAGGCCAAACACGCCAACTGATTGACCGGACAAAACGCTTCTGGAACTTGTTTAGGACGTAAAATTAGCAGAAATACTAATAGTTATAGTTAGGTGCATTATAGTCACAGAGGCGTCTCTGTGAAATTCGGGTTGCTCCCACCTGGAGAGCGCGTCGCAGCCAGAGGCGCGCCACCCAATTTGTTTTGTTGTTGTTTTTTGCATGCGATTTTTGTGTGATTGAAGAGAAAGGATGGGAGGGGGTAAATTTTGACCAAATAACAACTTTTTCTTTGCCACTGGGTTTAACGTGTACTAAGTGCATGGGCACACAGGACCTCGGTTTATTGTCTCATCAGAAAGACTCCACGTTCAGACCGCAAGGCCTTGTGCAAAGTGAGAGGAAAAATTCCCTGTACCCAGGTTCGAACTCGGGTTTACTTGACACGAAGCGAACACGCTACCACTGTGCCACTCTACACTCTACACAAGGTGTGTCCAAAAATACTGTACTTTGCTGTAAATCCCAAACAGCAAAAGCAGCAGGAGAACGAGGGAGCCCTACGTCAGCTGGGTGAGCACCTGAAGTCCCTGTACGCCCTCAGCGGGGAGGACCTGCAGCTGGCCCTGGCCAAGGGTCTCCTGGCCGGAAACGTCTTTGACTGGGGCGCCCAGGAGGTCCGCAAACTGATGGAGACTGGGACCTTCTCCTTCCTGGACGCTCAGCAGAAACTGCAGGGTGAGGAGGAATGGTGGTGTGCTTCTAACCTTCTTGCATTCGCATATGTTAATGAAAAACCTCTTCTAGCGTTCAGATTCTTTCACACACTTTTTGAGAAAATGTTTTTGAAGCACATAGACCGCCTTACAGTTACCATAGCATCTCTGCAAGTAAGACACTTTGTGCCTGATGGAAATGCCATCAGAAGGGGACTGAGAGTGGGGGCAAGCTATGGCCGGTTTTGGCCGACATGAATACATGGAGGCAACTTCCGGCCGGCCAGTTTTGGCTGACTTGAATGCAAGAGGGTTAAAGTATATAAGGTTAATTGTTCTATCATTGCGGTGCTTGACAAAGACACATGGATGCTCCTGCTTTCAGGATGTCCTGAAGTTCAGGATTTTTTTTGTCCAGGATGTCCTGAAGTTCAGGATTTTTTATTGCGTGGAGCCGGCGTCGCCAGATTATGACAATTTGAGAAGATGCATTTTGCTGGTTATAGAGGTAATGAAGTTTGACCAGAAGTGAAAGTGCAACGAGAGCCTGTCAATTACATTGGAAACTGTTGTTTCCCTTCAGCTTCCAGGGGGCATTGCCCCCCAGGAACCCCCAGGAGGGGCGCTGTCCCAGCACTCTGCCGGGACCTCTGCCTTGCAGGATTTTTGAAATTTCCCAGGAGCACCCATGAAGACAATAATCTTCTTTCTGGATGCTCAGCAAAAACTACAGCGTGATGAAGAATGATAGTGTGTTTTTAGGGTAAAGAAGGTAAATTGTTCTATCATTGTGGTGCTTGACAAAGACAAGAATCCTCTCCTTTCTGGATGCTCAGCAAAAACTACAGGGTGATGAAGAATGATAGTGTGTTTTTAGGGTAAAGAAGGTAAATTGTTCTATCATCGTGGTGCTTGACAAAGACAAGAATCCTCTCCTTTCTGGATGCTCAGCAAAAACTACAGGGTGATGAAGAATGATAGTGTGTTTTTAGGGTAAACATGGTAAATTGTTCTATCATTATGGTGCTTGACAAAGACAAAGAATCTTCTTTCTGGATGCTCAGCAAAAACTACAGGGTGAGGAGGAAGGATGTGTGAGCAATGGTTTAAACAAGCTTTATTCAAAGTCAATACTTAAAGTAGCCAAGTGCGTTTTTATGTTTTTTGCTTTTGTTTTCTTTCGTGCATGGATGTGGAATTGCGAATAGATTCTTTTTAGCTGATAGGGATTGGTGTGGTGATTGAGAGCTGTAGGTGCCAAATTTAGAGACTTTTTTTCCACAAAGCAGAAAATTATACTTATTATACTTATGTCATTTTACTGTGTGTTGGCGGCGCGGCCATGGTTGTTTGATGGCTTTGATGCATGGAGTCAGAAGGTACAGTAGTCAGAAGGTGCAGTAGGTATTGCCATACTGCTGTGTGTGTTTTCTAAATTGTGGAAGACGATTCTACATATGAGTCTTCTGTGTGGCTGCAGCCAGGCCGTGGTTGTTTGATGACTTTGATGCATGGAGTCAGAAGGTGCAGTAGGTATTGCCATACTGCTGTGTGTGTTTTCTAAATTGTGGAAGATGATTCTACATATGAGTCTTCTGTGTGGTTGCAGCCAGGCCGTGGTTGTTTGATGACTTTGACGCCTGGAGTTACAAGATGCGGCAGGACTCGCCTTACCGCTGTGCAGCCATTTTCTGCGACAATAGCGGGGCTGACATCATTCTGGGCGTCATGCCCTTCACACGCTATCTCCTGTCTGTCGGCATCCAGGTTGGTTAAAGTGGGTTTTTTTACCATTTAAAACATATCACACAATGCACATAGTGCTTAAAAACACACGTGCATGCACATGCACACACTTTTTTCCTCTGTGTGGATATCCAGGTCTGTATTTCTAGTGTTCTTTTTTTATAATTGGATCATATCAAAGCATGCACGCACAGTACATTTATGCATGCATAACACACACATGCAGAGACAAACACACACATAGAGCACACAAGCATGCACATACACTTAACAGGGTTCATACTCCCCTTGAGAACCCTTGTACCCCCTTTAAATTTGAACTTGGTCAAAAAGGTGCTTGAAAACCCTTTAAAATGATTGACATTTTAATCACCCCAAAAATCGATCACAGGCCGAAACTTGTAGTCCTACATACATAAAATCCAAAAGAAAATTGTAAATTTACATGATTTTGCTCATTTTATCAACTTCGGGATCCCTTTAAAAATCCAAATACCCCCTTGAAAAACCCTTGAAAACTCCTTGAATCTTGTTCCTCTTTAAGAGTGTGAACCCTGACTTAACTATCTATAAGAGTCACTCACACTGACAAGCATATGAGAATAAGGAATGAATTTTATGAGGTTTATTAACCAGTTACAAAACAAACATAGTTGTCTCTTTTGTACCTTAATGTGTGAGGAACAAAATAGAAACATAGATCCACTTTGTTAACACGAATGAGCCAGAAATGTACCGAAGTGCACAAAATTCAGAATTTTTTTTGTTTACTATATTATTAGTAATGTTATAAAGCGCAGGGGTCACAGTCTGGGGGGAAAATATCCCCTTATAGTAAAAAAAATATATGGTAATTGATTACTATTTCTCCTATGTTATTTCCTTTTTTAGGCAGAAACAGTGCATTTTTGGCTTTTTTTTTTATAACTTTCTTTCAGGTCATCTTGTGTGCCAATTCCAGGCCGACGTTGAATGACGTGACGTACGGTGAGTTGGTCATCCTGGTCAAGCGGGTGGCGGACATTTGTCCCCAGATCTCGGCGGCCCTGGCTGAGGACCGTCTGGTGGTCATGGAGTCGGGCCAAGGCTCTCCCTGCCTGGACCTCAGGTCAGAGAAGTGTTGTGTTTGTTTGTTTGTTTTTTGACCCCTTGCAAAGAAGGTTCTCTTCTTCCATAATGCATGTTACAACAAGACAATATACTTTTAAAGAACTAAATAACACAAGGATTAACTCAATCATACTGAATAGCCATCATTATCAAATCTGCGTATACATTAGCAGCAATTGAAAATAAATCTCCTCTAAAGAATCCACTAGTTTATCATAAAACCAGCTTCTCAAGGGTTTTATCTATAATATAAGAACAAAGGAAAGAAAAACAAAACAAAAATAGAACATAAAAAGGGGCGTGTGTGATTATGATCAACATGAACATTTCAAAAATAGAATTACTAAGGTATGACAAAGGAAAGCAAATATCCCAATGTAAGTATCAATGCAGTGGACTAAACACTATATATTATGCTAAATCATACACAGACAACAACACACACACAAAAATTCAGGTTTAGGTAGGGTAACCACTTTTTGTTGACTTCATCAATGCGTATTTCCATGGCATGCGTAAATTTCTCTAAAATAGATTGTTTTTCTCAATTCCTGTAGAAAGTTCCTTGTTGTTGGTTTTGTTTTGTGTATTCTGCATATATAGACAAAGTATCTAGCTATTAGTAATATCAGATCGAAAGTTTGTTCTGTCAATGTTTTAGAGTCTTCACCAAATAAAACTAGTTCAACATTAAGTCAGAGAAGTGTTAGTAGTAGTATAGGGACTAATCAAGCCGTCAAGCTTTTTAGCAGTCCCATCAATTGTCAATTTGATATCTATTCTTAGCGGTCAAGGTTTTTAGTCAGTGCAGACCTACCAACCTTTTTGTTTTGAGCAGAATTTCTTCCGCTCAGACTACATTTCTTCCGCCATTCCGCTTGAGTCCATAAAATTATGCTTTCAAAACTTCCCACCTTTTTTTTTTTAATGACACAAACTGATCGTCTTATATACAGAGCGGCACAGCTGCCGTGCGTATAACCAACTTTCCAATTTATAGAAGCATTTCTGGTCGCGAACTTTCATCAAGATTTTGATGTGAATGACAATCTAGCTGCTTTACCTGGGAAGAAAAGAAAAGAGAATAGACCAACATTTCCGCCAAGAATATACAGAGAAGTATCTGTGCGTTCAGAGATCGAGAAAGTGTGCATCATGCTCGATGTACAGTGTTCTCACTTGACTTTAAAGTCTCCCATGGAGGGCATCAAGACATCAAACGCCACATTACCTCCCACTGTCATATCGAAAGTGCAAGCTCCCAGGTTTCGTCTTCCACTGTCACCAACTTTTTGAAGCCAATGGAAGGAAAGGAGGACAAACTTGAAGTGATTTATTATCTTCCTTCCAAGTTTCATATTTAAGTCATGTATGGCATCAGCCGTCTTCGTCTGCCCAAATAAAAAGCACAGAGGAACAACCCAAAACCACCTTATTGTGTAAGAATGGTTGTGACATTTCCAGACAAGACTTCTTTTGAACAAAACAAATTCACAAGGATTAAAAATTGCATGCTTGCTTCAAATTATGTTTGTGTGTGAAAGGTAAGATGTCGCGTCAAAATTCCTCACACCTCCCCAAAATTCCTCTTTGCTTACTACAAATATTCCTCTTTGGTCTGTCAGGGTGTGAAATGTGTGTTATGCTCAATACTTGTTAGGGATCGCATGTTAAAGGCACACAATTCAATTCTTCTTCTTCATCGATCGCTCAGACAGTTTCCTGTCATATGAGCGCAGATGCGTCATGCTGCTGTTATGCGCCAAAATAAGAATTAGTTAGGCCCAGCATGTCCGTCTTCAGATGGAGAAAATCTTTGTGTTGCTTGAAATAAGGCAGGAGAATGGACCAATAAGACAGAAAGACAATAGGTGACAGTAAGCAAATGCAAAAAGGTCAAGGGCGGGTGTTTTGTGTGTGTGTAAGTGTGTGTGTGTGTGTGTCTGATTAGGGTAGGGGTAGTAGAGGCATGAAAGTGTGTGAATGGAGGATATTAACAGCTTAAAGACCCTGCATGTCACGTGTCAAAATCACGGTTTTCACGTGTTTTCCCTCTTATAGCTAGTAAGGAATCTTAAGAAATCTTCCAAGCATAAGAGGGAATGTGACACGTGATGTGGGGGGTCTTTAAAGTGCTGATGTATATTGTTGCAAGAATGACTGAAACAGATGACCTTTTTTGTGTTCTGTATTTGCCATCTTCTTTACATCTTATAAATTATTTGATTTTGCTTTATTTTTTCTCCTGTGTTAGGTTCATTGACCAAGCACTAATGAAGGTGATGAGAGAGCGCAAGGCCGACCTGATCGTGCTGGAAGGCATGGGACGTGCAGTTCACACAAACCTTCATGCCGCTTTTGCCTGCGACTCCCTAAAAGTCGCTGTGCTGAAGAACAGGTGGCTGGCCAATCGGCTCGGAGGAGACATGTTCAGCGTCATGTTCAAATTCGAAAAGTCCTGCCATGTGTCGGCCTCGCCCAGACGGAGATAGCGACATGACTCCATGGTTTTAGTTTCTTTGCTCATTTTGTTTCCTTGACGGGTGGTCATTGAGAAGCCTTGTTGAGTATTGCAGGTCATCCATGGGGATACCGGGGGTCTTTTGTGCAAATAGTTCCCCCCCACCTTCTGGAAGTTCTGTGCTTGTAACTTCCTCTAATCTGCCACTCTCTTTGACTCTGCCTTTTCCCTTTGCTTACTGTCGTCTACTATCTTTCTGCCTTACTGGAACATTCTCCTGCCTTTTTCTATAAATTCTCACAAAGATTTTCTGCAACCGAAGATGGACATGCTGGGCCTAACTATTTCTTAGGCGCATAACTGCAGCATAACGCATCTGCGCTCATAATAGCAGGAAACTGTCAGAGTGAAAGAAAAAGAAGAATATTGCAGGACATTTTTAACTCAATCCAAGCTGGTAGTACCATATTTTTTTACTATAAGGCGCACCTGATTATGAGGCACACCTTTCAAATTTAACACAAAATTCAGATTTTGTTACTCCATTTTTGGCTCACGTCATTTTTTGAAACAAAGTGAGTCTATAGTATCGTACATGTTCGGTTGTGTGTCTGTGTGTGTGTGTTGCGTCCGTGGCCCCGACCTTTAACTCAAACCTTAACGTTGTCATTTTCTCTAAACATATAAGGCGTTAGAGGGTTAAAGTTAGCAGGATACTTGATTTTGACGTGAGCTTTCAAGTCACGACGATCAAAGCAGTCAGATACATTGATAAAGAACAAAATAAAGATAATCATTTGTTGCAGAGATTACTGTTGTGCAACCTTTAACCTTGACTCAGTCACACTCTTCAAACTAAAGAAGACTCTCACTCTCCACTGAAACTTTAACGTTGTCGTTTTCTCAAAAAAACATAAGATGTTAGAGGGTTAAAGTTAGCAGGATACTTGATTTTGATGCAAGCCTTCAAGTCATGACGATCAAAGCAGTCAGATACATCGGTAAGGAACAAAAGAAAGAAAATCATTTGTTGCAGAGATTACTGTTGTGTTGTACCGAGTAGGAGATAGTGGAAAGAAGACTCTCCATTAGATATACAAAAACGCTCTTTAAAAAGAAACACAAGACTTCAGGTGTGTACAAATAGGTACATTTTAACGTCGTTATCTTATATTTTCTGTAACAAATGGATGTACCGAGTGTGTGCGTTGACGGCCCGGTTGTTTAGTTTTATTTGAGTTTGACAACGGTTGTTCGTGTTCATTCGCACATCATCTCTGCGCATGCAATACTTAGCCTACCGCACTTCCGGCAACAAGGCCTAGGCCTAGAGAATAAGATATCACGCCTTACCTCATAATCAAGACGACGTACTTAACATTTAGCCCACATTCATTTCAGTCTTGAAAAAAATATACACGGATTGGTCACTATGTTTTTCTGAAAGCTTGGTCAATATGCTTTTCAATTTTACTTGTTTGATAAAAATAGGGCTCCACTATGTTACATGCGCATATATAAACATACATATAATTAAATTTTAAAGAAAGGGGTAGGGGTAATTTAATGCATAGAAATAATTTAATTTACACAGTAAAATAAAAATTAATTCTGTTTTCAGATGCACAAGTGTCTACATAACAGTATTCTCTCTATACAGGCATGGGAATTGTCATGGGAATTCCCATGCCTGCTATAGTAATAAAAATCAGACGTGAGCCTTGAAGGCTTTGCCTCTTGTCTTACTGTATTATCAGTCGCATTACAAGGCATAGGGGTCTCAGTCTGGGGGGAAAAAGTGTCGCCTTAAAAACAGTATGTTTTATATACAGAATGGTTGGCGAGTTATATATTTGGAGTCATGAAAGGTTTTAACCAAGATACACTTCAGCAGCATTTAGTGTCTTGTTTGTTGTAAAGTAAAATAATGGGGCGAAGTTGAAGTTTGGACACCCTACATCAAATTTTCCCGTTGAAAATTTTCAGTGAGAAGCAACATCCTGCCATTCTCAGGAAAGGGATAGGGTTAGAACCAGCCTAGGGTTATTGTCATGAAACTGAAAGAGGCGGACTTTGAGACTGAGAGTAGTGAACATGCGGGGGGTGTCTAAAGTAAAGTACAACTTTGGCAATGATGGTTATATTCACCAAATGTGTCACCTGTGTCTGGATTCAGCATTAACACAACCAGGTTAATGGACGTAATCATTGTTTTCTTTGTTTTGTTGTGCCTCCATTTTTGTCCCTTGTGGACTTTCACAGAATAAGGCTGTGTACACACATAAGCGGATATTCCATGCGAAAACCCGTGCGCAATCCATCAATAAGTGAAACAAAGAAGGGAAAAGATTTGCGCATGTGTCCGAATTTCCCCTATATGCGTAAACTTTTATCCTTCTTTCTTCCACTTATTTAGGGTTTTCCGTACGGAACTTACGCGTCTAATGTGAACCCGGCCTAAAGCTGGAAATCCACATCCACATTTACCCCGACAGCACAGCAGCTTTTTTGTCATTGTCGTTCTGGGCTCTGTGACGAAACCCGAAGTTTTGAATCCATCCAAACGGAAATGGCATGGTGCCTTTTCTGTTTGAAATAGATGGCGACCTGCCTATCCAAACACGACTTTGACCGAAACCTCCCCCCCCCCCCCCCCCCCCCCCCCCCCCTCTTTCCATAGCTGACCGAGGCATTTTTCTTCTCAAATGTCATGGTGCCGTCCCGATTTCGTGGACGGCAACAGCAGAATTCGCTACATGCTCTAAAAACTCCTGTCGACAGTGCCGGTGACTTGCCGTTGCCGTTTCGTGTCTTATGGATTCAAGCAGTAGAAATTTAGTTTGAGCGATTAACACGACATAATTTTTGCCTTTGTTGTTGCCGTCGCCGTGCCGTTTCTGTGCGTGAGGATTTCTAAGTTCTCACAGATGAAGAATGCTTTCAGTGCATATACTGGTGTAAAAGATAATGCATGTAACAGTGAACATTCAAACACCCCCATGGGGATACCTGGGGGTCTTTTAGTACAAATAGTTCCCTCACCTTCTGGAAGTACTGTGCTAGTAACGTCCTCTAATCTGTCACTTTTTGACTCTGCCTTTTCCCTTTACTTACTGTTATTCTGCTTTATTAGTCCATTCTCCTGCCTTGTTCTAGAAATCAAATTCTTATTTAAGATTTTCTCCAGCCAAATAGACTCACATGCTAGGTCTAACTGTTTCTTTGTTAGGCACCTAACGGCAGCATGACGCATATGCGCTCATATGACAGGAAACTGTCTGAACGATCAACAACAACAACAAAACGCAGAAGAATGTTTTCAGTGCACAAACAGGTGTTAAAAGGAATGCACATAACATTGAACATTCAAACCTCTGGCTGTGACGTGCTCTCCAGGTGGGAGCAACCCAAATTTCACAGAGATACCTCTGTGACTATAAAATACCTAATACCTAATAAAAAATTAAAAAAATTCAATTTTACCCCATCATCATCCTACCCATCCTGTCATGTTCACCTTGTTTTTGTTTGCTTATTTGAATAAAACAAGCTCTTCAGGTGGCCCCACTGTTGATAACTCCTCTGGCTTATTGTATTTCCCTTGATCAAGTAGAAAGCATAATCTATTTGTTTGCATGTTAGAAAGAGAGAGAGAGAGAGAGAGATGACAAAATGTCTTCAAATGGAACGTCACCTAGTGTTAAGAGCTAAGGGGTATGAGTCCACCTAAACAGCTGATTAAGGTGTAACATTGTTCAGAGTGAAATTAATTGCTAAATGAATGGTGGAATGTACTGACTCCTTTATTAATGCTGCTATTTTTTGTTTTTTCTTATATTGTTATTTCTCCATCTAGATTTGTATTTTCCCATGAAAGTGATTACCCTAAATGTTTTGCAAATGCAGAATGAGCATATGCAATGGCGTATCTATAATATAATGCGCTAAGGCCCAAAGTGTAAAAGAACGTAAAAACTCAGATACTGCGTAAATGTCAGACTTGCTGGCCACACAGTTCCAGAATAACGCTTTGGGACGTGATTCCACTATGTCTGGTTCAAAATTTTGCTTTTGAAAGCAAAATGTGTGAAATTTCATCGAAAATTTGGGTCATCTGCTTCGCCCGAGTGCATTGGAAATTGCTGAATCTATCTTTGGAAATCACGAAGAGTGCCGACCTGTGGTTTAGTAACTTCACTTTCTCTCTCTCTCTCTCTCTCTCTCTCCACTCTACAACAAAGGAAAACTCTCTCTCTCTCTCTCTCTCTCTCTCTCTCTTGCCTTCTCACTGTTGTACAATGACAACAGTGCTAATAAAGTTTGTCACTAAGTCATGCAAAATTTGGTCAAATCAATACACTGCTTCCAGTATTGCATCTGTATTCTTTAGCATGTGGTACGGGGAACTCTTACATTCACAGACAGCATTATGTGTTCTATCAATAATAATATCTTTGCATTTCAAAAATTGTATTTCTGGACCCGTGCAGAGCACAGGTGGAACTAGTTAACTCTTATTTGCCTCAAAATTAAATGGAATATTTTTGTCAAAAATTAGTTGCTGAACCAGAGTTTTGTAAAAGAAGGAAGACTTGAGTATCAAATGTTTTCTCAGCTTTTTGTTGTTTTCATTTCATTTTTTTTTTCTTGTTTAATGATAAAAATCAACCATTAGGTCAACAGCAACAACACCAGTATTATGTACATCAACAGTTTGTATATCACTTGTTTGTTCTCTTGTTATTTGTATATAACCAAGTTGTTTTCTTGTTGTTCTGAATTTATGGTTTGTATGTTTTTAAAGACAGCAGCTCTTAGCATTTGGTTGTAGTACAAACCTTTTTTTTCCAAAGATCTTGTTGCATTGTGTTTTTCTAAACGAACTTGATAAGCATCCTGTGATGACAAATGCACCATTTGTTTCTTTGAATTGTAGGACCTTTGAATTGTAGGACCCTTTAGATTTTGGTTTGTGACATACCATATTTTACAGACATTTTAAGGCACACCCCTCGGATTTACTCAAAATTCTGATTGAGGTTTTTTTACAGTTGCATTGGATTTTAAGGCTCATCCCTCAAATGTACCAAACAAAAGTTGTTGGTTTTTTTAACTATGTTTGTAGTCCTATTGTAAGGCGCAAGTGTATAAGTCTGGGGGGAAATATCGCCTTATACAGTGGAATCCGTTTAATTGGCCATCGGATAATCGGCCAAAGCCGCTTAATCGGCCAATTTCCTCTGGAACGGAATTTTTTCTTCTTAAGCATGTGTTATTTTGTTCGTTTTTACGGCCAAAGCTGAAATCTTCAATTTCGCTTTATTGGCCACTTTCTCTCTCTAATTTTTCCTCTTTACCCCTTTTTGAGAGGGAGAACAACAGAGGCAGACAAACTGACAACACGCTTTTGACGTTTACATGGTTGAGTGTGAAGTTGGAAGGTGAGCTGTTGTCAGTTGAAAGACCCTGCATGGCGTTAAAATCACTCAAGAAAACAAAATCATTGTCTTTTACTCGTGCTTCTGTCAAGTTGTAGGATTAATAACACCCCCCCCCCCCCCCACACACACACACACACATCACAAAAAGGGAAAGAATTTGAATTTGAACTGCAACATTTAATTTTGACGTAATTGCTTTTGACTTGCATAATTGCGTCATACAGTATCTCAATGTTCGTTTTATTTTTCCTGGTCCCAAAAGTGTCTGATTAAGCGGATTCCACTGTAGTTTGTAAAATATGGTACATATGTTTGTAATTATTGCATGAAGTCTGTTTTTCTCTACACCTTCAAGATCTTGCTATTTATCCGTTTTCTTGCAATCTCTTTCTTTTCTTTATCATCCTTAGTTTTATTCCCTATTTTTCATCTTTGATTGCTAGTAATCAGTTAAATATTCCATACTAGTCATAACACTTCTCTCTTTCTTACAACAAACAAACAACTACACGACAAGTGTAAAGTGATGTTATTTTATTCACAAGAGACAAAACAAAACTACTGGATATTTCGGCAAGCGCGCCTTTATCGACACAGACAAACAATTAAACAGCAAACAGCAAATATAGCAAAAGGAGCAAAAAGCAGGCACCAGAAGGAGCAAAAAACCAACAAGATCAAAAATAAAAAAACAATACTTCCCCTCTACAGTTCAATGTGTAAATGCGGGTGGGTTCGCCGCCTAGCGCATCAAACCCTGGTCTGACCCCAAAGTGTGTTGCCCCACCGTGGCACCGAGGGGTGAGGGGGAAAACGGAAGTTCTCCAAAAAACCCACTTTCTTGTACAATTGATCAATGTACACCTTCATGTAAGTCTTCCATATGAATCTGTTAGTAATAAGTTAAATATTCCATACTAGTCCTAAAACTTCTCTCTTTCTTGTACAGTTGATCAAAGCACACCTTCATGTAAATCTTCTATATGAATCTTGCCTTCTCTGTTGATGTTTTCCGATAGTGTGTTTATTATTTTTTTTAGCAATGCTTTAGCATGTATGTACATTGTTAACATAGAGAGAAGAGTAGGGAAGAGGAAGGATGCTTGACAAGGGAGAGAAAGTTGGAGTGTTCGGGAGAGAGAGAGAGAGAGAGGAATGAATTGGATAGGGATAAGAGATATCTTTAAAACTATGATGATAACACATACAGTTCGTCAATTTTGTGATGAAGACATGTCTGAAATTTTACAGTTTACACAATCATTGTTACACCTAGTATAGATTGTAGAATATTTAAATGATGGGCACAGAAAGAGAGAGAGAGAGAGGGAGTGTATGTGTCCATGTGCGCATATTTGTTTTAAACTTCTGAACAATGATAATTCACTAACAGTGTTACAAAGAGAAGAAATAAATAATGAATGTTAGTGAATTTGAAAAGATGGTGAATACAGTTACAGGTGCATTTGTGCCTTATAATTTATGTCACGATATTCTATGCTAATTTCTGGTAAGTAGTTGTGAGTTTGTGGTTGCACATGTGAGCATTATAATAGTATACATGTTGAGAAGAATGGATCAGGTTGGATTCATCCTTACACTCTTGCTGTTGTAAAAAGAAAAGTATAGAATTATTCATTTTTATAATTCAATCAAAGATAAAGCAACACAATGTAATCGACTTGCTTGTTGGCATTGCTCCATTGTTCCCCTTTGTTTTCAAAAGTGTTTTCTGTTTATTGTTTTTCCTTGTTTGTTTGTTTTAAAACTGATTTTTGTTGTTTTTACTGAAGCCTTAAACCTGATGTCTTGACCGTTTCATTCAAACAATCCTGTGCCATATCAAGAGGGCACTAGAGTTAAAAGATAGTCATTGATTACCAAGCAGTTTCTTTGCTATTGTTTTACTTTTGTTCTCTGTTGTTTGCTATTTTCCCTCTACGAGTGTGGAAATAAAGAAGCATAATTTTCTGTGTTGAGTTTTGTGTTGTCTTAGGAGAGATTGTGAAGAAGTTTGAATTATGTATGACAGTTATACACTTTAATTTTGTGGTATGAGGGGAAGGTGGCAAAGTGGTTAAAATGTTCGCCTGCTTATTTCAATGCGGGACTGCAGCGTGAGTGACCCTGGTTCAAATCCCGGCCTCGCCCTTTCTTTCTACTTTGACAGGAAAATCGAACCGAACGTCGAGTCCTTCGGATGGGGACTTAAAGCTAGTCTGGCCCGTGCTCTTTACGCATGTAAAAAATCCCACGACAATTAAAAGTCGATAAGAGCAGGGATAAATCCTGCTGCCTGGTATGACCAAATTGATGGTTCTAGGTTTCCCAAGTCTGCCCTCACCCCCTCTTCACCCTGTCCCCCCCCCCCCCCACAAAAAAAAAGGTAGGCGCTGTGCTTGTGGCGACGCGCTCTCCAGGGGAGAGCAGCCCGAATTTCACAGAGATAAGTCTCTGTGACTAGAATATATCAAATACCAAAATAAATAAAGACCAAATTTGCACTGACTCTTGATGGTGCAGCCAAATTCCAGCTGACCTCAAATCCTTTTGGCTCAGAGAACAGGAATGTACCCTGGGCATGGCATCAGCTCTTTAAGCAAATTTTCGCTGGGCTAGGCATCCAGAACAGTAGCTGCACACACACCTGAATCAGTGAATTATGGCGATAATTACTGAAGACTTAAATGGATCGTTCTCGCATTACATGAAACCAAACAGAACACAAAATTCCTTCAAATGCTGTTTATAGCTCAGGCATCCTCACAACTATACATGACAGTAAACTAATGTGGTCTAATTTAGATATATCACAATGAACCTATACCATCTGTGGATATATCTGTGCATGAATAACAAATGTCACAAATCCAGATTGTGGAGTCAATTTCATTTCTTTTGTCTTCTGCGTTCCCAGGCCATATGGCTATGGTATTTGGTATATTCTAGTCGCAGAGACTTTTGTCCGTAAAATGCAGGCTGCTCTATCCTAGAGAGCGCATCGCCACAAGTGCAGCGCCTACAAAAAATGTTTGGGGGGGGGGGGGGGGGGACAGGGTGAGGAGGGGGTGGGGACAGACTTGGGGAAAATAGCTATAATGGGTGAGGTACGTATGTGTCCGGTTCTCAGTTTTCACTGGTCTCCCTGCTGCATACAGCCGACACATTCCGATTTCGGAGGAGCTCAAAGGAGAAAATTATTTGGAAGATTCTGCGGATAAAAGGTATGAAATGGGCCAATAAGTTGGAAAGATAGAAGATGACAAGAAGAAAAAGGAAAAGACAGAGTCCAAGAGAGTGACATCTAGATTATAAGAAGTTACAAGCGCAGAACTATTTGAACGAAACACGCCCCAGTATCCCGAATGGTGAGCTTTTCTTTGGTGATACTCAAACTCATGATTTTTTTTTTTTTTAAATCATAAAAATCTATGCAAAACTTTTTAAAAACATTTGTTTATGTCTTCTTTAAAAAAAAAAGAAACAAACAACACACACACACACACACAGAGATAAATTTAAAAAAAACTATCGGGCTCAAACGTGATAAAATACCAGTTAACTACTTAAGTGGACTTTCTTATTCCCAAAACGTGATAAAATACCAGTTAACGACTTAAGTGGACTTTCTTATTCCCAAAACGTGATAAAATACCAGTTAACTACTTAAGTGGACTTTCTTATTCCCAAAACGTGATAAAATACCAGTTAACTACTTAAGTGGACTTTCTTATCAATTTCCTCTTCCGGTACGACCGGAAGAGGCATTTTATCATATTATGAATAAAAACCAACTAGTTCACTTGTTTTTGTAACACGAAATCCCATTGGATATTGCAGATCAGCAAACTTTCCCCAGAAATTGCTCCAAATACGTTTTAGTAACTGAAATAATCCCCAAATAGTATAAATATGGTACCTAGTGTTTTACGTCCTCTCGGCCCATAAGTAATAAATATATCATAAGTATAAATGATCGTGGCGGTGCCATAGCCGATGAGGTTTAACCGAGGCGTGGTCACCGCTACAGCTATCTGTATTAATTTTAAAAATCGGGACTTTACTGGTTTCGTACTGCCTCCGGGCATTGCCTCCAGTATTGTTCCCACCATATTTGTATTTACAAATGTCCCATATGTGTCTGATTCAGACCAAGAGGACGTAAAACTCCATTTTCGCGCATAAGTATAAATATGAATGAATGAAAAATGGTGTTTTACGTCCTCTCGGTCATAGACACATATGGGACATTTGTAAATACAAAGATGGTGGGAACAATACTGGCTGCAATGCCCGGAGGCAGTGCAACGCCAGTAAAGTCCCGAGTTTGTAACAATATAGATATGTGTAGCGGTAACCACGCCTCGGATAAACCTCATCGGCTATGGTACCGCCACATTCATTTGTAAAATTTATATTAGTCTACATAAGTATAAATATATCATTGCCCGTTTCTTATGAGATAGTGAATAGATTGTATCCGTCAGGTTGAATTTCAACAGATGGTGTTTATGTTACGTTATTTTCTTATTTTCGCGCGATTTTGTGGGAACTACATCTATGGTTGTGGCTCAGCTCAAGACGGGACGCTTTCTTTTGTTCTGTTTGTTGCCAGGCAAATTGGCACGTATAAAACGATCATCGGCCATATTTGCGGAAAAGGGTCAATAGTACGACGCGGGAATCGTTAAGTAAAAAACGCCGACCAATTACATTGTGTGTTACAAAACCTTCAGAAAATAATCCCTCTCAAACGGAAAAACAGTTAAGTGACTTCGAAATGTCAGTTAATTAGTTAACTTGCATAAGCGATTTCCGCTTCCGGTAAGTTAAGTACTTAACTGGAATAGTAATGCCAGTTAAGTTGTTAACTGGTATTTTAGCACGTCTGAGCCCCATAAAAAACGACGAAAACATAGCTTCTTTGGCGGAGGAAGCATTATATTCTTAAATGGCGCAATCTTCATTTGGTCAGGCTTTTAACTTCCGATTTTGATTCTTCACTGTTTTGTGATCATCAGCATAGCATCAACATGCTGCTGGTGTTAGAAGATTCACACAAGGAACACTTGTCGTTTTTGAGTCAAGTTAATATTGATGGTAAGGGGGTTTTTTCTGCACAAAAAAAAGTGTGTATCATTCTGATGTTTTACGTTTGATCTTCTGTGAAGTCTCACACTGACGCACACAGTCACGCCCACTTTGCTCAGTTTGCTGTTTTTGTCTTGTGACTGTACTAATTTGTTTCAGATCTTGTGACTGTAGTCCTCCCCCCCCCCCCCCCCCCTCCCCTGTGTGTGCTTGGGATGTGGTGGGGTGAGAGAAAGAGATGATGAGAGAGAGAGAGAGTTTCCTGCCACGTACCATCAAGGCATGGAACAACCTCCCCGAACAGGCTGTTGAGGCGAGGACCTTGGGCACTTTTGTGTCCTGGGTCTCCAAATCACAGTAACTACACTCCCTTCTCTCTTTTTCTTTAGTTCATTTTAATTTATTTTTAGTTCATTTTCCTTTATTTTATTCTTCCCAATGATGCGGCATCACGTTGGGGCCCGATTAGCGGGACCTGGCTGGCTGGGTCATTCTCTCGCTTGGCGCGGCGTCATGTTAGGGACCGATTAGCGGGACCTGGCTGGCTGGGCCAAGCTTTCTATATTTCTTCTTTTTCTCCTGTCCACTTCCTTCTTCTTGATAGTTGTCTTGCGCATTCCCGTAGATCCTCCCAAATACAGCGACATAATAGTCAGCAGTGACTGCGGTTGCTATAGGGAAAAGAAATAAAGAAGAAAGTGACTGGTCCCTCTACTAGTACTACACTGTCACTGGGAGTGGGAAGGAAGGAAGAGAGAGAGAGAGTGTGTGTGTGTTAGAGAGAAAGAGAGAGAGATCTCACTGAAAGGAAATTCATGAAAATAAGTGGAACAACCAGTTTCGTCAGGAGCAGTTGCCTAACACTAAGTAACATGATTAAAAAACAAAATTATGCAGACATATAGAGAGACAAACACACAGGCAGACAGACACACACACACATGTATACATGCACACATACACAAACACACACATACATATACACACAACACACACACACACACACACACACACACACACACACACACACACACACACACATGCCTCATGACAAACCATCAGAGTGCTAGTGAAAAGCTATCATATATTGTGTATAAAACCGTTTTGAGAATGTATGAATTAAATGTACACGAAAATAAATATATCAAATACATTCATACGTTATTAAACAAAATTGGGTAAAGGTAAAGATGTGCCACCCCCCATGCATTTCTCGGTTAATTGTATTTTTCTGTTTTTGCCTTTCTTACCATACATAAAGCTGTATTTTAGGAACATTTTTAGCTAATTACCTTTTTGGAAACTAACCCTAACCCTAACCCTAACCCTAAACCTAAACCTAACCCTACCCCCCACTATGTACTGCAGTACACCGCGATTTGTCACAGTTGTGGTTCGTTGCGTTTTTCCGTCTTATACGGTGGGGGGTAGGGTTAGGGTTAGGGCTAGGGTTAGGGTTAGGGTTAGTATTCCAAAAAGGTTATTAGCTAAAAATGTTCCTAAAATACAGCTTTATGTATGGTAAGAAAGGCAATAACGGAAAAATACAATTAACCGAGATAGGTAGGGGGGGTGGCACATCTTGACCTTTACCCAAAATTGGTTTAAGTAGCTTTTGGTTGAATCAAAATTATCTTGATGTACAGCAGTACACCCATTATGGTTCAAAGAGAAAGTGAAAAGATGTCTTAAAGATAGCTTCTTACAAACCTGGTACATGCATGTTGATAATGATGAATTATATATGAACTATAGAATGTTTAAATCATCATTTGGTGCTGATCCCTACTACTTAGTACTTCCACAGAATTATGTGTTTACCATTCTAAAATTTAGAACAACTAATAATAACTTGCCAGTAAATTAACTGCGCTACGATAATATCCCCAGAAATGACAGAATCTGTGAACAGTGTAATGTACATGATGTGGCTGATGAGTTCCATTATTTGTTGGTCTGTCCCTTTTTCAACATTGAAAGAAATAGATATCTTCCGCGGTACTTTTTTGTGCGACCAAATGCGTATAAATTTAATGCTTTGTTTGTCTCAAGAAATAAGAAACTTTTGATCAAGCTTAAGCACTTCGTTACAGCTATAAACAGTTCTTTTCGATGATTTATATGGATAAAATGTCACATGTTTATTTGTTTTGTTTTTATTATGGTACAAGTATATTTGTTCATGAAGTTACATTCTACATGTTGATATTGTTTGTCGTTTCTGATAGTAATTAGTATAAACATCACTCTGTATTGATTTTTGAGTGTTTAAATATGTGTGTGCTTTGTTTTATATTGCTGTGCCCCAAGTGGGTATGAAATAAACAATTTGCCTTGCCTTGCCTTGCCAATTCTGTAAACTGATATTTAAGTAAATGTTGTTCAATATTTAGTTATTGTTTTATTCTCTGTTTTGTTTTGTTTTGCTCTAAATAATACATTTCATTGCACATACTATACCATGACTCACTCATGCAATATCCGAAGCGATTTGGTACATGCACGAGTGAGTCATGGTAAGTATGTTTATTAAACGTAATTTTAGAATGAAAATTTCCTTTTCAATTGTGTCCTTGTGTTCCAGTTGTACAAGAGTTTTGCCGAATAAGTATGGAGTTTATCAGGAAAGGTTCCAACCCAAAGGTGTATCAAGGAGCAGCCCGTATGTATGAATGTCTAAGAAAACAAATATTAATTTTAAAATATGAAACCTTTAGTAGTACTAGTAGTAGTAGTACTTAGTAGTAAAAAAAAAAGTAAGCAAAATTATTATTTTTTAAAATCAAGATCTATACAAGAAGAATGATAGGGCATACTAGGGCCGCGAGGCCATATCAAGCCCTTACTACTGCAACTACTACTAGTAGAGTAGGGACAAAACAAGCCCTGAAGCTGTTCATGCAGTCCTATCGTTAACAATATCGAGACTTTTTTTCTTTCTTCCAGGCCAAGGTTTATGCGGTTAAACTTTTGAAATGATTTTCTTCCATTGTAGTTCCAATGTCATCAAAAATATCATTTTAATCTCTGCATTTGGCATGTTAATATAATGTTAGTGTGCTTCTGCAAAATGATCCATTCACTGCCGTCATTGTTAAGTTTAGTGTGTTGTCACCTCGTCAAAGTCTTTTTAAAGACGAAAATTTGGTTTTATTCGCCGTGTGTAGTGTTTATTTCACCTTCATGTGCTTGTGTGAGTGTAGTGTTTTGATGTTTTTTAGTTCAGTTATTGTAGAATTATATTCTTAATATTGTTTGACAAATACATTGATGAAAAACAGATCATTGCCAAACTAGTTTATTTGGACAACTCTTTAATTTAAAATACAGTAAAAATCACTTAACTCTAAATTGAAGGGACTGACATTTTATTTTTAGATAGCCAATATTTTCCGTTAAAAGACTTTTCAACATAGAGATTATTATACTGGGACCCAAAAATTATTGTGAGTTATCCAGTGTTTTTGAGTTATTAGTTCTCCACTGTACTGCCAATTTACCTGATTTTATTGCATAATTCTTTGAAGACGAGTTTTAGTTTTGCATCCTCCTGGTCACAAGACTCATGTGGGACATTTCTAAAGATACAGATGAGTTAAGGATAATTCTTTGATATGATATTGTACATACACAATTTTGACAATAACTCGTTATAAATTGTTTTCATATATATGCATGTGTGTCCTGGTATTGTTGTCCATAATTTTCTTCTGTAATTGTAAGTTGTCAGTGTTATGTTTATTTTAACATAATGTTTGTCATTTATTTTTCATTTATTCAAGTTTATTTCTCCATTTGCTGTTTTAGCCAATGTTCAGTGCTAGAGATTGTACGTTGTGCTAAAGATTGTTCAAGAAATGGAGTCATGTAGAAAAGAAAAATTCCAATTTGTTCCTAGGACTAGCATGGAAACTGCCTATGAGTACTGTACATGCATGTGTGCACTGTAATTATACATTGAGTGTTGTGCCTTGTTCCAGAAAAGCTGGGTGTAAATGCAGAGACAGTTCAGCATGGTGTAGAAGGCATGATGTATTTGTTGTCAGAAAGCTCCAAACTCATGGTGAGCATCTTTCTTTATTGCTTAGATTTGTTGTTGTAGTTATAAAATCCTGGGACGGTATTCACGTTGAGATAGCATGAGACTTAGCATGATGCTAACTTAGAAGCTCTTCCAAAAGTCCTATTAAATCCTATAGGACATTGGAAGAGCTTCTAAGTTAGCATCATGCTAAGTCTCATGCTATCTCGACATGAATACCGTCCCAGGTAACTTGATGAGTAAAGTGATTTGTCAAATCAGCAACTGTGCAGAATAAAACTATGTAACGTTCAAATCAGCTCTGAAAACCCACTACTTCAAACTGCAGCTGCAGTGAATTTTTACCTTTTGATAAAATGAAGTGTGTAGTTACTCATCCAGACCATGCTACAGTGGAACCCGGTTATAAGGAAATCGAAGGGAGATAATTTTTTGTTTTCTTATATCCAGGTTTTCTTATATCTAATAATCGGATATAAGAAAACTTTTTGAATTTATTTTCTTATAACCGATTTGAATGGAGAAAAAGGGAAACAATAAAAGAGAAAAGGAGAAAAAATAAAATAAAAGACAAACAGAAACATAAAACAAAGAGAAAATGCTTTTACCTAATTTGGTGCATGAATAAAAGGAAAAAATGCAAAGCAAAGGAGGAAAAAAAGAAAGAACAGAGCAGAAAATTAAAAACAAAAATGAAGGCAGACGTGGTGTGAGCTGCATGATGAGCGAGCAAGATAGCGGAGAGCAGATGAATGAGTGGGTGTGGTGTAGGAGTAACATATTTGTTTAAATGTAAATTTCTGTTTCTTGTTTTTAATCAATATTCTAATTTGGATGTATAACTCATTTTACACAGTGGAAGACAATTTTGTATTTGCGTTTGTACAATGCCAATGGACAATAAAGAAATTTGCAACCTATTACTCATGTTTTACATCATATAATCAAAATACAGCAAAACTCGGTTATAAGAAAATCGAAGGGAGATCATATTTTTGCTTATTACCATATCCAAGTTTTCGTATATCCGAAACTCGGACATAAGAAAACATTTTGAAGTTTTTTTCCTGATAACCAAATTGAATGGGGAAAAGGGAAAAGAGAAACGGAAAAGAAAAGGACAGAAAAACAAAACGAAGAGAAAATCCTTTTTCCTAATTTGATGCATTTCTTACATCATAAAATCAAAATCATCTACTAAGAAGAAGATTTAAAGGTGCCTACAACCACTCAAACTAACAAGCTTTTTTTTTCCTTTTTACTGTTATCAAATACGTACCCATTCACCTATCTTGTACTGAACTATTACCATTTACTGTCCACCCATGCAGCTTTTTAATCAATCGTTTGCTTTTGTTTATGTGGATTTTTGTCCACATATTCAGTTATTTGTATTTATCTTCTTAAAGAAATGGATTGCCTTTTCCTCTCTGCCATTGCTGCTGAAAATAAAAGGCTGGACAGTCTCTCTACCACCAACACAAAAGTACAGGCACTCATATTTTTTCTTTTCTTCTGCTCAACATTTATTTTGCACAGAATACTGAAGGAAAGTATGGAATAAAGGAACAAAAACAACTCAATTAGTCTTGCAATCAAGTGCCTGTACTGTTTAGACTGTCTGTGACGCAACTAGTATGAGGTAAACTTTCCCTTTTTGGAATGACTTCAATTTTCTCGGAACATCCTTTCAGTTCAGGTCCAACTCACTTTTAAAGACACACTGACCCAACACGATTAAGTCCCTCGTTTTTTTCTGGGTAGCTGTGACCCACATACAAATTCCCCCAACTTCAAATTGAGGCTGCTCTTTAAATGTTTCGTTTTCAATTTGGAGGCATTTGTATGGGAGTCAAACCTGGTCAAAACAAGATTTCGTACCAGCTATAAGAGGGAAAACATGTGGAACCCGTGATTTTGACACGTGATCTGGTGGGTCTTTAAGAAAATGTTTTCAATGGCAATTCGCTTATAAGAAAATAGAGCTCGCTTATAAAAAAAAAATGAACTGCAAACCAACTCTCAATTCTGATCGCTTTTCGGCTAAGACAGTGATTCGGGAACATAAATTTTTGTTTATACCCTGGTTAGTTTGTTCAGCCCGTCGTACATGGCGAAAGCCGATACGCGACATTAAACTGAACTTCCATCCAAACCAACTCTCTTGTATGACATACTTTTCTTATGTCCAAGTTTCCATTGCAGATGGGAGAAGGAATTTGCTTGCTAAATAATCAAGTTTTCTTATATGCGAGTTTCTTATATTTGAGTTTTGATCATAGATAAGAAAGAAGAAGTTCGGCAGGGAAATGTTTTTGCTTCATTATAAGCAAGTTTTCTTATAAGTGAGTTTCTTATAAGCGGATTTGGCTGTATATTTCTATATTAAGGTTAGAGTGTCTGTGACGTAGCTGCTCTGACGTAAATTTTCCTCTTTTGTTTGTTTTGTTGGAACACTGCACTTTTTGGAACATCCTTTCAGTTCATGCCCTAATTTTTAGCAAATCGCTTATAAGAAAATCAAACCGCTTATAAGAAAATGAACTGCAAACCAACTCCCTTGTATGAAATCATTTTCTTATATCCGAGTTTACATCGTGGATGGGAGAACAAATTTGCTTCCTTATAACCGGGTTTTCTTATAAGCGGTTTTCTTATATCCGAGTTTTGATAATACATAAGAAAGAAGGAGTTCGGCCGGGGGGGAAAAAATGCTTTCTTATAAGCGGGTTTCTTATAAATGGGTTTGACTGTATATTTAAAAAGAATCAGTTTGAATTTTGTCTCTTTCACCTGTGCCCTTTCCTGTTCACTTTTAAGTTTAATTAAAGGGTTAAAAGCTGTCGTTCCCTGGCTTAAAGACTCCAGGGATCATCCCAACAGCCAAAGCAATTGAACACTATGGTACAAATGCGCCAACTAGGGATGAAAACATTATGTGTGACCATTTTTTGATTACCCCGCCACATGGGCAGCCACACCCCGACTTCGGAGGACAGGCACATATGAAAGTCATTTCAAATTTCAATTATAGTCCAGCATATTCTGAACTTTAAATTTATTCATTTTCCGTAAAGACACACAGACGCACCACAATTAAATCCCTTGTTTTTTTCTGGGTAGCTGTGACCCACATACACATGTCCCCAACTTCAAATTGAGGCTGCTCTTTAAAAAATGTTTCGGTTTGAATTTGGGGGCATTTGTATGGGACTGAGACCTGGTCAAAACAAGATTTCTTACCAGCTATAAGAGGGAAAACACGTGATACCCATGATTTTGACACGTGATCTGGTAGGTCTTTAAAGCCACAGCTGGCATATATAAACGAATCCTGCACATGCACAGTCATTTGCCTCACTGCTCGCAACAGCAACACTTCAAGTTCAACCCTTCTTTTTTTCCATGTTGTGCGAGCTACTGCAAGGCAGCATGTTTCTGACTAGCAAGACCCGATCCTTGGGGTTGGCTGTTATGCCTTTAGTCTTTTCAACATGGAATCAGTGGGTATACTGATGTGTTATAAAGGTTTTTATAACCCCCCCCCCCCCCCACCCCCCCCCCCGTGGGAATACCGGGGAGTCTTTTGTATAAATAGTTCCCCCATCTTCTGGAAGTTCTATGCTTGTAACTTCCTCCAGTTTGTCACTCTTTGACTCTGCCTTTTCCCTTTATTTATTGTCATATACTATCTTTCTGCCTTACCTGTCCATTCTCCTGCCTTTTTTCAAGAAACAATTTCAAAAACATTTCCTCCAGCCGAAGTCGGACTTGCTGGGCCTAACTATTTCTTGGTTAGGCGCATAACGGCAGCATAATTAACAGTAATCGAAGAAGAAGAAAGGTTTTTATAAATGTGTAAAACAATCTTCAAGAAATCCTGTGAAGTGTTCACTCAGTTGTACAGTGGAACCTCCCTTATAAGACCTTCAAAAATCATCCAAAATGAGGTCTTATTGGGGTCTGCAACGAACACCTTTTGCAATAGTGAATGCCCTTGGTGGGGTGGGGGAAGATGGTTCAGTACTGACCAAACAGGGGTATAACTCTCGCCAATAACCCTATTTGATGCCACTAAATGGCTGCCTTTTGCAAGAGTGAATGCCCTTGTCAGTACTGACCAGCAAGGGCATCACTCTCACTGTCAAGGGCATTAATAACCCTAGTTGCAGAGGCCTATAAGGGAGGGGTCTTATAAGGGAAGTAATTTTAATACTTACAAAGAAGGGCAATGTCTCAGAGAAGTAGGTCTTATGTGGGAGGGAGTCATATAATGGGAAGTCTTATAAGGGAGGTTCCACTGTATCACCAACTGTGTGTGTGTGCAGCTGAACGAGATAGATTTCCAAGACTCCATCCTGTCGTTGGGGTTCTGTGAGGAGCTGTGCAGTCTGCTGCTGGAGCTGTACCTGACCAACCGCAGCGAGGTGCGCTCCGTCCTGTCACACATGTCCATGGACCTCCCGCACTACCACAACCTGCAGTGGCGCTTCGATGTACAGGTCCGCCATGCCTTGCTGCTGTGTTGTTGTTGGCTAAAAGACTCCAGGGATCATCCCAACAGCCGACGCAATTGAACACTATGGTACAAATGCACCAGCTAGGGATGAGAACATTACGTGTGTGACCGTTTTTGATTACCCTACCACGTGGGCAGCCATACTTCGACTTCGGAAGATCCTAGCTATTGGATTGTTATATGTTTGTATTTTATAATTTTCTGAACAGACATATGAAAAGACATAATTAGGTTACTAAAAGGTTTTAACATTATCAAGACTTCCTTAGTTAATATTATTTGTGAGTCTTAGTCTCAGACAAGCTCAGGTTTGATTTGTTTGTGAGAAGCGTATCACTTAAATTGCGTTTTAACATGATTTTTGCATTTGTGTGTGCCACTTCTGATAGTTTTTTAACTCGAAAGTTTTCTAGTCGATTCAAATGGGAACAAAATGAAGCATAGCCACCAAGGGATAGAAAAAACGCTAAAAGGCTAACGAAAGGGGATCAGCATTTTAAGAAATACGATGACAAACTTTTTGTTTGTCTACAATAGCAAGCGTTTTATTCATTCCGACATTGTTTCTCTGCATACAGCTGGCCAGCCGTTCGCTGCGTCACCAGATCAGCCCCCAGGTGGTGCTGCAGCTGGAGACCAGGGACGGGGAGCACACGGAGGACATGCAGCTGCTGCAGACCGACCCTGTGAACCTGGTCCACCTGACCCAGGTGCTGGATGCAGCCCTGCAGGAAATGAAGTCCCCCTACTGCCGCCGAATCGCCAGAAACATCAAATGACCGCATCCTCTCCTTTGTTGTTTTTGATGCTTGAACACTATTTCCAGGTGTGTGTGTGTTATGAAGTTCTGCGTAATGTAATGTACTTGAAAGCAAGAATGGTTATGCTTCTATCGACATTTATCCCCGTAAGAACTCCATCATCATGTTGACCGCATCCTTTCCTTCATTGTTTTTGATGCTTGAAGACTATTTCTAAGTATATGTGTTATGAAGTTCTGAATGTGGCTGTAGATACCTTCAACCTGAAACTCTGAACAAACTTGCGATTATTGGTAAAATTATGCTGGGTGAAAATTAGATAGGTCATGATTTGTGAGTGTGTGTGTGTGCGAGCATGTGTGTGTGAGCGTGCGTGTGTGTGTGTGAGTGTGAGACAGACAGACAGAAATAGAGTTACATAAAGAGATAGAGATAGAGGGAGAGAGTTATACTTATAGTGTGTGAGAAATCACATATGCTGTTTTTATAGGAGTGTAGCATATTGTTGATATTGTTTATCCCAACGTGATTAAACTTAAAGACATGATTTAATTAAACCTAGTTTCTGCTGAGAGTGAGCTTGTGTTCTGTTCTTGTACATACGCACACACAAACCAAAACAAGTCTGTACACACACGCATGCACACACACACACACACACACACGCATGCACACACACACACACACACACAGACTAAAAGAGAGGAGGAGAGTGGGTTGCTTGTTGAGATAAAACTGAAGCCACATAGAGATTGCTGAACAAAAAAGGTATGATTAAAGAAGGAGTGACGTCTGTAATACAACCATTGACTTGACTTAATGCCTTTGATTCCTCAAGGAACATAGGGCCTCAGCAACAGTTCTCCAGCGGACACAGGACAGGCCATACTTGTGATACAACCATGCTCACATGAAATTTGTCAAATAAAGCCTAAATAAAAATGCCCACACATTTCCCAACACACGCACACACTCGCTCACACACACGAGAAACACGAGTCGATTTGTACTGACAGCCAGTAGAAATCGGAATCCAGTACAAATTGGAATCCACTTCTCCAAAAATTGTAAGAGACGAAAAACAAAAGGACGAGCATAACTTTGATCTTTGAGAGCACTCACTGCCCGCAGACCTGCCTACCCCTACGGATTTTCCGTAGTTCCAGCCGAATTTGACTATGAACTACGGTTGATAACCAAATTCTACGATTTTCTGTGTGACAGCGATTCAGTTTGCGAAGTTATTTCATGGAAAAAAATAACAATAAACAAGAAAGATCGAAGAAGAAAAGTATATCATTATCTACTCAATCACACAGTGCACAATACACAGAAAGTTTTCTGTAATGCGGATAGGCAGAACGCGAGATCGCTTGCACCGTGTGCCGATGTCAGCGATTTCTCAAGTTCAGAGCCGGCGGGGGACTCGATGATTGACAGCGGCATGTTGAATCAAACAACACACATTGCAATCGGCGTTAGCTGCACCGAAAAACACCCAGAACATAACAAATTTCTTCGCTACAAACAACGAAACCGAGCTGAGTGCCAAAGATTTGACTCTCAGAGGCATTCAAAGTGAAAGTAGGCCTGATGTTTCCCCATCCCTCTCTCTCTCTCTCTCTCTCTCTCTCTCTCTCTCTCTCTCTATATATATATATATATCTCTCTCTCTCAAGCGGCTCTCTCTCTGATTTACTGTTGGTATTTTTCTTTTGTTTGTTGCTGTTGTACTTTTTTTAATATTCAATAATACCACGCTCACAGCTCACACGCACTTGCCGCCGTTAGTAAATCCGAGCTGCGTGTGGTCCCTCCCCACGACCCCTTGGCGGAGGTTTCCGAAAAGTAAGGACGGCATGACCTTCGGAGGGTGCCAAGGATGCTTGATACCAAATTTGGTGTCGATCGGTTGAGAACTGTGGCCGTGCATAAGGGACACACAGACAGAAGTATATATAAGATAATACTTGTAGCGGTGCCCTAGCCGATGAGGTTTAACCCGGCGAGGCATGGTTACCGCTACACTTATCTGTATTGTTAAAAAAATCGGGACTTTACTGGAGTTGCACTGCCTCCGGGCATTGCCTCCAGTATTGTTCCCACCATCTGTATTTACAAATGTCCCATATGTGTCTGTTCCAGACCGAGAGGACCTAAAGCACCACTTTCATTCATTCAGTTTTCACTGGTCTCCCCGCTGCATACAACCAACACATTCCGATTTCGGAGGAGCTCAAGGGAGAAAAATTATTTGGAAGATTAAAAAAAGAAGGCAGGAGAATGGGCCAATAAGTCAGAAAGATAGTAGATGATATAGCTAAGGGAAAAGGCAGAGTCAATTAAATAGTGGCAGATTAGAAGAAGTTACAAGCACAGAACTTCAAGAAGTCGGGGGAACTATTTTTACGAAAGACCCCCACCCCCACCCCCGGTATTCCCACGGGAGAGACTCGTGGAGGGGGCGGGGTCGTCCAGCTCCCCGTATGGAGGCACAAGGCATGCACCCACTGCCCCCATTCAGTGCGGTGTGTAACAATGTGTGTTTTGAAGGAAACACGCCTGACATTCATGCATCGCTAGCGGCTTATCAAAGGGTGGTCAACGGAACAGCCTGAAAGGAATGAATGGAAGGATTAATCTAGAAGGGAGGGAGCTGATCTTAACACATGATTTGCCACAATATCTAATGAATACACTGACCTGAGCGAACCACCTGGAAAAGCTTCTGAACACCTTAAAACATTCCTCGGATCGCGCCCTTCCACCCCGGCCCCCAAATGATTACAAATATTTGTGCATACAAGTATGCGTAATGAACACACTGACCTGACCAATGCATAAAATTTATGCGAACCACCCAAAATAGCCTCCAAGCACCTGAATACCCCCCCCCCCCCCCCCTCCCAACCACTTCCCCGTCCGAAGTTCCTTCCTTCCTCGCCTCAGGCAGCCAGCTTCATCAGGCTGAAGATTCTGCTGCACTTTGGCAAATGTCCCACATGGTTAATTCCGAGAGGACGTAAAACAAAACTTTTCTTCTTCTGCACTTTGGGGGGTAGTAAGAAGACAAGAAATTAGAAAGCTGAGGAGATAGAAGTAGCCTAATGGAAAGGAAAGGAAACAAAATAAAACCTAGTGTGGATCTCTTCTTCTTCTTCTTCCTATTACTGGACTGGGTATCACGGCGTTTAAAGTCCAACTTGGTACGCGACTGTTGGATCTGTTTTTTTAAAAAGAAAGAAAAAAAAGTGGACCATTGCATTTATATATTTACCGTTTTTCTAATTTTTATGTGTTTGCGCCTCTCAGCGTCTCTCAATTAGCTATAGGAAAGGAGTAACAGGATGTGTGTAAAAAGTGCATGATGTTTTCATGTTTTTAACTTTTTATTTGTTTTTGAAACTAATAAGTTACCATAAACTTTACTCGGGACGATATTCCCATTTGGCGCAATTTAGTCGTAAACTTCAAATGGTTAATTCTGAGATGGCACAGCACAAGTTTCCGCTTTCTACTTTTTGAGCCAAGCAACTTATGCGCAATTTCTAAGTTAGTTGTTTACTAAGCAATTTAGATTCGATCAATAAGTGCATGCTTGCATCTAATCATGGCGGATGATTTTCATATTGTGGAACTTACTGCAGATGAGAGGAAGCAACTCGGAGAGTTTACAAGGTAAGAGCATTTTATGATTTTACGATCAGGAGTGGGACATTTTGCAGTTGGTTTTTTTCCTTTCTGGAACTTACTTAGGTTCCGTAAACATTCTCCATCAGCCCGCTGAAATAAATTCTGATGCATAGCTAGTGCTGCAGTCTGAGTCTTTCTGTTCAACAGCCTTCCATCTGAGGCATCAGGCTCGATGGAGGATTTCAAAGCCCATAATATATGAACTGCCCCCCCCCCCCCCCCCGCCTCCCCCCCCGCCTCCCCCTCCCCGCTTTTGTCCTGCTGCCCCCCCATAAATGTCCCTTTCAATCCATCATTCTACTCCCCAAAAAAGTATAAAGCATCCAATTCAAAATAATGAAAATGCAATGCTCAAGCCAGTCGAGGACAGAAGGACCTCTCTCTCTCTCTCTCTCTCTCTCTCTCTCTCTCTCTCTCTCCTCTCTCTCTCTCTCTCTCTCTCTCTCTCTCTCTCTCTCTCTCTCTCTCTCTCTCTCTCTCTCTCTCTCTCTCTCTCTCTCTCTCTCTCTCTCTCTCTCTCTCTCTCTCTGTGTGCTACATGTGTGTGTACGTGTACATGTGTATACTATACATGTGTGTGTGTGTGTGTTATTAATCTGCAAGACTTATGAAATGGTCTCTTTTAAAAGTATTCATCACTAACTTTCAAGTGTGTGTATGTGTGTGACTGTGTACATACATGTATGCATCCTCTTTCTTGCCTTTAGCAGTTTAGGTCTATGTCTCAAATGTGTGTGTGTGCTATCTTCTTGTTCATCTTATTATAGCGTCTTTGTTTGAATGCGTTATGAATCATTGAATGTTTAACGTGTGTGTGCGCTTTGATATGATATCAACTTAATCAAGATTTTAGTGCCATTATATATTGTATGTTGTTGATTATGTGTGTGTGTGTGTGGATACATTGTGTGTGACTGTGTGTGTCACTCTGTGTGTCTGTGTGTATGACTATTCTCTATGTGTATGGCATGCATATGCGTGTGTGTGCATGAACATACACACACACACACACATACGAACACGCACATACACAAACACATACAAGTGCAAGCGTGCACAAGCACGTCAAAACATGCTCACAAATATACGCACACAGACACACACACGTACATCTTCCTTTCCACCGCCATCCTTCCAGTTCCACCACCACATCAACACACTCATTCACAAACAACTGGACTAAATGGATGAATATGAGAATTAGCGATTGACAGGAAAGAGGTAGGTTTTGAGTAAGGTCTTATATGAGGACGTTGAGTTCAAATTCATAGAGAAGAGGGCAGATAATTCCACAGAGATGGGGCCTGAAACTAGTGAAAGGAAAAAGAACATTGACCAGAAGTTTTCAAGCGGAAAAGAGGGAACTTTAAGTTCAATTGAAGCACACGATAGTGGTGGTGGTGGTGGGGTGTGTGTCTGTGTGTATGCAGTCTGATTGTGTGTGTGTGTGTGTGTGTGTGTGTGTGTGTGTGTGTGTGTGTGTGTGTGCATATAATAGTCTCCCAGTATCGTTGAGTTCAAAAGCACTTATTGTATATTTTTCCAGTGCCCAGTTTGGATTTGTCAACTTTAGCAGTGACGAATATGCAAAGAAAAAAGTCATTATTGAAAAGGTAAGATCACGTAAGTTTGTATTTATGATTGATTTTGATTTGCATATTTCAATTTGGGATTTTATTTTTTTACGTTTAAAATTTTGGCAAATTGTCCTGGCACATTTAGTAGTAAATTTTTATGCTTTAACTGGGGACCCCATTCTTTTTGGTGAGCACTGAAGCTGAGAGTCTACTTAAATTAAATGAATAGATGAGGAAGAAACTTTCTTAAAAAAAATTGTTCTGACAGATTGCTTTCTTTAATTTTTTTAATTTTTTTGGCTTTTAATTTAAGCGTTACAAAATTGTTTACTTGGAAGTGGTCAGTTCAAGTACAATATTCTGTTTTATAAAATTATAAGGAAAAGTAAGAGGGTTTAGTTGTCTTAAATTCTCTGGTATAATTCTTTTCATGATTATGTGTGGTATAGGAAAATTAATAAAAGTACAATGTAAATGCTAAAGGTCCTAAAAAGTAAAGGGGAAAAAGAGAGAGATAAGAAACACCTTGGTTCTTTGAAAAAAATTCTTAAAATTTCTATTAAAAAAAAATTCTTAAAATTTCTATAAAAAAACATTTCTTAAAATTTCTCTTCCAATACATGTACCTATAATTATAATTATCAAACATGATTCAAAGTGCATGCCCAAATTTATATAAGTATATGTACAGGGAAATGTGGAAAAAAACCTTTAATCAGTACATGTTTGCTAATGCCATGTGTATCCACAGGCCATCTGGTACTACAGCAACTTGGTCCGTGTTCACACCCACCTGCAGAACAAAGAGAACAAGGAGAAAGACAGCGAGAAAGACGCCAAAGACCCAGACCAGAAAGAGGAAGATGAGGATAGCGAGAAAGACAAGAAAGGCGCGGAAGATGCGGCAGACTCTGCAGCAGCCAAGGCTGGGTCCAAGGAAGGGAAAGGAGGGAAAGACGGAGAGGGGGATAAAGAGAAAAAGCTGCTGAAGCCTCTGAATCCCCGCATATACTGTCGCCTGGGACACCTGCACCTTCTGCTGGAGCAGTTTTCTCTGGGTAAAATGGCAGTACTGTATTTTACAGACAATAAAGCGCACCTGATTGTAAGGTGCACACACCAAAAAATTATAAGGTGCACACACCTAATTTTACACAAAATTAAAATTTGGTTATTTTAGTTTCTTATTATATTATTAGTCACATTATAAGGCGCAGGGGTCTTAGTCTATGAAAAAAAGTGTTACCATATAGTCCATAAAATACGGTAATATTTTGTTTCGTGTCAGAAGGAATTTATGCAAGATTATTGGTGGAAGAACTTCAGTTGAGGGAGCTGTCATTGATTGAATAAAGGAGCTGTTGTTGATTGAATCTTTTTCGTAAAATATGTTTTGAATATTAATGTACTGTTGATCTATTTTGACACTATTGGTCCACATGCAGTTACACAGAAATTGTGGGTGGGTGGGTTACCGTTTATGCTAATGTTGTAATTCATGACTTTTTTTGTTCTGTTGCTCCAGTTCTTAGTTATCGAAATTCTGAATGAATGAGAGGAAAGCAGAGCCTGCTGTAATGATTGTAATCAGTGACAAAAGTTTCTGGTAAAAAGTGGCTACTGTAGAACTTACTAATTTTTGTTTTTAATGGGTGTTTTACTGTTCTTCAAAGTTATTCTTATTGTGCATAAAACAATGCAAAAACTTGAAGGCAATTTTATGATTTAAAATGCTGAAACAAATCCACCATCACCACCCTCAAAAAAAGAGCAGTCACATCCTGACACAAAATTGGAAGGGATTTTGTCTTCTAGTTCACTAGATACAGGTTGAAGAAGAAACATATAGCGCAAAGAAGGAAATTTCAGTTTTCAAGGTCACACTTCAAGGTGAAGATCAGCATGGTGATCATTTATGCTCGGATGTGTTCTTCTCTAGGGTATACAGTACCACACACAATCTGAAGAGCTTCTGTCAAGTACAAATGTGGAAAATATGGCGTAAAACCCAATTTGTAGACCCTACCACTTTCAAGGCTTACCTATCTCCCGGACCGTAACCTTGACCTTGATCGGTATGCCACTATCAGAACGGGCATAAGCCAAAGTACCTACATGCCAAATGTGAAGACTAACACTAACGGTGTGGGAGTTATGGCCCCTGAAATATTTTCGGTTTTCAAGGTCGTACGCCAAGGTCAAGGTGATGATTTTGCGGGGATGCCTTCCACTCATGGTGACACACCAGCACACAAAATTTGACGTGATTCGGTCAACCCGTTTGAAAGATATCCTTGGGACAGACAGAAGGAGAAAAAATGACCCTCCGATTTTCAGGCTCCAGCGATCTTTTTGACCTTGACCTTGACCTTGATCGGTATGCCATCATCAGAACGGGCATAAGCCAAACCACCTTCATGCCAAGTTTCAACATCCTATGTCGATCGGTGTCCGAGATATGGCTGAAAATAGATTTTCAGTTTTCAAGGTCGTACATCAAGCTCAAGGTCACGACGGCAAAATGGTTTGCGCGACACTCTTCCTATTAAGGTGGCACACCTCCACACCAAATTTGACGCGATTCGGTCAAGCGGTTCGGGAGATATCCTTTGGACAGACAGAAAAAAACCCAAGAAAAAACCTAAACAACATACAAACCAGCCCATCGCAATAGTCCGATCACCTATGGTGACGGACAAAAAAAGAGAGACAAATCAAAGACCAAAGCAACAACAGTAGCAGTAGTAACAGCAGCAGCAGCAACATGGGAACCTATGCAACACACATGTTTGGCAAGGCTCTTCTATAGTGTTACGAGCATTCCATTTTAAAGTTATTTTTAAAGGATAAAAGTGTGTTTGTTAGTAATGTTACTACTAGAGCATGAACAATTAATCCATTCATGATATGTTTGTGTGCAATGCATAATTATGAAACATTTTAACAGATTCCCAATAATGTGGGTTTTTTCCAGCTCTGTCGGCCTATCAGAAGTACTACATTTTGGAGAAAAACCATTGGAAAGTGAGTAGTGATGATGTAAGAAACTAAAGAAGACCTATACATCACTGAGTCTAAGCAAACTTGCTTTAAAAAAAAAGTGTTTGCAAATGTAGAAAAAGATTGGTGATGAGAATGGGGAGCATTAAAGCATGCGATAGTATGTTGCAAAAGCGCAACCCACACACTTGTCACATGCATGATGACATAGCAACTCATACATACTCATACTGTCATAGTACACAATCATCTACACACATGTGTGTGTTCAAGAATGCACATATACTTTTCTTTTGCAGAATTGAAGTGCAGGTATGCCAGATTTTTAGAAAGGCTTTTATGGAAATGTTGGATTGATTGTTACAATGAAAAGCTTTTTAAAAAACACTTAATTGTGAGACCAACCAAAGCAAAGTGTGTTTATGAACTCTGCTTGTGTAAACAACTAATTGTATATTAATTTTGGGTTTTATTTTAAGTAAAAGAGTTTAGGTATTAGGCTTAGTTTGGAAGTGCATCTATGCTAATCATTTTGGCAAGAAATTTAATATATGTAATAATATATATTTAAATATATATAATATATATTTTTTTGCAGGACATCCATTTTCTGTATGGTCTTGGACTTGTTTACTTCTACTACAACAGCTTCCGTTGGTGAGTTTTGATGTTGATGTCACTTTGTACTCTGTGTGTGCGCGTGCATGAGCGTGCACATGTATACATATATCACGTGTGTGTGTGTGTGTGTGTGCCTCTGTGTGTGTGTGTGTGTTTGTGTTCTTGAAAATGCATGCATGTGTTGTGTGTGTGCACTCACAGCTTTTTGTACACGTGTGGATGAGTGTGAATGTTTGTGATGCTTGTTGAATGATTGTGTTTGTTTTTGCCGTTTATTCAAAATGAATGTTGGATTCAGTGGGAATTTTGAATGTTGGATTCAGTGGGATTGGTTTGCTCTTGAATATTTTGCCTCCGTGCTGTGTCATGCAAAATAGCAGAGAGCAGTTTTATACTTCTTCGTTTCTTACATCTTCACATTTGCTCCTCTGTCTGTCTTCTGGTCTGTTGTGTGATGAGCAAATTAGCAAAAGGAAACAGAGGGGAGGTAGAGTGAAAGGGAAATAACCAAGGAGTGACTGATTGCTGCTTTTCATACAGAGTTGTACCCCTTAGCTCATTGGCATTCTTACCTGGGTCAAATCCAGGTTTGTGTGTTCCCATAAAAAGTGAGTTCATCCCGAGTCAAATTATAATATTATCCTTTATTATGATTAGATCAAAACTCCACAACACCCAGGGCTCACCTTAAGAGACACAAATTTTCGATTTATTAATCTTTCTCAAGTCAACAACAGTTTAAACATGTCAGCGGTGTCGGGTTAAAATTCCTAGCTCGCTATGCTATAAGACTGACTATTTGCGGCATTTTGTGACATTGAGCATGAACGACAAATTTCACTTTTTTCTAGGGTTAGGGTTAGGTAAATGGTTCAAGTAACGAAAAAGTGAAATTTGTGGTTGTCGCAAATAGTCGCTCTCATAGTAGCGAGCTAGGAATTTTAACGAGCTAGGAATGTTAACTCTACAAGCGGTGCCCAAATCACAAGAACAACAAATCTACAAATAATTGCCAACACACACACACACACACACACACACACACACACACACACATACACACACACATCATGCACACACATACACACCTACACACACACACACACACACACACATGTGTGTGTATATATTATTATCCTTGTGGGGGCACCGGGGGCTCTTTTGTCTAATAGTTCCCCCACCTTCTGAAAGTTATGTGCTTGTAACTTCCTCTGTCACTCGCTTTGACTCTGCCTTTTTTACCTTTGCTTACTGTCATCTACTAACTTTCTGCCTTACTGGTCCATTCTCCTGGCTTTAAAAAAAAAATTATTTCATAGATTTTCTCTAGCCGAAGACGGACATGCTGGGCCTAGCTGTCGTTCAATTGACAGGAAGCTGTCTGATCGATAGACGAAATCACGAAGAGTAAGAAGAAGAAATTATAATATAGAAATAAAACAATCCCTCTATCCTCCGAAGTCGGAGTGTGGCTGCCCACGTGGCGAGGTAATCAAAAACGGTCACACACGTAATGTTCTCATCCCTAGCTGGTGCATTTGTACCATGGTGCCAGGTGCTTCGGCTGTTGGATGATCCCAGGAGTCTTTAAGCCAGGGAATGACAACAACAGCAACAATCCCTCTGGATTCAAAAAGGAATTCTTTTAATATTTACAAATCCATTTTGGGTTAAACACTTTTCATTCAATATATATAATGTAATGAAAATTAGACATACTAGTACTGTGGATGAATTTCTCGTTACTATGATTGAAAAACATCTTCATTGCAGGATTTCATGCTGATTTGCATTTTTGATAAACCATATTAATGGATATGTATCCATGATGCAAATCATGGATTTTCAGATTAGCTTTGTTGTTAACCATTTAAATTAAATTGTGGCAGAATAATTACATTTCATTAAACTCAAGGAAACACTTTTTCTCTCCATTCTTAATAATTGTAACTCGGTTCTAGATAATAATGTTTTAATTACCGTATTTTCCGGACTACAAAGCGCACCGTTGTCTAAGCCTCACCCACTGAATTTTATTAAAATTCTGGAAAAAAACAACGATAAAGCCGCATTCAGTGTCTAAGCCGCAAGAGACTGAAAAGGAAAAATGAACCTGAGAAGACGAGCAGAGGAACTCGTGATCGAAAGCCACGGCAACTTCGACGGCCCGTGTTGCACTTATACACAAACTACACATAACAGTACAGACCTAATCTTCGCCATAACGGACCTACTAAATACTAGATTCTGCACAACGACACAACACAAAACATGACAAAGTAACGCACTGGCAGTTCATTTTCAGTCACAGTTTGCACACACACATCTTTTACCGCGCATACAACTCGGCTGACAAAATGGCGCAGCGCACACCGCAGATACGGAATCACGGCAAACGCTAATGCACCAGCTGCTTTCATTTATCGGATTTTGTGAGTTGTTTGCATTCAGCGAGTGTTTCAGTGCATACACTAACGCCGATTTATCAGTTTGATAACGGAAAGGAGCTGCTTTTTAACTTATTTTTTTGTCAAGTTCACTGAGTTCCAACTTATGGAGTGTGACCGATCACCTAGTTTCAACTTGGAAGTTGACTTCGCATTTACGTGTGCACAGAGTTCGTAAAGATCGACACGATCGCAGCTGTTTCAGTTCAAACTTTGATCATAAACTGCTCAGTGATGACACATGTGCATAAAAGTGGTGAAATTTAGTGGTCAGATTGTGTTATCGCAGATTAAATTCTTCAGTTTCATCCTGAGAACAGTTCGTTTTTACCGAGATTGACGATGTCAACACGCACAGGCTGGAGTTGACGACCAGCCTAAGATACGGAAGGGGAAGTATTCACAAATTAGCCGCAATCCTTGTTTTAGCAGCAGGAGTCAAAGTTGAAGAAAAAAGTAGCGGCTTATAGCCCGGAAAATACAGTATATGGCTTATAGCCCGGAAAATACAGTATATGCCTACCATTGTACAGAACAACAGCAGCTGTTATTTTCATAATGGACTGGATGTAGCAGCTGTCATTGTGCTTAACTGGTTTCACTTTTAATGACTTTACCACAGCAGATGACCTATTTTCACATCTGTGTTTGCCTCCAAGGTCGGAGTGTGGCTGCTCACGTGGCGGGGTAATAAAAAACAGTCACACGTAATGTTCTCATCCCTAGCTGGTGCATTTGCACCATAGTGTTCAAGTGCTTTGGCTGTTAGGATGATCCCTGGAGTATTTAAGCCAGGGTACGACAACAACAACAATATCTGTGTTTATTTCCGGAAAGTGTGAATCAGTCATTAAAACAAACCGTATACCATATTATGGTCGAAATGCACGTTGTTGTTTTTAACTTTTCCACCATGGCAGCACATTTTATGCAAGTAATAATATTGCTGACATAATACTGTGTTGCCATGGGGAAAGAGGGGGAAATAACAATGTGTGTTTCGATCATAAATAAACGTGTGTTATTATATTACAATGGAACCTCCCATTATAAGACTCCCTCCCACATAAGACCTACTTCTCTGAGACATTGCCCTTCTTTGTAAGTATTAAAATTACCTCCCTTATAAGACCCCTCCCTTAGAAGACCTCATTTTTACTCGGCCGGGTTTTGCGATTGGTTTGTGTGTCTGTGTGTGTCTGTGTATCGATTATCTTAAAAACTACTGTTTGGACTTTGATTAAAATTGGCAGAGGGGTAGACAGCTTGAAAAGGAAGCTTCCTTTCGTTAATCAACACCGTGCTGCCCTTGACCTTGAAGTTTGACCTTGAAAACAGAAATTTCCTTCTTTGGGCTATGTAATTTCCCCCCAGCTTTATTTCGTGAACTAGTGAACAGAATCGCTTCAAATTTTGTGTGGTGGTGTACCATGGTGCAAGGAAGTTTGTATAAAAGTTCAGCTGTATCTCGTGAACTAGTGAACAGAATCGCTTCAAATTTAGGGCTATGTATTTTAATGCGTTCTGTAAGGGTGGAAAGTGGGGGGGGGGGGGGGGGGGGGGGGGGGGGGGGGGGGGGGGGAGAGAGAGGACATAACTCGGTGCAAGGAAGTTTGTATGAAAGTTGAGCTGTATCTCGTGAACTACTGAACAGAATCGCTTCAAATTTTGGGCTATGTATTTTATGCGTTCTGTAAGGGTGGAAAGTAGTGTGTTTATTGAGGGGGGGGGGGGGGGGGAGAGGACATAACCAAGCATGGGAATTGTCAGTCTTTTGGCTGATTTCAGCTTTTTTGATGGTCCTCCAGTCTTTTTTTGCAAGTTTCAGCTTTTTTGATGGTCCAAGAGGACATTTATGAGAGTTAAAAAAAAGAAGCCCAATGAGTAAAACTGAAGTTATTGGTTATAAATGAATGCAAAATGAACTAAATATATCAGTCCTATCTCTAACACTGTTTTTAAGGCTTAGATAACAGAAGAAGCTTCATTTTCTGGGGGCTGTATCCCAACACACACGATTTTCAGTGTGTTTTTTATGCTTTGTTTCTATGCCTGCTTCCAGACCCCAATTTTCAGTCTTTTTTGTCTTCTTTAATTCCCATGCCTGATAACTCTGGCCGGGTTTGCATTGTCACAATGCGTTGCTGCCACTCGGCGATGCCCTCGTGGATGATTTTTGAAGGTCTTATAAATATAAGGGAGGTTCCCCTGTATAACAAAATGTATGCATGGGTGCTACTCTTTCATTTTTACACTGATTTCAGTATTTTTAATTTTACCAGAAGCTGAACTTGAGTTTGTTTTTAAAATTTATCCAAAATTAAAAATAATAAAAATTGACCACAGGCAATTTGGGGCGTTTTGAACTTGGTAGTTCTATCTTGGAAGTTTACAAAGGCAATATAATAATTTTACAAGGCTTATCAGACTCAAACTGTCTCTGTCTATCATTTTAATTGTCTGTCTATCTCGTTATCTCTCTCTCTTAACTTGCCCCCCTGAATCGTCCGACGGGGCTCTGCCCCTGTACCCTGCCGGGGCCATGGTTCCCTGGACCCCTACCTTTCAGGGTTTTTTCATTTTGTGGAGTTGCACCTATGTGAACCACGTATTGACTCATAATGTTGTACACCTTTGAATTAAAAAAATGTAATAAAATGAGTAAGACGGAAAGGGAAAAATAAAGATGGTGACAAAGACGGAATGGGAATACTGTATTAGAAAAGTTTTAATAAAAATCATACAGATTTCTTTAACTTTGACTGTGATTCTGTTCTATATACTGCTTTTATGTGGTAGTTTTAGCTATTGCTACCCTTCTGTTAACGATACTCCCATATAAAAGCAGTCTATAGAACACCAAGCTGGTACACTATATTCAAAAGGCAGATCACAATTTGTCTGACATTAAGTAAAGTTTGATTTCCTGGCTTAAAGAAAATCCTTTAAAGACAACATTTACAAACTTTTGAGAAAATGGATTTTCAGGCACACATACACAGACAGACAGACAGACTGCTTCAAATAACTCTCCTCTTTTACAAAATTTACAAACTTTTTAGACGTCAACTCCACCACTAAGCTGCCTTAGCGTTGTCTCTTATAACATTTTTTGGAGAGAAAAAAGAAGAAAATTTGTAGTGCAAAAAGGAGACTAGTATAAGTATTTTCTACCTCGGAATGATATATATATATATCCATTGATGCTGTTTACGGAGAAATACAATTATGAAAACGAGCAGACTTCCTGTAGCGTAATGGTTGACGAGAGATCTGTTTACAGATTTAGAATTCCATAATGTCGTATGATTGGCTGGAAAGGGAAACATTGACATTGGCCTAGAAAGAAATAGCTCTTTTGTTAGTCTTAGAAACACAATAGCTCTTTGTTTATTGCCCCCGTTGTGATTCCATCGAGGTTTTCCTGCAAACTTGTCCTAATGTGCACAGATATAAAGAAATATGTGTGTGGTTGCATACGTACATACAGACACGTCCAGAGACACATGCGCGCGTGCACACAAACACACATGCACGCACACACACACACACACACACACACACAGAGACACATACACACAATCACATACATGTGTACGCAGAGACACCACACACACATGTGTGCGCATGCAAGCACGCACACACACAGACACACACACATCCACGCACGCATGCACGCACGCACAATCAGTTTAAAAACAAACATAAATTATCATTTTGTTTTGAAAGTTTTGTGATTGCTTGGCCTTGACAAAACAGATTACATGAATACGAGGTATTATTTCCCACTAATGGAGTTTATCATCATTAGGTTTTTTCTTAAGAATTTTATGGTGAGTTTGTTCCTCCCCACTCCCACCCCTTTTTCACATACACATTATAGACACCATTTCAAAAAACATCTTAAAAGAAGCATAATTTGAACTATTATTGGACCGTGTTATATCCCAGACAGTACCCTGTTGTGAACTTAAGTTAACGCATGCAAGTCAGCATTAGTTCGTTATTTGAACCAAATTGATCAAATATCCTTTGTTCCCTTCCTTCTGTTACGTGACCACAGTCACATCTGATAATAATTTCATCTGTCCTACAGATTTTGTTAAAATTGCCCAGTGAACTTTTAAGCTTAAAAACTAAAGTTGACACACAAAGAATTCAACAGATGTGGAAAAGCTACAAGTTTCTTTGTTTGTTTGTTTCTTTCTTGCTAAGTTTATTTCTTTTCTTTCTTTGCTTGTTCTATTCATTTCTTTTTTTAAACTTTTCTTTCTTTTATTTATTTATTTTTTAAAGTTTACAAGCCAGTCTTTTAAGTCGGTCTGACATATAGATTCATATAGATTCATAAGCGGCTTTAAACTGGAGTTTAATGTACACTGTCATTGCATCTGCTACCTTTGACATTTTGTGGCTGAATTGGGTGCCTTCTTTGTTAGGTCTGACTGGTATTGTTTTTGAATGAGCCAGAAATAGAACAAGAGAGAAAGACTGATGTTAGGGGTGGGGAGGGGGGGGGGGTGGAGGGTAAGCCCTGAAAGGTTTGGATGGTGGAGGTGGTATTGGACTTGGAGACAGGAGAGCAACAACCAGCTGACATTTTGTAATCTAGATTTGTATTTAGATTTGTGTTTCTCTTTGTTGCTTTGCTTTAAAGCAAATGATTAAAAGGCTTTTGATTTAAATTTGTTTTATGTATGTTTAAGCATGAATGATTGTAAGGGGAAAAGTAAAAGCAGGTCAGAATTTTCTTCGAAAATGTCTGATTTTGTCTTGTCATTTTCCTTGTTGTATGTAATTCACTAATTGTAAAGTTTCACAAACATGACTGAAAGAGAATTCTGTTCTGTTGGACTTCCTTGATTTAACCTTACTTTTACTCTCTCTCTCTCTCTCTCTCTCTCTCTCTCTCTCTCTCTCTCTCTCTCTCTCTCTCTCTCTCTCTCTCTCTCTCTCTCTCTCTCTCTCTCTCTCTCTCTCTCTCTCTCTCTCTCTCTCTCTCTCTCTCTCTCTCTCTCTCTCTCTCTCTCTCTCTCTCTCTCTCTCTCTCTCTCTCTCTCTCTCTCTCTCTCTCTCTCTCTCTCTCTCTCTCTCTCTCTCTCTCTCTCTCTCTCTCTCTCTCTCTCTCTCTCTCTCTCTCTCTCTCTCGCTCTCTCTCTCTCTCTCTCTCTCTCTCTCTCTCTCTCTCTCTCTCTCTCTCTCTCTCTCTCTCTCTCTCTCTCTCTCTCTCTCTCTCTCTCTCTCTCTCTCTCTCTCTCTCTCTCTCTCTCTCTCTCTCTCTCTCTCTCTCTCTCTCTCTCTCTCTCTCTCTCTCTCCTCTCTCTCTCTCTCTCTCTCTCTCTCTCTCTCTCACTCACAACAACAACAACAACACACACACTGACACACACACACACATACACACATACATAATTATATATATATATATATATACACACACACACACACATTCTCTTTGTTTTCAGTTCCTTCTTCCTTTTCCAGTAGACAATAGCCTGCATTTTTTTTTAAGCTTATCTATTTCCGTCTTCCCATTTCGATGAGTGTGTGTGAGTTTTTAAAATTGTTTAATGTTACTCTTTCTTTCTGTGTGTGTCATAATGGCAGCATGACGCATCTGCGTTCATTATGCCAGGATACTGTCTGAGCGATCGATGAAGAATAAGAATAAGAAGAATCAAGTATGAGGGAAACAAACAAACAAACAAAAAACCCAATAAATGATTGCATCAGTACCAAATTACTGTGTGAAGTGAAAATGCACTGTACTTTAACCCTTTCGCCGCCAGCTATTTGTCAATGAACAATTTCTGTCAAGCTTACCTGGGTAGAGAAACAATACTGTCTGCAATATTCAGGATTTCTCTGTGACTTGTAATTGTATAAAGCAAGGTCTATGCTTACCTCCCAGAATTAAGAAAATGGGGTCTTTGGATAACATCTGTTGATTTGATGCCTTTTAGTGAGATGTGTGTGAAATCATTGTGGTGCATCATGCGCCATTGGCGGTGAAAGGGTTAACAGGGTTCCCAGGCTCCTTGTGAATTGGGTTTTGGTCAACAGGCCTTTTAAGTGCTTTATTTCAGCAAGTAGATCCTTTTAATTCACCAAGAGGTCCTTTTAATTTTTGGAAAAACAGCTAAACAAATGTCTCGCAAAAAAAAAAGTCAGTATGCAAAGTTATCGGTGTCACAGATCGGAGCAGACAACTCATTACAAGCTGTGTGAGTCTTTCTGCACCAAGACGTAGTGATTCATTCCATGCGTATTGGAATTGTGCTCTTGGTCAACAATTGGCATTTGGGCATTCTATCATGAACATGTCATACAATCAGGTTGGTGAAGGTCCTTTTACAATCTTTATTGAGGTCCTTATAAGTCCTTTAAATGTCCTTTTTCCATTTCATGTTCCAAACATGGGAACCCTGTTTAACAATATACTTTTCTGTACTTCTTTTTTTGGGTGGGGTGGGGTGGAGGGTGTCAAGTCAAGTCAAAATGATCTTTATTGAGGGATAAAGAGTAAGCTGACAAAGCTTTTTTTTCATCCTGCCCTCATACAAAAATACAAACATCAATCAAGAAACAAATGGAAAAATACACACAATTGAAAGAATGCACAAAACAATATAAAGCATGCATAAATAATAAGAATAATTGTAGTAAAATCAGAGAGGGAGGGAGAGAGAAAGAGAGAGAGGGTGGAGCCAAAGGTGTGTGTGTGTGTAGGTTTTTTTTTATATGGGCAAGCATACTCTTTTTCCCTCTCCCTATCAGTGAAATGTCCCCCCTCCCCTGTGGGGATACCAGGGGGTCTTTTGTATAAATAGTTCCCCACCTTCTGGAAGTTCTATGCTTGTAACTTCCTCTAATCTGTCACTCTTTGACTCTGCCTTTTCCCTTTGCTTGCTGTCATCTACTATCTGCCTTACCGGTCCATTCTTCTGCCTTTTTTTTCACGAAACACTTTCAAAAAGATTTCCTCCAGTCGGGCTTGCTGGGCCTAGCTGTTTCTTAGTTAGGCGCATAATGGCAGCATGATGCATCTGCACTCATTATTGATAGGAAACTGTCTGAGCGATTGAAGAAGAAGAAGAAGAAGAACTATTATTGTCAATCTTCCTGTCCTTTTGTACATCGGCATCGTCCTTATCCCCCTGTCTGTCTTTCTGTGTTTGTCTCAGTGTCTGTCTCTCTGTTTATCTTACACACACACACACACACACACGCAAATGTACACAATATCATACGGACATACACATGAGCGTGTATGCACATGCATGCACACCTGTGCACACTGATGTGCACATGCACATGCACACACATAATGATACACACACACACACATGCACTATGCAGTAACACTCACTTACACACACACATGTACTCATATTCACAAGCACACACATGTACCCCCCCCCCCCCCCCCACTCACCCCCCCCCCCCCCCTCACCCATCACCACACACACACACACACACACACACGTACACACACACACATACTACACACACACGCACATGCACTACACACACACACACACATGCAGACACACACACACACACACACACACACACACACACATGCACACACACGCCTATGCCCCCCATTAACCACACACACACACATGCACTCTCTCTCTCTCTCTACTGTTCTCTTCAGCCCTGTTTCTAGCATCAGTCTACCATTCCAGCTCTCTTACAGTGGTGATGAAATCCGATGGCTGAGGTTCTCTGAGATCGATACTGGAAGGAATTTCCTTCCAACCCCCTAACTCCCCCACCCCACCCCCGCTCCCCCACTTCCCCCCA
>CM065681.1:9465284-9477784 GCA_017654935.2 Phymorhynchus buccinoides | reverse complement strand
ACTATGCAGAGCATAGCAACATTTTGATGTAGCCTTGGTGTTTTAGCCTATGTTAATTGGTCTGACAAAGCCTTAAGCCACGGCGAAAATTTGCCATTAATTTTCCTACAACGAAGGAAGCTAATCTGTTGGCTGAAAAAGGCATTCGGTTTCGCTCTTTTCCTGTCATAAGTTATCTCTCTTCACGGGAAGAGAATCATGTGAACATTACCAAAGGTAGAAAAGGCAGCAATCTTATCAGTACCATGCCACTGAATGATGGTTGGTTGATGGTTCATTCCATATGTGCTGTTTTGCAGCCGAGTGGACGTAAAACCTAACTTTCTGTACCATACCACTTTTCGGAAATCAATGAAATCAGACAGATTTCATTCACCTTGATGATGATGTTTGGCTGTTTTATGATTTTAAAAAAAATAGCATATTGGTGGGTGTATTTTTGTTCCTTTTAATGCCTTTGACATGTTGATGATTTGTTTCTTTATCAATACTTTTTGTGTGTATGTGCGCTTCAGTGAGAATGTGTCTTCTGTGTGTTTGATGAAATGTGTGTGGGTCTGTGTGTGTATGTCTGTGTGCAAGAACCCGTTCACTCGTGTGCGTGCACGTACGTGCGTGTATGTCTGTCGTGCGTGTGCTAGTGTTTCAATACTGACTGTAAAGCGCTTTGTGCTTGACAAAAAGCGCTATATAAATATCCGTTTATTATTATTATTATTTCCTTTGAAAGAGTATGACATGTAAATATGAGTAACTACAGAGTGCTTTTCTTTTAGTGGTGTTCTTTTAGTGATGTTCTTTTTGTGCTGTTATTATAGCTTGTCATAAAGTTTGATGATTTGTTTTTATGTTAATACGTTACGTGATCTTCCTTTCTTGTCATTGTAAAGCGCATAGAGCATTTTCAATGACGGCAGAAGACCTGCGCCGCACTGTCCAGTTTACGACCTCATGTGGACTGAGACCATAGCACTGCCAGATTGATCGCAAGAGAGAGAGAGAGAGAGAGAATGGATTATTGCGGTATATGAATAAAATTATTATTATTATTATGTGATGCCAAAGACATATCGAGTGTCGTTGATTGTAAAGTCTGTATGTGGCGGTTTTCTTGGGGGTTACACCGACATGGAAACATTGGGGGGGAAAGACAGACATTTCTGATGGGGAGAAATCGGGTTTCTATGTGAGATTGCGTGGGAGCTTCTTGGTTGTGAATGAACTTGTTGGGAAGAAAGGTCTAGGGCTTGTGTGTGTATATATATATGTGTGTGTGTGTGTGCGCGCGCGCGCATGTGTGTGTGTGTGGAGAGGGAGGGAGGGAGGGAGGGAGAGAGAGAGAGAGAGAGAGAGAGAGAGAGAGAGAGAGAGCGAGATGTGAACGGCGTAGGGAGGGGAGGGTGAAAAAAGAGAGAGAGAGAGAGAGAGCGAGATGAGCGCATGTGTGTGTGTGTGTGAGAGGGAGGGAGGGAGGAGAGAGAGAGGGAGGGAGAGGGAGAGAGAGAGATTTTTGAAAGGACATGCACACGAAAAATGTGTTAAAAAAACCAACAACTTTAAAAGTTGTTCACCATTAAAATAATAATTTCGAAGTTTCCCTTTTCTGTTAGGAGCCACAATTTATTATAGCCTAAAATAAATCACACAGGAATATCTTGAACAGGAAGACAAGGGATGCTTTTTAAGTGTCTTGTTTTTTGTCAGGGTGGGGGGGGGGGGGGGGGGGGGGGGGGTGTATTTTAAAAGTTGATGTTATTATGTGAATGAATGAAGAATGAGTTCAGTTGTGTGTGTATGCGTGTGCGTGCATGTGTTTCACCTGTTGAGGTGCTTTGTAAGAGATTGGATCTTTTGAGGATAATGTGTGTTTTGGGTGGTGATAAGCACGCCATCCATTTCAGTTTCAGTAAGGAACAACAGTTGAGCTTTCGCTACCCAAAGTGATATGCTTGAATTTCGGTTCCTTTCGACTTTGGCAGTTTTGGCAGAGGACCATTACTTTCCATTGAAGATTTTCAATAGGTAAGGGGTCAAAGGCTTTTTGACTCCAGTGAACATTTACCACTTTGTTGTTGTTGGCTTACACTAGCTAAAAGACTCCAGGGATCATCCCAACAGCGGAAGCACTTGAACACTATAGTACAAACGCATCAGCTACGGATGAGAACATTACGTGTGTGACCATTTTTGATTACCCCGCCACGTGGGCAGCCACACTCGGTCTTCGGGGGATACCACTTTGTCATTAGTGATGATTGTATTCCTTGCGAATGAATAGAATCTTGCCATGACGTAGAATTCCAAAAAGATTGGATAACAGTAATGGGAATAAACGCATTAGAGCTTACACTTTCTTTTTTTCTTCAAAAATTTAGATTATGATGTGGACACTGTCATAGGAAAAATTCAACCTATGTCTTTAATGAAGCTGATGTGTTACCATACAAATCAGAAAGGGAAGCTCGCCTTGGCATGAGGCTGTGTCAGACCAGTTGACATAAGCCAGAACACCAAGGCTACATCAAAATGTTGGTATGTTCTGCATGGCTGTGCGGGGATTGTCTTAAGCCAATGACAAGCTCCTAGCATAACATCATCCGTCTAAAGTCCTCCGAAGTCGGAGTGTGGCTGCTCACGTGGCGTGGTAATGGAAAAAACCCGGCCACACACGTAACGTTCTCATCCCTAGCTGGTGCATTTGTGCCAAATAAAGTGTTTAAGTGATTCGGCTGTTGGGATGATCCCTGGAGTCTTTAAGCCAGGGTAAGACAACAACAACAGAAAGGGAAGCGGGTCAAGGATCGATACATCGCATACCAGAGAACTATACGTTCTTTTTCTTCTGCGTTCCCAGGCCATATGGCCATAATGGGTAAGGTACATTACTACATATGTGTCCGGTTTTCAGTTTTCACTGGTCTCCCCGCTGCGTACAGCCGACACATTCCGATTTGGGAGGAGCTCAAAGGAGAAACATTATTTGGAAGATTTTTTTTTTTAAAGGCAGGAGGATGGGCCAATAAGTCAGAAAGATAGTAGATGACACAAAGCAAAGGGAAAAGGCAGAGTCAAAGAGAGTGGCAGATTAGAGGAAGTTACAAGCACAGAACTTCCAGAAGGTGGGGGAACTATTTTTACGAAAGACACACCACCCCCCGCCCGTATTCCCACGGGGAGTATACGTTCTATTTTGGGGTGCCATAACCAAAGAGACTATAGTTATCAATAACACCACGTCTTTGCTAGAACGGTTATAACGGTGATGTGGGTCTGAACCAGAAGAAAAAAAGAGGTCAACAGCAAGCGGCAGTAACAATAGAGGCAGACTACACAGTCATAATTATGATAATATTCATATTCATATTCAGCACGACTCGGACTGACCTCATTTACTTTGAGAGGAGCTAATGCTGGCTATTTATGGAGAGAATGCAATTATGTTTAGGAGGATAGAGTTTCGTTACATCTTCCATCATCCTTTTGGAGTAGTGTTTTCTCTGGGGGTGGAGAGGGGATGTTTGGTTGGGGATGGGTGAAGTGTGTGTGCGCGTGCGTGCGTGTGCGTGCGTGCGTGTGTGCGCGCGCGGTGTGTGTGTGAGTGCGTGTGTGTTTGTATGTGTGTAAGAGAGAGAGAGGGGGGGGGAGGGGGGGGGGGGGAGAGAGAGTCCCATATATATATATATATAATATTGTGTGTATATAGAGAGAGGGGGGGGGGGGGGGGGGGGGGGGGGGGGGGGGGGGGGGGGGGGGGAGGGGGGGGGGGGGGGGGGGGGGAGTGAGTCCCATAAACCGATCCAATGGGTCTGTTGCAAGGCCTACTACTTTGGTTACTAAGGTAACCGGAGTACACAACACCACCATCCTTAGCATCAGCAGCCCACTTACGTAAGCCTCTAGTTGTCCACCAGGCCTTGTTTGACCACTGAGTGACCTGGTGAACTGACCTGATACCTTGACCTGCCTCTGAACCACTGAACTCGGTTTTGGCAAGGAAAAGATGGAGAGATGATCGATCTATTGGGGAAAAGAAGAGAAGATGTGAAGAAGAAGAAGGAGAATGGGAAGAATAAGAATGAACAGATAGAGTGGAGAGAGAGAGATAAACTCGTAGAACATAGAAGTGGTGGATCGGAAGTGAAGAGAGAGAGATGGGGTGAGAAAGAGAGAGACAGAGACAGAGAAACAGACAGAAAAAATAGGGTGATCTGGCTAGGGTTTGGCAAGAGTTGACGGTACAAATAATGTCAATTATGTCGTCTATGGCCTAGCATTGAAGTGGCCTACCACGACCCCCTCAGGTAAAATACAGAAAAAGCCAGCACATCACAGTGTGTAGAAAAAGGTCGATAGAGTTTTCGATACAGTATTATTAGCCCAAAGACTTAGACGTTGAGTCAGCAGGACTGCCCCCCCCCCCCTCCCCCCTGCCCCCCCCCCCCTTCCTCCTAATCATTATTCATCAGGTAGGCTGGTGCGTAGGTGGGTTGGTTGGGGACTGCACACATAGTAGACGAGGACTGTGAAGAGTCAAGAAGGAAGGGTTGCTGTCCTTATAGGCTACAGCTGTCCATAAAGCAAAGAAATGTCAGTTTCTGTGAGCTCTTCTAGCACCATATTATTCGCCCAAGACATCACGCTACACTCCCACCAATAGGGCATTTGCCACGAGTGTTCGTTCTCTATACTAGACTACTAATTTGCCCGCGCTCGTTCTGCTGACCTTTCTAATTCAACTCTCTAAATTCAACTCAGTGAAATTCAAGGTTGCCGGCACGCGGCAAATGCCCTATTGCAAAGACACTCACTGCCAAGCACCCTGTCATGTGTTTACCTGTTTTTATGTCTTTTGTCACGGTTTCTGCCGTTAAAGCAATGCATGATGCACACTCGAAACAATAGTTATTTCCCCCTTGTCGGTTGAGATGCAACGGACAACCAGGAACGTCAAAAATACACGGAGCTAGAAGAGTGTTAGCAAGGGTTCCAGGTTTTCCGCCAATTCCAAGTTGATATTATTTCAACGAAATTCAAAATGAAGCCAGAAAAAGAAGAATGCAAAACCGAAGCCATGCTTCTTATGTTGTAGCCAACAGGTACTTGGTCAGGTCAGGTTAGGTCTGGTCAGGTCAGGTCAGGCATTTAGAACAACTGGGCCTCGCAGCCTCTTGATGGGTCCTAATGTTTTATGTTTTGAAGCTGAGGTACTTGGAACTATTAAGGTTCTAATATTATTTACCTTTTTTTTAACCTATGGAACTATTAAGGTTCTAATATTATTTACCTTTTTTTTAGCCTATGCATGGGTGCAACTTTTCCTGGCATACAAGGATTTCCTGTTTTTGAATGTTACCTATGGAACTATTAAGGAACCTTTTTTTAGCCTATGGAACTATTAAGGTTCTAATATTATTTTTAACCTGTGCATGGGTGCAACTTTTCCTGGCATACAAGGATTTCCTGTTTTTGAATGTTACCAGAAAAGGAAGTTCCTGGTTTTTTAATTTGTCAAACAAGATCTTTGTGTGTCTACTGTATTTTTTAAACACTTTAAAATAAGCATTTGTATAAATTGTAGAAAAAGCAAACCAAAATACCTTCATAAATCAATTTTTGCTTCAGCTGCAGGGGGACATTACCCCTGGACCCCGGCCTTTCAGTTGTTTTTTATTTTGTGTAGTTGCGCCCATGCCTTTGTAAGGACAGTTTCCGTGCCCTTGTGACAGGAAAGGTGTGTTAGGAAGAAAATTAGAATGGGGGGTGAAGTGGGTGGGGGGTTACTTTCAGTAAGTAGTCGCCAACACAGCCGAGAAGTGGAAAACCCCAGAGCAGGCATGTGTGCTATGCGCGTGACAGGGGAGCGTGTCTGGACATATTGCATATCTTATCATAATCGTTCCCGCTCAAGCTGTGCCTTCGAGGCTAACCAGCAATTATGTGTTCTGCTCAATAGTCTTTGCAGGGGTGAAAGCTAGATGGTACTATCGAAAATACTGAATATGCAAAGAGTGATTACTCCGCAGCTGACTGGGTTTTTTTTTACTCAACCCTTTCACCTACACTACAGGTGGGGATCATTGTGAACTCACTCACTACCTACTGTTACCATACTTAACACTTCCCACCTTCCACCTTTTCACCTTCCAGGTGGGAAGTGAGAACGTTGGCTTCATTCTTTGCAAGGTCGGTAGGCTGCGAAGAAATCGCTCTTTTGTGACATTTAGGCTTTTTGGTGCTATCTCAAAAGGAATGAAGAAGTCTGACGTCTTCTGGCTTTCATCCGATTGAAGTGCTCATCTAATTGAAAGGTGATGCTATTGGAGAATGCTGTGTACTAATGTTCAGTTTTGTTTGTTTATTTGTTGTCTTTTGTTGTTGTTGTTGCATGGTATGAAATAAAACAAGACATCAAGCAAAGTGTGTGTGTGTGTGTGTGTGTGTGTGTGTGTGTGTGTTAGTGTGTGTGTGTGTGTGTGTGTGTGTGTGTGTGTGTGAGAGAGAGAGAGAGAGAGAGAGAGAGAGAGAGAGAGAGAGAGAGAGAGAGAGAGAGAGAGAGAGAGAGAGAGAGAGAGAGAGAGAGAGAGAGAGAGAGAGTGAGTGAGTGTCGCAACTTATCAGACACATGTGGTCATATAATATATGCACTCACACATTATGCACACACAAATACATGCGTGGAGAGAGAGAGAGAGAGAGAGAGAGAGAGAGAGAGAGAGAGAGAGAGAGAGAGAGAGAGAGAGAGAGAGAGAGAGAGAGAGTGAGTGAGTGAGTGAGTGAGTGAGTGAGTGAGTGTCGCAACTTATCAGCTGTACAACTGAAGATGTGTATATTTATCATACACCCAAAAGCACACACATGTGGTCATATAATATATGCACTCACACATTATGCACACACAAACACATGCGTGGAGAGAGAGAGAGAGAGAGAGCGCGAGCGAGCGAGCGAGCGAGCGAGCGCACGAGAGCACATACAACATACATACTGAACCATGCTTCTTGATTTATGTTTCCCTCAGAGATTCCTTTTCCCTGCAAATCCTTTTCCTTCTCCTAGTGGTGTAAATTCAACTCCACAGCCGGGAACCCCCCAGTAACCTAGGGCTTAGTACAGAACAGATGTTTCTCTCCTTTAATAATCGTGAAGCCAATTTCCCCTTCTCTGTGCAGTTATGTTTTTGAAGTTAACAGCTGCAGAGAGGTGTATTATATTCCTCGGGCGCTGGAATGATGATGTCTACTAGCACTGGTGAAACGTTTATGTAGGAGATGTGCTGGTTGTTATTGCTGTTATTTTTGCAATGTCTGTTGATGTTATAAGGTGTTATAAGCAATATGCATGTTTAGTAATACTCTCCATGTTGTTGAAACACAAAACTCAAAAGCCACGGAGCCCTCATAATTATCCAACCTGTGCATGAAATAGAGACGCAACAGTTTAGAACTTGGCAGGATGGTTTCGGATGTTTCAAGGAAAATACCTGCCAGTGTCATTTCAATTCACCATCTAACTATTTACAACACGAAGACTAGAGCGTGAAAACGATAGATCAACCAGCGAAGCGGCAGCGTTTTTGGCTCTGGTGACATTGACCTTTGACCAATGACCTTTATCTTCGAACTTGGCCGAGATATCCTAACTATCTATCCATGTGTAAAGTTTGAGGAATCTAGGTCCTTCCGTTCAAGCGCTATCGTGGCAACATGCGAACATAGCCAGGAACAGCCAGCCCGGAAAACATCTGGTGGTTGATTAAAACTAACTCCCGTGCCCCATTCCCACTTTCCTACCTCCAATATTTAATAATAAAATAATAATAATGCATAGTATTTATATAGCGCCTTTCTTTAGAATTAAACTCAAGGCGCTCACATTCACTGATTCACACGCTATTGGGCTAACATACACATTCATTTGACCATCATCTAATTAATGTGAAAAGTTAGAGAAGCTCTTTGAAACAAGTGAGTTTTCATTTGGGTTTTGAAAGCGGGAAGTGCTGAATTGTGACGGAGGTGAACAGGCAAGGAGTTCCAGACAGTGGGGGCGCAAAAACTAAAACTGCGTTGTCCAAAAGACTTTAAATTCACTTTAGGAACTTTCAACAGTTTGGCATGGGAAGATCGGAGTGAGCGAGAAGAAGTGTAAGTTTGGAGAGCACTTGAGTGGTAGGATGGTAGGGTCTATTCAAAGTGGCGGAATGCAAGGACTGCCAGTTTGTACTCTAAACGAAACTGCACTGGCAGCCAGTGCAGCTCCCCGAGGAGTGGTGTGACATGGTCACGCCTTCGCTTTCGGAGTGTGAGGCGAGCAGCGCTGTTTTGGATTCGTTGTAAACGATCAATTTCTTCCTTTACTTTGGAAGACCGAAAAGAACAGAGTTGCAGAAATCAAGGCGAGATGTGATAAGAGCTGAACAAGGCGGTTGCATGAGCTAGTTGAGAGGAATGACAGAATGGACGCAATATGTCTCGGTTCGAGAAAACATAAACGGCAAACACCACTGATATGCATTGAAAGGGTTTGGTCGATTGTAACCCCAAGGTATTTAACTGATGATTTGAAGGGAACAGTGTTACCTCCAATGTCTGCTGACTCACTGTTGATTGTTTCTGGACGACCGGAAGAACCAACGGGCAGGACCTCTGTCTTATCCGTGTTAAGCTTTAACTTGTTGCTGTTCATCCATCCTAGCACATCATTGACACACGTCTCAATGCCAGTCTGAATGGGAGGGAAATCCCCAGGGGCACCACTCTGTGACACCTCAGTATCATCGGCATATTTGTGGAAATCGCATGAATGTGCAAGAATTACATCAGACAATGGCTGTGAGTAGAGAGTAAAGAGAACAGGGCCCAAACCTGAACCCTGTGGGACTCCATATCTGAGAGATGAGTAAGCTGATAGAACTCCATTTACCATGACAGAGAATGTACGGCCACCTATGTAAGACATGAACCAATCAAGCACGACACCTCGTATTCCAAACGTTACCTCTAAGCGCATCAAAAGAATACAGTGGTCAAGTGTGTCAAATGCTGCACTGAATATTTGCAAGGGAAATATACCCTTTCATGGGTGCAACTCCTTCAGTTTCACACTGATTTCAGTTTGTTTTTAATTTCGCCAGAAACAACTTCAGTTTTTTGGGGGTTTTAAATTCATCAATGAACAGTTACTTATGGTAAACTATTAAATGTTGGCTTGAAAAAACATCTGAGATGAACTAAATGTTCCTCCCAAAACAGCTGTGCTCTGTCTGTCTTTCTGTCTGTCTCGTTATCTCTCTCTCTTGCGTTGCCCTCCTGAATCCTCCTACAGAGCTCTGCCCACTGTACCCCACCGGGGCCCTGGGCGGCCCCTGGACCCCTGCCTTTATTTTTTAAAATTATTTTTTGGGAGTTGCACCCATGCCCTTTTTGTGGGTTTCTACAACATCATTAATTTATTTCCCCTGTTCATTGAGATTGTCTCTTTCTTTTTCCATTCATAGTGTAACCAACTCCTCTCCCCCCCCCCCCCCCCCTCCCCATTTTTTCGTTCATATCGAACAATAGTGGGAATGTGTTTAGGCACTCACTGCCTCGTTCCCTATAACCAGGGAAGATATTAGGTATTATTATTAGGTACTTTATTGTCACAGAGGCGTCTCTGTGAAATTCGGATTGCTCCCACCTGGAGAGCGCGTCACAGCCAGAGGCGCGCCACCCAATTTTTTTTTTTTTTTTTGTTTTGCATGCGAGTTTTGTGTGACTGATGAGGGGGACCCTTTGGGGGGGGGGGGGGGGGGGGGGGGGGGGGGGGGGGGGGGGGGTGTAATTTTGGACCAAATGACAACTTTTTCGTTGCCACTGGGTTTAGCGTGTGCTAAGTGCATGGGCACACAGGACCTCAGTTTATCGTCTCATCCGAAAGACTCCACTTTCAGACCGTAAGGCCTAGTGCAAAGTGAGAGGAAAAATCCTCTGTACCCAGGTTCGAACTCGGGTTTACTTGACACGAAGCGTATGCGTTACCACTGTGCCACTCTACCCACTGTGCCACTCTACTGGTGACGATTGTGCTGTTATACAGTTAACACGTTACCCTGCGCTTAGGCTGCAATTAGAAGAGGCACCATGGCAACGATCAGGCTCATTATGCAGCCTGTATTATGTCCTAATCTTCTGCCATAATTATAGGGTCTGCGATGGACCCTGATTCCACTAGAGTCGGATTTATAGACAAGTCCTTATATGGTTACCGGTTAGTGACCTTCTACCGTAGAATGATCAAGACATCAAAATGTCATTGAAGACTAAAAATGAAAGCAACAAAGAAAGAAACAACGATTAAAAGACCCCATCTCTACCATACAGGTGGGTTTTGTGTGTGTGTGTGTGTGTGCGTGTGCGTGTGCGTGTGCGTGTGCGTGTGTGTGTGCGTGCGTGCGTGCGCGTGCGTGCGTGCGTGAGTGCGTGCGTGCGTGCGTGTGTGTGTCTGTTTCTTTAAAAATTTGGATGTAGTCCCAATGTATCAAACAAGGGAAGTGAGGACTGGGTAGGAAGACAGAGACAGTGTGTATCATTGCGTGTGCGCGCGCACACTTTCTCGAGAGTATGTGTGTGTGTGTGTGCGCGCTCTCGAGCATGTGTGTGTGTATCACTGCATGTGTGTGCGCGCACTTGCTCGAGAGTATGTGTGTGTGTGTGCGCGCTCTCGAGCATGTGTGTGACTGTGCGTTACGCACTCTCGATCATGTGTGTGTGTGTGTGTGTGTGTGTGTGTTTTGTGCACCATGTGCAAGCGTGTGTATATGTGTGTGTTTAACACTGTGTATATGACATTGTGCGCGCGCGTGCTTGCGCACACGTGCATACAAGCTTGCCTGAAACTACAGAACATAATTTGCCCCAAATAAAATCAAGCAAAAGCAAGACGAAGAATAATAGAGGCTGATAGCGGCATTATAGCAATTCCCAAGCCAATCAAGCCAGGGACACAGCAACAGATACACAGACACTGAACGGTGAATGGATGGATGAAGGGTCTCGTTAGCTCAATCTGTGTCAAGCTACACCAGGGGTCCACGTTTCCTTATTGCTCAAACCAAAGCCTAGATAGATACATTGGCCTTGCTCACACGTAAGTCCCAAGTAACAGCTGGGGTCAGGTGTCCCAGGGTAAATGTCAGGTGGGTGGGGGTGGGAAATGGGAGGTGGAGGTAGGGGGTGGTGCGCCTTGGGTTATGATCATTCTTGTTGTTAGGCTGTGTGAGAAATAGCATGCAGCGATCTTTGTTGTCAGCTTGTGTGTGTGTGTATATGCGTGCACACGGTTTGTGTGTGTGCGTGTGCGTGCGCGCGCTTGTGTGTGCACAGGCATAGGTCAACATGCACCCAAGCCTGTGTTATTCTTATAATCAGGTGTATACTGGTGTTTGTAGAAAAATCTGACATGTTCTGTAACCTTTGGTATTTCAGTTAATATTGCAAAAAGCGACATTAACCATGACCGTGATCAGACAATGTTGACCTTTGGCCTTATAGTTTACACCAAAGATAGTTACAGCAACATCAGTAGTGACATTAACAGTGGCACAATCATGTTTCTTTTGATGATTTGAATGAAAATCTGTTTAACGTCCTCCGGTCTGGAACAGACACATAATTATGGGACATTAGTAGATATAAAGATGGTGGGAACGATCCTGGAGGCAATGCCCGGAGGCAGTGCAACACCAGTAAAGTCCTGAATTTTTAGCAATACAAATAAACATTTTTTGATAATTTAAATGTTGATGATGGTTATTATAAGCAGCAGCAGCAGCACAATAGCGTTAGTAGTAGTAGTAGCAAAGACACTCAGTAGAATAAACTCCTTGGTAGTAGTAATAATAATAGTAGTAGTAGTACAGTCAAACCTCTATTATAAGACATCTTCTAAAACATCTCCTTTAATTTTAAGACTGATTTTTTTGGAACGGATTAATGTAGCTTTACTATGTTATTTTATGTATAAAACTGACTTCTGTTATAAGACCCCTCCAATTTAAGACCCATTTTTCTGACTTTTTGGAAGTCTTAAAATAGAGGTTTGACTGTAGTAGTAGTAGTAGTAGTAGTAGTAGTAGTAGTAGTAGTAGTAGTAGTAGTAGTAGTACTTCATCAATCACTCAGCCTCCTGTCATATGAACGCAGATGCATTATGGATTTATGCTGCCATTATGCGCCGAACTAAGAATTTTTTAGGTCCAGCCAGTGATGTCCCGAGACACCGGTCATAGGCCATTGACCTATTAAAATTGAAAATGCCTTATTGTGTTCTCCCCAGTCAGGACAAGTGTCTGATTGCATTTTCAACACAATTCACGCTTTTTCTGATTGATTTGTCAAGTGCCAGGACATTGTCCTATTGATTTCTCTTGTCTCAGGACAGTTTGTCCTTTCATTTTTCGATCTTCGGTACATCACTGCCCAGCAGGCCCGTCTTCGGCTGGAGAATATCTTTGAAAGTAC
>CM065681.1:9420284-9460284 GCA_017654935.2 Phymorhynchus buccinoides | reverse complement strand
CTAGGATGGAAGTTCAGTTTAACGTCGCGTATCGGCTTTCGCCATGTACGACGGGCTGAACAAACCAACCAGGGTATAAAGAAAAATTTATGTTCCTGAATCACTGTCTTAGCCAAAAGGCCGAGAAGCGATCAGAATATGAACATGCCCAAAAATTTTTCTCCTAGCATTAATTTTTCTTCTTATCTTGTAGCGCCCACGCGACTTGTGTATTGGCGACCCAGCTGTTCAATCAATCGCACGGGCCGTGCGCCTCGCAGCCAATCAACGCGCTGCTTTCATCAGGCATGCATGCACGCACGCGACCCTTCCAAATAAGGGCATCCTCGGTGACCTTTTGACCCGTTTCGGTGTGTGTCGCCAAGGTTGTGTCAGAAAGGAAGAGATTTATTTCGAGAGAGCTAAAATAAGAAATATTAATGCTGTCAGTTATTTTGTTTGCTTGGGAAAACGTTGTTTCGTTTTCGTTTTCCTTGTGTGATAAGGGAATCGATTGTCAGTGTGTGTGTGTGTGTGTGTGTGCGTGTGTGTGTGTGTGTGTGTGTGTGTGTGTGTGTGTGTGTGTGTGTGTGTGTGTGTGTGTGTGTGTGTGTGTGTGTGAGAGAGAGGGGTAGTAGTAGTAGTAGTATATGCATAATTAAATTACGGAAAAGACAAACCACCACAACAGACTTAAAGGTATCAGATGATTGTAATGAAAAAGTGAACTAAAGGTTTGATAAATAGAAAAATCAAGAAATAAGCGCAATATATCGGCATAAAAAGTTCAACGAAGGGCTTCAAAGCTTGTTAAAAAATGCAGAAATATGACTTATGAAAACAGACTTCTTTATCTTAATCTCTATTCCCTTAAAGGTAGAAGAGTCAGGGGAGACCTGATTGAAGCATATAAAATATTTAATGGTCATGTTGATTTGTCATGGGATGATTTCTTTAAATCTGTACAATATGATATAACAAGGAATTCATATGGTAAGGTTTTCATTAAGCGATATAACACTAACATTAAAAAATATTGTTTTACTAACAGAATGGCTAACCTATGGAATGATTTACCAGTGGACCTAAAATGTGCACCCAATACTAATACATTCAAACATCGTCTAGATACCCAAAATTTATAAATATATTTAGAAGCATTGATTAAAATTGCATGATAGGAAAATTCAACCGATTACACCTTGATCAAAGATACAAAATAAAAATTGATGATTCGATGGGACTGCCAAAAAGCTTGACGGCTTATTTAATCCCTACTACTACTACTACTACTACTACTACTACTACTACTACTACTACTACTACTACAAGCAGTCTAGTTGATTTTTACCATTTTGAAGTCATTTAAAAAATATAGTCTCTAACAGTAACACGATTTGTCCCTCATTGCTTTGTGATATGCTGTCTTTCCCTGTCTGTCTGCCTGTCTCTCTCTCTCTCTCTCTCTCTCTCTCTCTCTCTCTCTCTCTCTCTCTCTCTCTCTCTCTCTCTCTCTCTCTCTCTCTCTCTCTCTCTCTCAATTTAGTTATTTAGTTATTAATCTAATTATTTAGTTATTAATTTAATTATTTAGTTATTAATTTACTCATTTATTATTTCATTGTTATGGTATGTGCTATGGCTTAGTGGCCTGCACATTAAACCAGTGTCAACCGTGTCAATCTCTCTCTCTCTCTCTCTCTCTCTCTCTCTCTCTCTCTCTCTCTCTCTCTCTCTCTCTCTCTCTCTCTCTCTCTCTCTTTTAGTCTTACCCCATTCACTAGAGAGAGGAAAAAAAGCTGGAATGTCTGACAGTGTCATGGTTGAGCGATTGACTAAAACCAAAGATTCTGGGCTTGCCTCTTTAGGTATCCTGCTTGTCTATGCATGGTTGACTCTGTTGATGGGTGAATAGAAATGCTAGGATGACCGTCCATGTCTGTATGGAAGTCATGGTTTATTTTTCAGTTATGGGGAAGTGGGTGGGTTTGCAACTTTATTTTTGTGTGGGTGTCGTGTGTAAAGATGACTTCGCTTTTAGGTAAGATTTGGCGTCTGTTAGGTGAAATTCGGGTTGCTCCCACCTGGAGAGCGCGTCGCAGCCAGAGGCGTGCCACCCGAAGATGGGAATTTATGACTAGGCGTGTCCCATTTGAGAAATATTTGGCCTTTTTGTGTGTAATTTTGTAAAGTAATAAGCTATGGAAGTGGAGATATGGTAACTGAAAAGGTTGTAAATTAAAGAAGTTGACATAAAAATAAAGCACACACAAAAGTCTGTGTGCATGCATGCGTGTGTGTGTATGTGTGTGTGTGTGTGTGTCTTGATATTGCTTATGTGTGGTTTATGCATTCCTGCTTTCTTCTGGTTTACACGTTTTATTGTCTTTGCATAACAAACATACAAAGCAACATAACTGAAGCAACAACAAGCTAGGCTGCTTTCTTCTCAACAGTAACTGTGGATGAAGCTTAAAGATCCACCAGATCACGTGTTAAAATCACAGGTTTCACATGTTTTTCCTCTTATAGCTGGAAAGAAATCTTGTTTTGACCAGGTCTCACTCCCATACAAATGCCCCAAAATTCAAACCGAAATTTTAAAGAGCAGCCTCAATTTGAAGATGGGGACATGTGTATGTGGGTCACAGCAACCCAGAAAAAACCAAGGGACTTAATGGTGGTGCGTCAGTGTATCTTTAGCTTGTCTTGACAGTCATGCCTTCCTAATCACCCCTGATCCGCCAGCCACCTACCATCCACAGACATTTAGAACATGAACCTCTTACTTTATTGATGACGGAAGGATTTTTTTTTAATAATTTACAAAAATCATTAAAATACTGAAGTTATTCTGACAATCACAATGTCACAAATCATTCAATTCTCATGAAAGGCATGGTATGAAATAAACAGTAAAATAGCTTACAATCCACATTCGTGGGATAATTTGCGTTAAACGTCAAGGCTATCATAATGACACCCTTGAGATGAGTCACCCTCTATTAATGACAGCTATTCGACAGAGTGGGTGTTTTTGTCCTTTGGTAATCAACTGGTTGGTTTCCTCAGAACCATTATCACAAAACCCAATGAAGATGATTCGATAATTATGCTGTTGCTTTGGTGAGTTTCCCTGAAAAGGTTATACTTTGAACGTCGAAAGAGAACAGTTGTTGGGCATAGTCGCATAGTCCTTATCCCATGTTGGTTGTGTTGTTTTAAAAGAATTTTGGGTAAAGGTAAAGATGTGCCCCCCCCCCCCCCCCCCCCCCCCCCCCCCCCCCTCTTACATTTTTCAGCTCTCCCCACATTTTCACACCTGCCTTTCTTACCAAACATTAAGCTGTATCTTATGAACATTTTGAGCTAATTATCTTTGTTAAATAATTAATCGCAGTCATGATAAAAGCCATTATCTAATAGGAGACACCCACCCACCCCTCCCTATGTACTACAGTTCTGGTTCATTGCATTTTTTTCGTCTTGCCTACTTATACTATTATTGAATGCATGTGCTTAATTATGTAAGTGGATGAAGATTAGTGTTGAATATAGCAAGCGATAGAGGATGAAGTACTCAATCTGCAGTAAGAAAGGCAAGACTGAAGAAATGGAAAGAACCGAGAAATGGAGGAGGAGGGGGCATCTTGCAAGCTACACGGTGCATAATGATTACTTGGTTCACCTACTAAATGTTCAGCACAATCTAATTAATTACCAGAGAGTGCAAACAAGATGTATGAGAACAGAGCGAAGGAAACACAAAAGGGCAAGAAAGACGAAGTTCAAGTTTCACAGTGGGGTAAATGCACCCCACACGTGCACTTAACTCTGCACGCGAGATGAACAAAGGAAGAGGGAAGTACAGGAAAACCGAAATACTGTAGTACTAAAAGGGGATGGGTGGAGGAGAAGATACGAACACAGGAAACAGTTGTAAACCCTCCTCCGCTTTTCTTTGATGTTCGCCTTTGAAGTATTTAGTGTCGGGGGCGGCAGAACGAATGAAACGGACCGAGTGTGTAGACTAGGCCTAGTTGTGTGTGTGTGTGTGCGGGGAGTTATAGTAGGCTATGTGTCTGGCCTGGTTGTAGGGCAAGTTGAGCTGGAGAGAGAGAGAGAGAGAGAGAGAGTGTTCACGGTATGGAGGTATGGAGTCACCGAGTCTGTGCAGTGGGTTTGTTTCTTTGTGTGTGTGGTGTGTCATGGAGAGCTCATAACTTCAGATGGTTTCATGAAACCTTGATGTTCCACAGTTCCAGTCTTGGAAGGAACTGAAGTTGTGACCTCAGCAGGACTAGTTTCCGTGTTGCCTACAACAAACGTAGGCTATAACCGAGTTTTCATTGACACGCTGGATTATACTTGTGAAGACTTGTGATTTTTTTTTTCAAACTCAGTTTCAAGACTGACAAACTTTTTATGTTTGGGGCTTTTTAGAACTAGTAAAAGTGGAACTGCACCTTGGAGTGTTCGTACCATTGGATACCATTTCATTTCTTAAAACTTTTCACAAACGATTTTTGGTGTTGTGCATTTGTTTGTGTCTGGTGGAATCGGGATTCGTTGCTCGAGGTGAGTGCACTGTCTCCCTGTATTGCATTGCATTTTACACCTTTGCCCAATATTTCAGCTTCATTAATTGAAGAAAACTTGTGAGAGAATGGTTTGACTAAAGAAAGAGCAGAAAGGAAATGGGTTAAAGGGCATGTGAAGGCGAGTGACCTGCGGAAACATACACAGGCCTCGCCGGAAAGTTCAACCCAGCAAGGTCCGTTCAACAGCCTGCCACACAAAGGCGTCTATTTTTAGCTGCATAGCAGACGGCAGAACACGGTCAGACTGGAGGTGGTGGTAGGGTTTGACACTTTCGTTTGTGTTCGGTTTGTTTTGCTCGTAGGCCTATGCTTGGGGGATCTGGTATAACTGGTATACTAAAAATACTTCGCCAACTCGAAAACACAGGTCATACACGCCCAATCACAAGTAAAGAAAGCGGGAGGTGCCCGTTATTACAACATGGTGTGTGTGTGTGTGTGTGTGTGTAGTAGTAGTAGTAGTAGTAGTAGTAGTAGTAGTAGTAGTAGTAGTAGGGACAGGCTCTTAAGCCTAGGCCTCGCGGCCCCTCTTTGGCAATGACGTTGCAAAAATTATTTTGGGTCTGAGCAAGTTTTTGAAGGACAATCAGTCAAAATCATTAAAAAGACTGAAATTTCTGACTGGAATCCAGAAGATTTTTAAAGGTGTTAATATTAGTTGCAAACTTGATGTTAGTAGGCTACTTAGTTCATTCCAATGAACAGCAACTCTATAAGAAAATGAAAATTTTCTTCTATTACTTTAACAATATCTAATAAAGATTTTGCCTTCTGACTTTCTCGTGATGTTAAATTGTGGAACATAAAAGAAAGTTTCAAAATTGATGTGTGTGTGTGTGTGTTTGTGTTAGGGTTAAAGAGGACAGTGGAGAGAGAGGGTTAGGGCTGCTAACTAGATATAGGAAAAAAATAACCGTATAAACCTTGTCCTTGAAAAAAAGTGATATTGTTAACAATGGGACTGCATGAAGAGCATCATGGCTTGTTTGGTCCCTACTCTAACTACTACTATTAACATGCGTCTAAACAGAGGTTGTTCGCCAGAGATAAGATAGACCAGCTGAAGCCATCTTTTTATTTAATTGTGCCTGACGAAGGTATCATTTTCAATATTGTTTGGCACAATCGAAGTTTGCTCATCGTTTCTCTTTTGTTTTTGAGATGTCCTAATCCTAGCCATATCCTGACCGTAAGTTCTAACCCTAACCACAACAGTCGGATGAACAGTCACTTAACTTGTGTTTTTGTTTTCGCCAGAAAGTTTCCGTCAATTACTTTGGTGATGAAATTTGTTAAAATCATTTTTTTCTTGATTGTTTACAGTTCTAACTCTATCCCTTACCCCATTTCTAACCCTATCCCTTTTCTGGTCGATCAATTCTAACCCTATCCCTATTCACCGACTTGGCGAACGACCTCCGTTTAGACTCAACTCTACTATTACTACTACTACAACTACCAGTACCACACACACACACACACACACACACACACACACAGGATGAAAAAAAGTTTTGTTTAGCTTATTCCTTTATCGTCATTAAAGATCATTTTGACTTGACTTGACTTGACTTGACTTGACTTGACTTGACACACACACACACACACACACACACACACACACACACACACACACACACACACACACACAGAGTGGACCAAAGAAGACTTTTACATCAAAGAGGCCAGACTGGCTTAGCGGTATGGACCCAAAGCTTGAAACGATTTTGCGAACTGATTGCAGTACAGTTAATTTTTGCACATAGTGCAGCAGTAGTTGATTTCTTTAGCTTTAGCTTTTTAAGTTAATGCTTTCGTTTTAATTGAGTAACTTTTTTTTTCGTTGTGGTACGGAATTATTTTCTTGTCACAAACACTTGTCTCTGTGAAATTATGTATGGTCCACCTAGAACAAAAGACGATTTTCAGGGGAAAAAAATAGGGGAGAGCACTTCATGAAAATTAGAGTTGTTTACCTCCATTACTCGGTCAAATACCATAGTAACAATGCAACAATGGCGTCAAAGCTTGAAACCGCAGGATGCGAGCCAGCAACTTTCGCACATTTTTTAAGGAAAAATTAGGGGTGGCCAGTTGTCACAGACTGATAAAACTTGCAAAATGTTGTGACGAGGTAATGGGTTAAAAGGCTAAGTCCCTAGGGAAGACTTTAGATAATTTGCCTTTAGCCCACTTCTCTAGGGTATGGGAGATGAGCAACTTTCCCGGCCCCTTTTCATCTAATAAATTTATATTTGTGCCCGGGTTCTGGCTCGTATGGTTGTAAGAAATACAAGTGGTTGAATTGCTCTAAATGGCAGACAGAGAGAAGTAGGGTTTTACATGAAATTACAAGACTCCCACTCTCATCAGTCTGACCAAAGGGTTCAGGATTATTTGACACTTGTATTTTATTTACTCCCAAAATCTGCATAAGATTATGCAACAATAATAATAAAGCAGCTCAATGGCGCCAAAACAAAATATGGATAAAAAAACAATGAAATCCGAAAGGATTCATAAGACTTTTGTCTTTCTATAAGGTTCGCCCCATGCCGGAAGGGTTACTAATTATCTTCATTGTCCGTAGGAAAGTTCAAATGATTGGCGCAGTCCGGTGGACTTAGCTGTGGTTGAGTTCCTCCGTAGTGATCGGCGAATGCTGGTGTGGCTGGGCTTGCTCGTCAGATGAGAGTAGCTCCCAGTCGTTCCGGTTACGGCTTCGCGGGATGGCACGGTTCAGGCGTGGTCTCCTCGCGGATTCTGAGTGCGGGTCGTCTTGGCGACAGTCCCGTCTTGGTGCGTGGTGGAGTCCGGGATGATCGTCCGGCCCACGATGCCCTGCTGATAATCACAGGAGAAGGTGGATGTAGATCTCTATGGCTTAGAGACAAGGGGCTTCAGTCGGCAGGGCATTAGTGAATCCCAACCGGCTAGAAGGCTTCCCTTGTACAATAGCACTATTTAATAAATAAACTGAATTTCAGTTAACAAACTGAGATCAGAAAAACATAAAAGGTGATCAATCCATCATCACTCTCCATCCAACACCTGGAAAGGAAGGGTATCATAAAGTGCAAGATTGCGGCCCATAGGTTTCCTACTAAAAATAGACAAATGGGTTAGTAGGCATAAACTCCGGTTCTGGTACCAAAAGTGTTCAAGTCAAAAACACACACACACACAAATAATCAGTGTGCATAAATAGAACAGAATGTTTACCACTTCTTTTCTATAACATATCTATCTACTCCTTATTCATCATTGAACATAGGATCTAGATCAAAACTAGAGTCAAACAAACAACCAGTCTCAATCACCAGTCATCAATAAGACTTACTAGGTGGGCTATTCTGGCTGGGAGAGGTGTTGCTCTAGTCAGTTTCAGCGTCTTGTGTGAAAAACTTTTTCTCACTACGCCAATTATAGCCTTCACTTTCAAACAATGAAAGCCTGCTATTGGTTTATTACAGTCCACACGTCACAAGATGCTGTTCAGAGTGTACCGAACAATCACGCGCCTATTACATCCTTATCACGTGCCGGACATTCAAATCCTTCTCGTGCTCGGAACGGCAAACCCGTTTTTCAAAGGGAGATAACCGTGGTTGTCACTTTCTTGTGATGGGTAAGTGCGAGGTGTCTTACAAAGGCAGCCGACTCTTGATATCACTATCTCGTGATGAGACGGTAGATAAGAGGGGGGGGGGGGGTGAAGGGAGATAACCTCGGTAGGGGTTGCATGCCGACCGGGGAGACAAATTGAACTTGAAAGGGACCAATCCCTTAATCGGCATTCTTTAGATGGTGGGTGGCAATTAACGTGGCGGCCGGACAGAGAAAAGAAAAGGAGAGGGGGGGGGGGTGTAGATAAAGAAAGAGGGGTCGCGCGGGACACTTACGTCACAAATGTGAGGTAAAAATATAAATGACATGAATGTTTAGAATGACGCAGTGTTCTAAGTGTTGTATGTCTGCTCAAGCACACGAGTCGATAGGGTACTAGAGCTGATGGTGAGTGATTTCCCCTGTTTGACCGATTGAATTAGGCAAGATCACCCCCGCACACCATAAAATTACTCCCCTTAATTATTTCCAAACAATTCCTATTAGGTATGTGATTTTTATTTTCAAATCTCTAACTTCCTTCCTTCAATTTTGAATCTCATAACTATCCTTCTACATAGTAAACGGTGTATCTACAAAAGACTAAATTATTCCTGACTATCTTGGGCTCATCTTCGTTCTTCCCACGTAATATATTATCATTTTCCTTTCTACTCTATGTTTGCTGTTATTCTCTTTCTTTTTCGTACTACATGTACCCCCTAAAGTGCAGCAGAATCTTCAACATGCTGAAGTTGGCTGCCTAAGGAGAAGAAGAAAAAGAAGATTCAGTGAAATTGATTTCCATGGAGAAGCTGTGTGTATAATGTGTGTGTGTGTGTGTGTGTGTGTGTGTGTGTGTGTGTGTAACTGGTTCTCAAACCTCAAAACCCACCTGTTCTCCCATCATTGAAACTCACTCTCTTTCTCTTCTCTCTCTCTTGTCTTTAGATCTGTTTGTGTTAGGATTAGGATTAGGATTTTGCGACTCAAAACATAGCCGTAAGGCTTTCCTGTCCCATCCCATCTTTTATTTTATTTAGTTATTTGTCTCGGTGTGTCGCACACTCAGTTTTTATTAATATTATTCATTGTAATCATACATAACTGCCTTATAGTCGTCGAAGGTTTTTAAAAATGTTAGTATTCTGTGCTCTTTTCATGTTAGGTGGTAATTTATTCCATACAGGTGCAACTCTGTTAGTAAAATAAAATTTTCTATTATTAGTCCTGCAATGTTGAATAAATATTTTGTCGGTACTGTTCCTTGTTTTGTCAAAATCTGATATTGTGAATAAGTCATGTACATTTAGGTCATCTACACTATTAAAACTGGAAACTGTTGTATTCCATTTATGTCAAATGTGTGTGTTCATTTTTGTATAGCGTTTTTGTTTGAATGTGTTTTGAATGGTAACGTGTGTGTGCCTCGATTTGATTTCTATCAAGATTTAGCGCTGTATAAATACTGTAAGTTGTTTGTGTGTGTGTGTGAAATTTGAGCTCTAGTGTATTCATTATGTCAAAGTTTACTCTCTCCGTGGTCCTGAAGTTTTGTTGGTGGCGGTGTTAATAAAGACTTGTGTTAGATTTTTTGGGGGAGAACTACACATGAAGATTTGTGTTTGTTTTATTATTGTTTTTAAAGAAACACACACACACACACACACACACACACACACACACACACACACACACACACACACACACTCTCTCTCTCTCTCTCTCTCTCTCTCTCTCTCTCTCTCTCTCTCTCTCTCTCTCTCTCTTTCTGTCTCTCTTACTCTCACTGACATTTTCTTTTTTTTTCATTGGCCTGTGTTTAATAATTAGTGTCGGAGGACAAGAAATCAGTTTCTTGGAACAGAGGTCACGGAGAAGAAAAAAAATGAGGGCAAAGGGAGACAAGCCGGACGGATTGGCTTTGCAGACGATAATGTTTTCCTTGGTGAGATGTTGTCATGGTCCAGCTTTGTGAAAGCTGAGGGGCTACGTGATCTGAACCACGTTTTTCAGGTTAATGCATGCACAATTTTATTTGCATTTATCACCTTTTTTTCCCTTGAAGTTGAACATCAAATTTATTCAATCAAAAAATGTACGGTGTTTGGTACGCCCTCTCACCACTGTAACTGTTTGAGTTTGTAGATATGATCTAAAACTTTTAGGCCCTAGGACTAGTGACGGCCCTAGTGACTTGAGCAATACTATATCACATCAATTTACTCTTCATTACCCAGCTGTCCTTGCTACACTTCTTGTATAATTTGATTATCTAGTATAATGAGCATAGAATCTAGATTAACAAACCTTTTGCTAATAAAAAAAAAAAATAACTGCAGGATTTCACAGTCTCAGGAAAATTTAATATAAACTTGGTGGGTTTGGGAAAAAAAAGTATCCCAACAAAAACAATGTAAACAAAGCTTGAAAATCACGTCTTAAAAATATATTAATAATGACGCATAAAAAAGAAATAAAAACACATTTTCTCTGCCTTTTCCTACGTCCCCAACCTTCATTTTGTTCACTACCTTTCAGGTTTTCATCCTTTTTTCATATTTAATCTTTATTTTTGTTAAACTTTATTATTCTTTAAATATAATTTGATCCAACATCCCCTAATTCTCCCCCTTTTTTTTTTATGCGTCATTATCATGATTATGGTATTTTTATGACATGATTTTCAAGCTTTGTTTACATATTATTTTCATTCCTTTTTGTGTCACCTGATGAATGGGTTATGCCCAGAAATGTCGGGGTTTTGTTGTTGTTGTTTTTAGTGTTTTTTTGGTGTTTTTAAAATTTCCAAACCCACCAAGTTCATTTTAAATTTTCATGAAACCTTTTGCTAGTTAAACTTTGTGTGGTTTTTTTGTTTAGACGAGTCTATAATCAGTTTGGAATCTAGAAGTTATAGAACCTTTTGCCACTTTCATCCTATCTTTGCTCCTCTGGTTGTATTTGGTTGGACCTAGATCTAGTAGTAGTACTTGTGTAACTTGTAAACATTCCTTCATCATCATGATTAAAAACAAAGAAAACTTATCCAATGATGCGATTTGGCCCTTTCTGCTTTGTTGGTCTACTCTGAACACTTAGTTATCAAGGGAATTTGATGAAATATGTTTTTTGCTATCATTGATATTATCAATCACCAAAAGAACAATAAGCCCATTGTCACCATAGAACACACACACACAAACACACACGCACGCACACGCACACGCACACGCACACGCACACACACATCAATTGAATTATATACAAGAAGATGGCAACGCCATGTAAACGTACTCCCAGTACCATCAACACCCCACACAAATATACTCTCATACAGACCTCACCATACACATGAATAAGAAATTGAGAGGGAGAAGAGGGAGGGAGCAAAAGAATGACCGTCAATTATTCGTCAACATTCATGAATACTTTATTATCTGTTGTAAAAAAAGAAAGAAAAATGGCAAAATAAATATGTATGCCACTTGTTGTAAAATTAGAATGATGAAGAATAATAGTGTTTTACGCCCTCTTTGGCCTTTCGGCCATGTGGGGCCAAAATTAGAATGATCCACGTTGAATTTCATCAAATAAGAGACCTACTGATGAAATTCAGGGAAGTTCATTTTGAATTCTATGGTCGTGTATTTTTGTGTTTAATAATTTTCAGTATTAGTATAACATCGTTTAGAAATAAGATATTTTGCAACAAAATAGTATTCAGTAATGCCTTTTCAGTATACCTACTTTGATTTAAATCCACCCATTATCTTTTAAACAATCAGTGTTTTTTAATATTCAAAATTTTCTCAATGGGATTACGTTGACATGGCTTGTCATTCTGTGAATCTAACATCGTGTGAATCATCTGCAAGGCCTAAAGAATCATTGTACCAAGTTTCATTAAGATCGGTTAATTGGTTTAGGCGCTATGGACTGGAACACATTTTGGCCACATACGGACACACACACACGCACGGACAGGCAACGCACAGCCCTCGTTCACATTCCAATGTAGTCCTGTTTTGTAAGAACTGGGAGTACAAAACGTCATGTCAGAATAGTAAGCTGGGGTCCTACTTCTGACACTTAGTTTCTGTGGTGCTTTGGACAAAGCTTTGTAGTGGGCTTTCCTGCCATAAAGTGCTAATTGTAAGTGCTCAAGAGGAGAGATCTTGAATCTACTCACTGTGGAGATGTATGCAGGTCTGAAATTGTGTGATAATGAAGAGTCAGGCTTGACATGCAGCAATTAGTGTTAGTAATTTGATAAAACAGTTGAAAGAGAATGTAGGAGTTGATGTTTTTTGCTGCACATGTGTGTGTGTGTGCTAGGTGTAGAGTGGCACAGAGATAACGTGTTCGCTTTGTATACAATAAACCTGAGTTTGAACCTGGGTACAGGGGATTTTTCTTCTCACTCTCACTTGGCCATATGGTCTGAATGTGGAGTCTTTCGGATGAGACGATAAACTGAGGTCCTGTGTGCTCATGCACTTAGCAGACATTAAAGTTTAAACCCAGTGGCAACGGAAAAGTTGTCATTTAGTCAAAATGGCCCCCCTCCCCCACCCACCCCTTTTTCCTTCCTCATCAGATTCGGTCACACAAAAATTGCATGCAAAAAAAAAGAAGGGGGGTGGCGCGCCTCTGGCTGTGACATGCTCTCCAGGTGGGTCTGGGAACAACCTGAATTTCACAAACACCTCTGTGACTATAAATAAAATACCAAATGCCAAAAGAGAATGTAGGAGTTGATGGGTTTTTTTTGCTGCACATGTGAACTGATTGATTCATAGGAATAAAAGCAACAAACAACAACAGTTACAAAGGTACCTTTTCACCTTTCCTTTTACCCAAAGGTACAGGAATTTGATAATCCAGAAATGAAGTCAATGCATGTGGCAGCAAATCTGGTATCGCCTGTAGGAAGTTAGTTTTGCTGGAGTTGCTTCCCTTTGGTCTCAAGGTTGAAATCAGCCCTGAACATGGTTTTGTTTCTAATCGTAGGCCTAGCTTGTCATGTTGGCTTGAAATGGGTGGCTTGCAAAACTTCTAGTTTAGCCGACCCCAAACAAACACACAAACTGTGACAGAATCCAGTACATGCTTTGTAAATTGTTCTTTGTGTTGAGTGTTTGAACTGAGTGAAGTGAGTCACTGTGTTGAGCTGTTGTTCAATACATTAATAATATGTCAGACATTGTCATCATGCTGGAAGCTGATAGTTTTGTGACTGTGTGTGTGTGTGTGTGTGTGTGTGTGAGTGTGTTGCCAAGTGCAGCTCAGTATATATATATATATATATATATATATATATATATATATATATATATATATATATATATATAATGACTCTGTGCCAAAAGGTGGGCATGAAAAGTGGACATAGAGGGTAAAAAATGAAACTATTAATACCATTTAAATACATGCATATTTAGAAAGGATATAAATGAGGCAAAACATGTGCAAAGTGGCAGGACAATTTTTCAACCGATTTCTGAGAAAATAGTGATAATGTGGTGTCCCCCACCTGATGACAAACATCAATGATTACATCACAACCATGGTGTTATGTCACAGTATTTTCTCATAGCTCCAGCAAATCATGTTGTGTTAAGTTGTTTTCATTGTTTGCTATTAGTCTGTGACATTTCCTGTTGAAATTTGTTGTTAGTATGATGATTATTATGGGTCTGTTGAGGTAACAAATGACCTTTGTCATCACTTTACATTTGAAAGTTGTATCAAATACACTAATTCTGTCTTTAAGTACTTAAGATGCCATAAAAAAAACAATTACAACTTAACTGAATATTTTCTACCAAACTATTAATTGATTCATGTCATTGTTTTTGTTTTATTACACAATGTGTGAAAAATGTATGACAAACATCAAAGTTACCTACATAATTTATTTTCCAGTTTATGGCCAAAATGTCTATGAATAACTGTATTTTTGTCAACTACAGTAAGCAGAATGCTTTAAAGAAAATAATAACTTGCATGAATAAATGTTTTTTCAAAAAACTGTTGAATTATTTATCATAATTCACTATTTACACCATAGGACATGTATGACGAACATCATAGTTACATTAATAATTTTCATTAAGCACTATTTTTTCATTTATCTTTCTATGAAGGCTGCAAAGTGCTCTAAATGAATTACTAACCCACTGAAGTGGTGTTCATTTGTTTATTAGATGGTTAGACCAATAAAACCAGCTAAATTTGATAATTAACATTTTCTTGATGACGAACATCAAGTCCAGTAAAATGATTACATTGAACATTTGGATTAGTGCAGAAGAAAGAAATGAACATGCTGGTGTTAAATAAGGGTAGGGGTCAACTTTATATGACAGTTTAATTGTAAAATAAAAGAGAGCAAGTTAAAAATATATATCTTGAGGATTTTATTGAGCATTATAGCTTAGGTATGACGGATGTCAAGTGTTACATCTAAGTCAGAACCTTTAAGAGAAAGTGCAATATTATTTAAAATAATATATTTTGTAAAAAACTTTTATACTCCTATGATAAAGTAATATCTGCTCCAACAAAGCATGACATTTTCATGTATTTTGGATTTACATAAGTGAAAATTGTTGGGAAGTTTGATTTTGGTTGAATGATTACATCAAAAATGATGTTTGTCATCAACATTGGTTTAAGCCTAATAACTAACAGAACTTTCATTTTTGAATGTTACAATCTTTAGCGTTTACTAATGAGGTACTTTTGCATAACCTGTCCAAATTTCAAGTAATTTTACTGGAGTTTGTGTGTTCTAGCACTTGTTGAAATCATGACTATTTGCAATGTCCACTTTTGAAGACCAGATTTTGGGGCTGATTTGACATTCATTGTCACATAACTGAACAACTACTGATCTTATAAAGCTGATATTGTCTCTAGTGTCTTTTCAGACATTTGTCTATATGTTTGTAACATAAGCACAACAGTCAGAAGGTTATGTGACAATTTATTGAGGATGTAAGTACCTGACCCTCTCCGTGCTCACCTTTTGGCACAGAGTATACATATATATATACCCTGGTACACAGGTACATAGGGCATTTGAGTATGGTTGCTAGCAAGTGCTTTTTTATTTTTTTAAAACAAGTATGGAATAATATTAGCACACTATCATTGCAACACATAACAAGCAATTGTGAGTGTTCAGACCTAATGTACACCAATTGTATGCATGTTTGGACAAGCGTTGACAGATCTATACAGATTGTGTCAGCAGTAATGTATAGTTATTGTTTAAAAATACCAAGCAGTCTTACCATCTCTTTGGTGTGTGTCGTCAGTCAAGCTGTACTGGTAATCATCCTACTCTCACAGATGAATTTGGGAGGATAGGTTTGCATTTTCCTACCATGTAGTTGATAGCTTGACCTACTTGCAACACAGTAATAGGGGAAATACTATTGACTGAGTCTGATGATGAGAGAGAGAGGGGTGCTTGAAACTTGAGTAACTCATGGCAAGTTAACTTTAAGCCTGGGGAGGGAGAGAGAGAGATTCATTTTACTTACATTGTTTGGTGATGAGTAGATTTCAGAACTTTGTTATAAACAAAAGAACAAAGTTTGATATGGTGGTTTTTATGTGTTTTTTGTTTGGTTGGGTTTTTTAAATAATAATTTTGATGTTATAATACTTAGACAATCTCTAGTGCTTTACTAACCAAATCAAATACAGATTAGAACCCAGTGAATAAGAAATGGCCTGAGAATAAATTTGAATTGATAATTTGAGGCATGGAGTACGTTTTGTTGTTGTTACCATTTATGTCAAACGTGTGTGTTCACTTTGTATTGCATTTTTGTTTGAATGCGTTATGAATGCTAACGTGTGTGTGCGCTTTGATTTGATTTCTATCAAGATTCAGCGCCGTATAAATACTATATGTTGTTGTTATTGTGTCCTATATCTTATTCCAATAAGTCAACAATGTCATTATTGACCATTATTGTGACATTGTGACTGAATATCCTGTGACTGAATATCCCATCCCCAGTGTCCTTTTGGCAATATGTTGTGTGTGTGTGGGTGTGAGAGAGAGGAGGAATCAATATGGTGGAGTTGACATGTGCATACTAACACCCCCCTTCCCTTCATTCTTTTCATAGTTTATTTCACACACGCACGCACGTACGCACACACGCACACGCACACGCACACGCACACACACACACACACACACACACACTGATTCCAATATTTTATTTGAAAATTTATTTTCTCTTATGTTCTTCTCAAATTTTTTAAATTATTCTTGGGGGAGAAGGGTTAAACCTCTCTGGAGGCCAACAACTGTGCATTAATAAGTATAAGGCTTCCTATAATAACTGCTCTTTCCACATGCTGGGCTTCTATGGGTCAAGTAAATGTAGAAACATTAATTACGTTTTTGTGTGTGTACCTCTGCCCATCCTCAGCCTCACCCCTACCGTTTTGCTTGCTGCTTGTTAACTTTGCTGTAAAAAAAAAAAGTTCCAGTATAGAACCAGAATTGTTACTGTAGGCTGGACTAGTATAGTAACAAGGATTGAATAGCCATTTCGCCATTTCGCATCGAGCAATCACTGCTGCTTTCAGCGCGAGGCGTTGCGCACGGTGTGCAGACATTAAAACGAGAGAGAAGTATAGATTTTGTTACGATTGGGGACAGATGATGTCAGATTTCCAGTCTTGTAAAAGATTATGGACTTGGCATTTCTTCCCCTGTGTTCCACTGACCCACTAACCTACTGCCCAGAAGCCAAGCCTGTCTTCTTCTTTTGTTAGTTTTTTTCTTTGCCTCTTTTACTTTTTTGTTTTCTTTTTGTCCATGATTAGTGTACGCCCTTGCTTCTTAGCTGTGACATAGATTGTATTGAGTTCAAGGTGTGGTTGGTTTTTACTTGGGTCATGGCGAAATCCTTTTGTTTTTCTGTTTATTTGTTGTCTTCGATTGTTGAATTTCGTCCATCCTTTATTTCCACCTGCTGTACTGGTGACATTTTTGTTTTGTTTTGTGGAAAAATGGTTGTCATATGCAGTCTCTTTCTTTTTCTCTCTCCCTCTGCCTACCCACCCCTCCTCTCTCTCTCTCTCTCTGGTATGCTTGTACTTGCCCATCAAAATGGGCCTGTGGCCTAACAACAATTCACTACGCTCATTGCTCAGACTCTCCCTCTCTCTTTATCTCCTACCAACACTAATTCAGTCACAGGCATGTTAAGAAATACATGCGTGTGTGTGTGTGTGTTTGAGTGAGTGTGTGTGTGTGAATTTGTACAATACTCGCATGTGTATAACTAGTGTATGTAAAGCTTGTCATTACCAAAGGAGTACCAGTTGTTTGGGTTAAAAGCACATAATTTGCATGAATTGTGATTGTTATACATGTATGCATTTTGGGCTGCATCGGAAAGCATGGGAATCTTCACTTTCTTGCTTTCTCCCCCCCCCCCCCCCCCCCCCCCCCCACCCCACCCCTCAACATCCCCATACAGTAGCCTTCCCACTAACTGACTATAGCAATTGATTCAAACATGGATTGTGTGGCAGCTCTAGTCTTAATTGTAGATTTAACTTGATTGAGCACTGTCAAATGTGTGTGATGCACACACATGATGTTTCGGGGGGGGGGGGTAAAATACTGAGTCATGTTTTAGCTCTAATTTGAATTCAGGACTTTTTTTGTTTTGCTCACTTGTGATGTTTATTTGGGGCTGGTAATATTATTGGTCTGTTTTCACACATCCTGCTAAAGTTTTACATGTCTTCCATGAAAAGAAAAAAAGTATCACTGTCTTTACAGTGAAGGTTTGGCTTGTAACTAATGCAAGCCTGAGGATTCACTTTCTGATGGAACTAGCCTAATCAGCAAATTCTTGTTGGCCAGATAGAGGGAGGGGGGCCTCAAAAACAAGCAGTGGACCATGGCGTTCACAATCGCCTCCTTTCGTGTTCTCTGGTCAGTTTACCGCCCTTCTCATAGTGTCTGGGCCTTCTATCTGTCTGGGCCTTCGGGGATAACGAGTAGAAAGTGTGTTGAAATGGTGTAGTAGAGGAGGCGCTTGGGTGGGGTGGGTGGATGGGGCTACAGACATCTTGTAGATAGCGGGGTGTAGTATAGTGGGGAGGTAGGGTGGTGTTCAGACTGATCAAAGTGGAGGGCCAGTCACAGTGCCTGGCTCAGGTAAATTGCATAACCGCGCTGATAGTCAGCAGTCTTCTTTTACACCCAATGCCCCCTCCCTACCCCTACCCCCACCCCTCTCTCTCTCTCTCTCTCTCCCTCTCACATAACCACGGACTTATACCGTGGAGTAACTGTAAGGTAGGTGGTGATGAAGTAAAGAAAGGAAGAAGGGCTCCACCTCCTGTCTCTCTTTAGTGATACTGTCCGTTCATCCCCATCCCATTCCCCCCACCTCTTTTATCCCCTCCTACTCTACCCTCCCCAGTCCAGCGTCTGTTGTTTGTCCGTTCAGTAGCCACAGAGCTTTCCAAAATTTGGCGGGGGAAGGGGAACAACAATGAAGGGCTCTGGAGAGGTGTGGTGAGGGGGGGGGGGGGGGGGGTGAAGCTCTGTGGTCCAGTGAAAGCTATTGGTCAGTTTGGCCGAGGGGGGTCATCTTGAAGCGTGCGTGCTTGTCAGTTTGGTACAGGTGGCTGGGTTTGGCAGGCGTCCCCAGCTGGACGATTTTACTAGTAAACTGTACGTGTTAGCTGTTCAACTAAGTTAGACTGGACTGTCTTCCAACTACTAAAACCTGACCAGTTGTGCCAAAACTATGAAAACTTGATCTGTTGTGTCAAAACTACGAACTCTTGATCTGTTGTGTCAAAACTAGGAAAACTTCAGTTAGGCGGTGCCGGTTTGTGCTTATTTGTGTACACACATGTGTGGTTTTTGGTGATGGTTCAGTCACAGCAAAGTTTCTTGAGTGACCTGAGAGGAATCTGGAGAGGATTTTACGGTGGAATCACAAAGGCACAGGAAGACCAGGTAGGAAACGGACATCTCTGGCCTTCTTTGCCTTTGTGTGTGAATAGACAAATGAAGTACTAGTAAATCATACTAAATGTGTGATTTTTTGTTTGTATGTTTGTCTGTCTAAGTGAAGTGACTGCATTTACTAGAGTACCGGTACTTTTGGTTTTGCATGTTGATAGTAATAACCAAGGCGAAATAGGGGGATGGTGGTTTTTCAACTTAGAAGTGCTTTATCACACACACACACACACACACACACACACACACACACACACACACACACACACACACACACACACACACACACACACACACACACACACACACACACACACACAGAGAGAGTAGAAAGAGTTTATGAAAGCATGTGTATTTTAGGCTTCACGAGTTATATTGTGTATTATTTGATATTTTTATCGGATCATGAGACTTGGCATTTAATTTGAAATAACCTTGACTTCTAAAAAAAATAGTTTCATTGTGGCTCGCTGCCTTTCTGCGATCTGGATGACTTAAAATTAAACACTGTTTGGAATATCTAGAAGATATGCTTCTGTGAGCCTTGATGTTGGATGAACACACACTATGGAAGCCAGCAATATGTGAGTAACACACTCACATGCAAGCACTCATGAAATCAAATGAGAGAGAGAGAGACAGACAGACAGATAGATCCAGTCAAAGGAGTGTGTTAAAAGTTTTCCCATGGTCAATGTGACAGCTCCTCCCTCAGGGGGACTTTCAATGGATGTCGTCTGTGGACGCTCCCTAATGGCTCTCAACTGAACTGTGTCCCCAGACTTTTCACAGTTCTAAATGGAGAAATGTAGGAACATCTCCTGAGACAAAATCTTTGCGAGGCATTCACCCATGCATGCCGTTGCCTTGGGTTATCCAAGCTTGCCAGGTAGCTTTATAAAAGGAAACAAAATAATGGTAGGAATCTGCAATCCTGCGGTGCGTGGATTTGGAAATTTGTTAATATGTCATAAGAACATTGATTAGTAGTACTAGTAGGTGTAGTACTTAAACATTAATAAAACTTGAAAAGGTATGAGCTGTGAACTTGTACTGACAGACTGAATGTCTATGCAGTTTGCACAGATTCAGTGAGACATGTACTCACACGCTTGCGCGCACACACACGCACACGCACGCACACACGCACACACACACACACACACACACACACACACACACACACACATGCACACACACACACTCACACACACACACACACACACACACACACACACACACACACACACACACACACACTCTCTCTCTCTCTCTCTCTCTCTCTCTCTCTCTCTCTCTCTCTCTCTCTCTCTCTCTCTCTCTCTCTGTGTCTCACACACACATACACGGTGGCAGAGAACAAAACAGAGAGAGTAGAGGAAGAGAGATGGACATGGAGGGAAAGGGGTGGGGAGTAGGGGTTATTATTTTAAGAACTAGGGTCTCTTGACACGGGAGTGGGGGTGGGGGTGTAGAGTGGGCGTTGGGTAGAGGAGGCAGGGAACTTGTGTGGGTGCCCATGGTATGGCTTCCCCAGTACAACAAACACAGACAGCCCCCACAGTTCAGTTGTCACACTGTTTGACTTTCTTCTTCTTCATCGTCACACTGTTTGACTTTCAATGTTGGCCTTTTCCTCACCCTGTATGTTCAGCGTTTGACTGGACATGAAGTTGACGAGTGTTGCTGCCACTACCGCCTGTCTTCCCTAATAAGGAGTAAGGTGTTACACGATGAATTGGGTTTGGATCGACCCACTATCTATAAATGTCCCAATTTGTACCTGTTCCATGTCGGAAGATGTTAAACAGATTTTAATTACACGATGAAAACGAATCAGCACGAGGACACATTCAGATTCTCCTTTGCACATATTACAACAATAGGGAATTCCCTTTCAACTTTCAAACTTAAGTGAAAGTGTATATAAATTTGGACGCGTCAGCTTAGTCTATTTCACTTGACCGCTATGAAGATGTTATCCTTTACTAGAAGTAGAAAGACTATTATTAGCAACACTGTGTCTGATAGCAGGGCTTTCTGCCTAATTAAAGCCTAGATAGTTTAAGCCAAAAATAAAAGTGTACACTTTTGTACTCGTGTGAATTAAAAAACAAAACAAACAAAAAACCCAGCTCTTCTTCTTTCGATTATGAAATTTTACCATAGAAAGTTATCTTTGGGTAGAAGTGGGGAGGGGCCACACTCAGGAAGGTGAAGTTCTTTCACTCTCTCATTCTTGTAACTTGTTGCGTTGGCTGCTTGCAATGGCAGGTAAATTGGTACAATGGGCACCAGGCCAATTCAGCAGTGAAGTCTGAGAGGTAAGGTACATCCCCCCCCCCCAGCCAGTAGCTGTAGCCTTCCTGCATGATTAGCATTCCTCAGGCTCTGCCTGCCTCCATGATTCATCATTAACTCCCTCACCTGTCCTTTAGTTTTCCTTTTGGGGGTAGGATAGGGGTGGGGGGCTGGGAACCGGTTAAGATTTTTCTCTAACCAGGTGTATGCAGTTTAATTGTAGCATTTGTTTTAATTTTGGAGTGCTTTAGGAAAGTCAGTGTATACTGCACACTTGCTCGAGGTTAAAATCTTTAAAAGTAATCAAAATCTTTAAAATTATATCAAATTGAAACATCTGATTATGCTTACAATATGCTGGTATCGTTGTTAACACAGTGAAAGGTGCACTATTTTTGCTGAAAGGTGCACTATTTTTGCTGACTGAACTTACAAAGTGAAAAGAGTTAACAGGTGTGCGTGTGTGTATGTGTGTGTTCGCGCACATGCGTCTCTCTGTGTGTTTGTGTTTGTGTCAGTGTGTGCACATTGTACATAACTGTGGTTATGATGCATGCCCTTGGACTCAGGCAGGTTATTAGTTCCAGAGTGGGAACTATTGTGATCGGGTCTGTGTGTGTGTCTGTCTGTCTGTAAGTCGATTTTCTGAAAAACTATTGGACGGGTTTTAATCAAATTTGGTAGAGGGGTAGGCATCTTGAAAAGGAAGGTTCCTTTCAATATTCATGACTGTACTGACCTTGACCTTGAAGTTTGACCCTGAAAACCGAAAATCCTCAGCTATATTTCATTTCCAAGCTGTATGTCATGAACCAGTGAATAGAATCGCTTACAATTTGGTGTGGTAGTGCATCCCAGTGCAGGGGTGGTTCAGTAAAAATAATGTAACCATGCTGACCTTGACCTTGAGGTTTGACCTTGAATTGTTGAAAACCGAATTTTCTTCTTGTGGCCATATCTGTCACATTATTGAACTTACAATGTTCAAACCCACTTGTCTTAGTAGTGTCGTCCGTTGCAGTAGATGACTATACAGAGGCATTGTCAGCCATTCTTCAGCATGTAGACTGGAAGGTATGCAAGGAATGCTGGACTTTCATGTGACACTGTCCTGTCCACTTCTTCCACGCTTTTTCTTGTCCTTTCTTTTCTCTTGGTTTCACCTCTGTCCATCATAATAACAACTCTTTATGCCCTCTCTCCTCTCTCCATGACATGATCTGCCTAACAGTAACACAAGTCCATCATTCAGCAAATTCGCTGATCCATGCACGCGCATACAGAGAGAGAGAGAGAGAGAGAGAGAGAGAGAGAGAGTGTGTGTGTGTGTGTGTGTGTGTGTGAGTGAGTGAATGTTTCGTGGTCGCTGTCACGTAGCCTCTCCCTTTCATGATCGCTCCTGTTGAATAACGCGGACAGCCAGCGGAATTTATGGCTTTTCACGCCTGCCTGCTGGCCAGTTTTGTGGGCAAATTTAAAACTGACCCCTCTGTTCCTCCCTCCTCCATGCTACATGTACGTGCTACCAAAAAGCCTAATGTTACAAAGACTGATAACTTCGCAGCCTACAAACCTTGCAAAGAATGAAGCCAACTTTCTTACTTCCCACCTGGAAGGTGGGAAGTGTTAGTGTTGTTGTAGGCAGTGAGTGAGTCAAAGATCTTGTAGTGACTATACTAGGGGCTTTTTGAGTGAGTTCACAATGATCCCCAGCTGTAGTGTAGGTGAAAGGGTGGGAGTAAAAAACCCGGCTTCAATCAGCTGCGGAGTGCGAGCTCTTTGTATATTTAGGCTTTTTGGTGCTACTCTTTCACTGGCTTCAGTCTAATTCAGAGGCGTTCTGGTCAAGAAAATGTTTGGGGGTGAAAATAAAGTAAGTTAATGGCCTGTCCTTTTGGCCCTGGCCAAGATTCAGATTGCTATCTCTTTGATCAATAGCTGGATTGTCTGGACAAAACAAAGATACCCCTACAGATGTTAGGCATATACCATAGCTGGTTGTATAGTAAGCCAAGTTTTGGCATGGATGGACCAAACATTGTGATTCTTGTCTCTCAGGAGTAAATTCTTCGAATCCGATGTGGTTAGTGAATGGAAATCAGGTTAAACTTTGTACCGTTGAAGAGAGAGAAAGGGCTGGCGGTTATCGCCACAAAGAAAACGGCTTCTCCAGTACATAACAATTGCTGTGAAACAGTGAATCCATCCAAAGAACACAGTTGCTTGGCTGCTTTCCTTGCCTGTCTAACCAGTGCTGTTTCAGAACAGCTTGGGAACTGAAGGACTGTTAATGATCATATTATGCAGCCAGCTAGAAATTTAATAGGGGATGGGGAGGACCGATTGTGGAAAGAGAGATCAATGTTCAAAACAGTGCAATCCCGGTCATTATCTTTTTTTCCTGTGTGTGGCCTTTCTGACTCCACTTTTCCAACAGTCTTGTCTTGAAACCTTGTGTGCGCGCGCGCACGCACGGGAGAAGAGAAACCTTACGTTTCTTAAAAAGTCTGAGTGAAATGCATGAAGGCAGTCAAAATCATCTGTCCCCTTCCCAACCGAAAGGAACAAAATGAAATGACAAATAGCATTTTGATGTGAAGAAAACCCTCAGCTTCAGTTTATTTGCCGTTCTTTCAGCAACCACTCGCCCCACATACGCTCATGCCTTTGATCTGTCATTGATTCTGTGTCTCACTGTGTCAAGGTTTCTCTCTCCAGTCTCATTCTAAGTTAAGTTGAAGGCCATGAGTGCTTGCTTGTTCAGAATAATCAGCATGTTCACCTTGAAAGACACTTGTAGTTGTAGCGCCTTGAATTTGCGTAACCACTCATTTGCACGTCAAGTGCGATAGGCGCTGTTAGGTTACATACAAGTTACAACACAATTAAAAGCGTGCTGGGGACATTCTTTACGCTTATTTGGCCTATTAGCTCTGTAGAAGAAAAAAACATGCCTAGAGAAAGTTAGAATTTATAGCCTATCATTAGGCTATTGAATGCCCCCGCCCCTCTCCCCTCCCTTCTTTCTCTCTCTCAGTTTGCGTCAACGGTCGTTTTGATGTGGAGGCGACTCCAAATTTTATCACAATAGGTCTATTTCGGAAAGTCTCGCTTTTAAGCCCAGTTGATGATGCTGGTTTATTTTTTGACGACATACGGCAGGCACCAGCAAATTAGGCAGACGTGTAAATTTAATAACATGCAATAAAAACCTAACCGGGACCCAACTAAAATTGGCAGAACCAGGGCAAAAGAGATCCTGGAGTGATGGCGCAGCCCTCGACCTTTTCTGAACGTAATAAGTATAGACGTATGTGTGACGCACTCAGGAGATTTCCGAAGGTCTAGTTGCTGGAGGGGGCTTTAACTTGGAGCACACTTTCCGTTCCAGTACTGTTGGTTACGTTATTATTTTGCGGAGGCTGAACAAAAATGGGTTCGATCGTCATCATGGGCACCCAACTTGCCCAGTTAATACCCATCTTACCTATCTTTTTTATTCCAATCTTTCTTATTGTTTAGTTCGGTTTGTCTGCTCCCGGTTGTACTTTATCTACCTGTCTGTTTCTTTCTCTGCACCCACCCCTCACATTACTACCCCTGTCCACATATAAAATCTATGTGGTCTTCATTTCCATTTAAAAGTGTGTTTTTGATGTGTCAGCTAAATCTTTTCTGCTGACTTCCAACATCCCTGACTTCCTCCCACCCCCCCCTCCCCCCCCCCCCCCCCCCCCCCCCCCCCCCCCCCCCCCCCTCCCCCCCCCCCCCCCCCCCCCCCCCTCCTGTTCAATGGTTTTGATTCTGCAACTCTAATCAATTATTTGTGACAACCGCCTCTTCACTGTATTTAGTGGTTTAGTTTTAAAAAATCTATTCTTTTGGGGTTGAAGTATGTGTGTTTGTGCGGGGGTGTGAGTGTGAGGGTTTATCCGTTTTGTTCTGTTAAAAAATATCCTATCCACATCGTTTGGGGTTGAAGTATGTGTGTTTGTGCGGGTTTGTGTGTGTGTGTGTGTGTGTTTTGGCAAATGCGCGAAACGCGTATCCACCGGCCTCTCGGCGCCCGTATCTCCGGTATGTCTGGACCGATTGCCTTCGAATTTGGCAGGTAGATGACCGGAGACGGTGACTATCGATGTGCTAAACCGGAAGCGAATCGATGCAGAAACGCGCGCGATATACGCCGCTTCATCTTTTCACAAATAACTCCGCCGTTTGTTAACCGAATCGCTTCAAATTTGCTGTCAGGCTTGGTGTGGCAGGGGCGAAGCCTGGCAGCACATTTGAAGACAATCGGGAGAGCGCGTCACTCTCAGAGCAGCGCCAACGGGAAACGGGGCCTTATAACTCTGCCGTTTCTTAACCGAATCGCTTCAAATTTGCTATACTCAGCGTTACCAGTACTTGGCGTTACCGTTACTAGGCGTTACCGTTACTAGGGAGAGCGCATCACTCTCAGAACAGCGCCAACGGGAAACAGGGCCTTATAACGCCGCCTTTTCTTAACCGAATCGCTTCAAATTTGCTGTACTCAGCGTTACCAGTACCTGGCGTTAACGTTACTAGGGAGAGAGCGTCACTCTCAGAGCAGCGCCAACGGGAAACGGGGCCTTATAACTCCGCCGTTTCTTAACCGAATCGCTTCAAATTTGCTGTACTCATCGTTACCAGTACTTGGCGTTACCGTTGCTAGGCGTTACTGTTACTAGGAGTTACCGGTACTCCACGTTGCGCTAGTTACATAAGAAAGAGATAGAGTTAGTGTGGTGTGTGTGAACTTGCATCTGTCTCAAAAGGAGATGTGGAGGGGTGGGTGTATGAAAGAGGGGGGTTATCTTGCACATGAATATTATGCACTTTTCAATAAGAGCCCTAAAAATATGCCATCCAATATTTTTGTCCCTCCTCGCAGTGCAGCTTTTGGTTTTACGTTTTACTTTCATGGCCGGGAACATAGACTCTGAAGAAGGTCAGCAGTGTATTTTGAGGTTCGCGCAGTGATTCTCCTAAGTTAGAAGAACACAGGAGTGGGCTGGCAGTAACGTTGGATGGCCCCGGCTCGGCAGGTAGTTGTAGGACAAGCTATTAGCTGGCTGCATCATCGACCAGGGGACAGAAATACATCTCCCCTCAAATGCCTTCACCGCTCTTAGCCAACGGGAGGGAAATTGGAACACAGAGAGATGGAGAGAGAGAGAGGGGGGTGTTTGCTGTTAAAAAGAAGTAAAGCAAATAAAGGAAGAAAACGTGGTGTCTGTGGTCATGTCTGTGTCAAGTTGTCCTTACTAATTGCTGTCTGCAGACTGTCACAGTTGTTGCGCTCTGTATCCCCGCGGGTTATGTTTACTTTACCAATGGCTGTTGAAATGAAACTTCAAATTTCATGTAAAAAAGATTTGGACCCCTGGGTGGATGGGGGCTTTAAAAAAATTGATTTATTGTAATGTCATGCATTGTTAATGTCTCACAAAAGATTGTCGTCCGTCATCCACTTAACAGCATTCTCAATACTTAACCTACATCTGCCATATTCCTTTTATATCTGCTTTATTTTCTCTCGCCCCTTTTCCCCTATTTCTTCATTCTTTTTTAATGTCTCAGCTCCAATGTGGCTCTATGAAAATGGTATAGCATGAAAAGAGATATTTATTGTTCAGTATTGTGCAAGTAATCTTCAATGACAGAAACAAAAAGTATGTCATCATCAGTCTTGGCGCCTTCTCTTAAAATTTATAATTAAATCGATTTGTTTGGTATTTAATGAACTTATTACTGGGTCACAAAAGAGAGAAAAAGATTGAACGTTCGACTCTATCTCAGGGGTCCAGAATGGCTCATTTGATAAGGCATCATTCTGTGATCATTGGACTTCTATAATTCTGTGGTTATTGATTCAAGTTCTCATAAGTCTGTTCTTGATATCAGATACAAAGACAATTGATTCAGGTATTAAGAAACACGTATTTTCTCAATTCCTTCCCTTTGTCCCTAACATCTTTCCATTATTCCTTTTCTAGCACACTCATGTGCACGTTTAAGCACACACGCAGGTGTACAACAGATGAGAGTTTACACATACACATCTGTTTCAGGTACCACAACATGCTTTGCTGCCTTTGTCAGTCCTTTCTCGTTATTGATCTCTGCAAAAGTGATCAGTATATAAAAGTAGCATAGGAAGTCATGTGGCCTCCTCTCTGAATAACTGGGAAGAAATTGACATCACGATTAGTCACATAAATAAACACTGTTGTCTTGTTCTGCCATATTCTTTTTATATTCACCAACAGTAAATTGCGCTAAAGGTGATTAGATGCTATTACAGCTGTAGGTAGTTTAGGCATCGATAGGAGCTTACTGGTAGTATTGTGATACGTACGCCTTTGTTGTCTGGCTGTATTATTAATCTTCTCCCTTGTGTTCTGAAATCCAATTTATCCTCATTCTTTTTTTTTCTGGTTCTTCTTGGTGTCATGAATCGCTCAGTTTAGCTGAGGCTAATAGCCCATAAAACGATTCAGGGAAAAAAGTCAGGTTCACTTCTTTATAAATAAACGCGCAGACATATAAATAACTCGGAATACAATAGTCAGTAGAGATGGATGTGGAATGGCGGTTCTATAATTATATTGTGGATAATTCTGGCCTGATTCCTCCCCCTCAGTTTTTACCTAGTTGTTCATATTGATGCATCTAAGGAGGCTATTTTATTAACTGCTCGATGTTGTCTGCTAACATGCGCTTTGATTAACTGATGATAGATATGTCTGGAAATGAGTTCTATGATCACATTCACGCTCAATGTATTACCGTTTTATTTGCCAATTTCTCCCTTTTTCCCTCCTTTCTTTTCCCACACAAGTCTTCTCTCTCCGTTTCATGATTTTCTTCTGCAGTGTTTCCCCCTTTGTTTTTTTAACCAATTTGGTCTGTAAACTGTCTAAATGCATCTCTCTCTCTCTCTCTCTCTCTCTCTCTCTCTCTCTCTCTCTCTCTCTCTCTCTCTCTCTCTCTCTCTCTCTCTCTCTCTCTCTCTCTCTCTCTCTCTCTCCTCCCTCCCTCTCTCTCTCTCCCTCCCTCCCCTCTCTCTCTCTCTCCCTCTCTCCCTCCCTCTCCCTCTCCCTCCCTCCCTCCCTCCCTCTCTCCCCTCCCTCCCCCTCCCCTCCCCCCTCTCTCTCTCTCTCTCTCTCTCTCTCTCTCTCTCTCTCTCTCTCTCTCTCTCTCTCTCTCTCTCTCTCTCTCTCTCACACATGTGTGCATATATGACAGTATGCCGCTGCGCATTCACACACACACATGCGCGCGCGCACAGACAAGAGAGAACAGGTAAAGATAGAGAGAGTCAGAGGGTGAGAATTTTTTAGAAACAGAAACGAGAGAGAGAGAGAGCAATCTAAGATTCTACTCGTGCAATGAATGTAAACCTATCACTCAGGACCATGTTGTATGATGGCAATTATTGATTTTCGTTGTGCGAAAAGTTGGCTGTGTACATCTACACTTATTGATCTTACACTGTTGGAAGCTGTGCTAATGTGGAGAGGCTTTGTGAGGATGTGTTAGAAATTATGAACAAAGAAAATTGAACGAAATAAGGTAATTAAAATCCAGCCCGCCCTCTTCCCTCCCCCCCCCCCCCCCCCCCCCCCCCCCCCACCCCCCCACCCCCCCCCCCCCCCCCCCCCCCCCCCCCCCCACTCCCTTCTGTGATGAGTATAACAAAGTATACTTTGATAATTTATACTGCTCCAAAGATACGTAGTTTTTTGTGTTTAGATAATTTTGATAAAAAACCCAAAAAACAATTGTGTCCTACTGTTTTTGAATCGGCTAAGTCCTGATCACCTTAACCCTTTCAACGCCAGCCATTTTTAGCATCAAACTTACCTGGGAGTAGAAAAGTTTTCAACACTGGGGATTCCTTTTTTGGGATGTGTAACATTAGGCTTATCCTTATCTCCTAGAATAAAGAAGAAAGGTAATTGTATAACAGACCCTTTAAATGCGTTTTAGTGTGGTGCTGAGCAGCTACGCTGGTGATGAAAGGATTAAGCTTTTCCCTAACCTGAAGACATTCTTGTTTTATAATGTTTTGTTATTTTAAAAAGAGATTCTTCTTATTCTTCCTTAATCACATTTTATAAACTGCTGCTGAGTTAGTGCCCACACACTTTAAGTCCAGAAAATCCAAGTGTGCGCGCGTGTGTGTGTCACGTGCACGCGCGTATGTAAACTGTATGTGTGTGTGTCATAGTGCACGTGTGTGACTGACAGTCTGAGACTGCGCTTTGGAAGTGAAGTTCAAACCTTTTCGTTTTGTCCTGCCGCTGTTTTGGAAAAGGAAAAGAGTGACTGAATAGCGTTTGTACTGTCTAACCTTAGTCGATTATGGCATTGACCTTTTTCCAATCCTTCTCCCTATGGACTCCCCCTTCCTCCACCCTCCCCTGCTTTTTACCCGTATCTTCCCCTGTTGGTTTCTTGTTCATTGTATGCTTGGTCCTCAGAATCATATTGATCATGCAGTCTTAAACGTTTAAGACAATGAAGGTTGGCAAGACATTTGATATCGCTTGTGGAATTACAGGTTTATAAAGTGTGCTTTTTGTGATGGCAATGAAAAAGCTCAACTTTCTCTCTCTCTCTCTCTCTCTCTCTCTCTCTCTCTCTCTCTCTCTCTCTCCTCTCTCTCTCTCTCTCTCTCTCTCTCTCTCTCTCTCTCTCTCTCTCTCTCTCTCTCTCTCTCTCTCTCTCTCTCTCTCTCTCTCTCTCTCTCTCTCTCTCTCTCTCTCTCTCTCTCTCTCTCTCTCCTCTCTCTCTCTCTCTCTCTCCCTCCCCCCTTGAATGAAGGTGAGTTTAGCGTCCAATTAGGCGTCGCCTCTCTCATTATTGTTATTATGGGATAGGCCTAGCAGATGTTCAGTGCACGGCACAGTCTTTGTGTTCTAATGAAAGATGGTGGTTGTGGTGATGGTTGGTAGTGCTCGTGTTGGGTAGCATTTTTATGATGATCCCTCGGGGCTTGGAGAGAGAGAGAGAGAGAGAGAGAGAGAGAGAGAGAGAGAGAGAGAGATGTTAGATGAAACAGTGCTTTTATGTGACATATATTTATGCTACTACATGGAGTTCTGAAGAATGTTAATTTTTACAGATCTGAGACCATAACAGGATTAACCTAACTTAAACAAACTAATTTACATTCAGAACACCATTATTCATTGTGGTATCCATGCGTGTGAGTACAAAGAAACAATCACCAGCTTGTCTTTCTGTCTGTCTGTCTGACTGAGTCTCTCTCTCTCTCTCTCTCTCTCTCTCTCTCTCTCTCTCTCTCTCTCTCTCTCTCTCTCTCTCTCTCTCTCTCTCTCTCTCTCTCTCTCCACATTTGATTGGTCATATTTAATAGGTAAACTAATTCCTTTTCCATTATATAAACTGTGAGCACTGCTCGTGCGCATGCGTTTTTGCGTGCGCGCGCATGTGTATGTAATATAACAGTAAGTGCGCCCGTGTGTGAACGTTTTCGTGTGCGTACGTGAACGCTTGACAATTGTGCGTGCATGCCTACGTGCAGAATGCGTGAGCGCGCGTGCGCGCAGCCTTGATGGCGGGCGGCTGGTGGTATAGTGAGTGATGAAGGGGTGCCGCCTATGATATTGATCCGCTCCTGTCCCGGGGTTCGTTCAGTGAGGGCTGCTGCCCTTCATTTCAAACTTCACTGTTATCTAGCCTTTGTGCTTCTGTTCCATTGCATTCCTTTCTCCTCTCCTCTCCCTTGCTTCATGTTTTGCCGTACAGCCGCAGGGGCCAGAAAAGTCTGTCTGTCTGTCTCTGTTCTGTGGCTTTTGGAATTATCGGAGTTTCATTGTATCGGTGAAGGGTGTGGTAAGGTGGCGTAGGGTGTGGCGAGGGTAGGGGGTGGATGGAGAAGGTGGTGTTCGTTGATGGATGATATTAAGGTCTTCGTTCTCTCCCCGGGGAGGTGTTCTGTTTACTATGTTTGTTGCGTCATCTTGTAAACACTGGTGTGTATAAGACTATGTTTGTTGTGTCATCTTGTAAACACTGGTGTGTGTAAGACTGTGTTTGTTGCTTCGTCTTGTAAAAAAAATGGTGTATAACTTTGTAAGACACATATTCAAGAGAACGTGTGCATGTGAGGGGCTAGTCTGTGGTATGGGAGAGATACAGGCCTGTCGCTTTGTGTACACCTATATTTTGTTGGTCTTCACCCCCCCTCTCTCTCTCTCTCTCTCTCTCTCTCTCTCTCTCTCTCTCTCTCTCTCTCTCTCTCTCTCTCTCTCTCTCTCTCTCCCCCTCGCTCTCTATGTGTGTGTGTGTTTGAGCTTACCTTATTCTGTTTCAGCTATTAGCCAGAGAGCATGTTATCGCACAAACAAGCATGCGAGTCCCTTAATTGCTGAACTACACATAAACCCACGTACAGACGGGTTGTTGCCGGATAGTTTATGTGCAGAACGCAGACAAATCCTCCTATCCCTGATTACTCAGCAACCACTGCTAGTGTGACGTGCTGGAATGCAAAGTATGCTGTAAATGTTCAGGTAAATCTGTGTAACTCGAAGTTCTATGGTGGTGATGCTTATAAAGGCTTAGATGCTTAGATGCATTCCTGTCCTATCAGTGCAAAAGGCTCGCACGTGCACACTTGCATGATACATTCATGCATATATTATGCATACACTCGAATTGTAATTTCTCGTCATATTTTGGATAGTCCATGGCAATGAGAGACTTAGTGCGATTTTTCTCACGCCAGAGGGCATGACGCTCTGTGGGGCTAATCGTCTCTATATTATTAGTTGGGGATAAAGAAAGAGAGAGAGACAGTGAGTGGTCCTACCATCACTTTCTCTCACTACGCCCAAGTAAGAAAATCGCGTGATAAGCCCCTAGTGCATTGACTGCCCTCTGGCGTGAAAAATATCGCCATAGGTTGACCATTGGCATACAATGTATGCTGACAGAATCACGCCGTGTTTTTTTTTATTATAAGTTTTCCCGCTTTTTATTTGACAAACATTTTGGTTGAAAAGAGGCCACAACACGGCGATCAATGCAGTCGGGGAGTCCCGTGAAATACTAGGCGATTGGCTCAGCAGCCACTGAACTTGCCGGCTACCGTAAAGCTTTGTGCAGCATCCGATGGGAAAGGGGGGGGGGGGGGGGGGGGGGGCAAGGACAGGAGGAGAATGGGAAGCTACTGGGTAAAGAGAGAGGGAGAGAGACTGCAGCGAGTAGTGAATTGGATGAAGAGAGACTGGTGGAAGAAGAAGATTGGTGTTGGTTTTGGTAATCCGGGGGCCGGGTGAGAGTTGAGGGGGTTGGCCGGAGGTCATGGAAGAGAGTGTGTTGTGAGAGGGGGTCCCCCCAAAAAGTACAGGTTGTGGAAGGTGTTATGCAGGCAGCAAGGCAATGTTAGCGTGTAGGTGCTGACAGGCACGGAGACCAATACAAGCCTGGCAGCTAGCTACCAGCACGACCACTGATTGAGAGGGCTTGCTTGACCAGTGAAGTTATGTCAGTGAAAGACTGGGCTGCGGATGGCAGGAAGACAGACAATCTGCCCAAACTTTAGAGATTGGTGTTGGGGATTTCTCCCGAGGATGTTGCAAAGAAGGCCAAAGGAGTAGACAGCGTGTGACCTTATTTTACCGAGTGGGTGGATTTATTTAGTTGCGTGCACGGTTTGTTTTGGTTTGCAGTCTACTACTACTGCGGGTACTACTTGGAAGGCCTCTGTAGTGAAATTCCTCTCCCGTGTTTTGTGTGGTGCGTGCGCCGCCGCAGCCGCCGTCTGGGCCGATGAAACGCCTCCTCCGCCCTCAATACAAGATCCTGACGACAATCTGCTCTGACCCCGATTGTAGGGCATGGGTTGGGGGAGGTGGTGGGAAGAAAAAACAACAACCGTTTGACCTACCTCCAAACTGGAACGACTAGGTTCCTGTATGATGCTCTATATTAGTAACGTAGCAGCAGGACCGATCTGGAAATTTAATCAAGACAAATTTGGCAAGGAAAGGGGTTCCAAAACTGGAATCGGAACAAACGGAACAGTGAGAAAGAGCGGATAGTTGTGTGGCATTCATGGAGTGCGTTGACCTCAGCTACTGATTTTGTGTGTGCATAGTGGAGGGGGGTAGGCCTAGACACCACTGAAGGGGGCGGAGCGCTGAAGAAAGAAAGAGGACAAGGCCTTTGGTTTCAGGTCATTGGGTCTGTCTGTTCAGGATAGAAACCTTTTTTTTTTTATAGCTCTTATGAAACTTAACTGTATTAGGATGACTTCTTAATTTTCTTTCGCTTGACTGTGTAAACTCCATCCTTGGTAAATTTGTTTTAAAAACCTTCAAAAGTGCAGGCTATGACTTCTGAAAGATGGAGATTCTAAGAAATAGAATGATGTTCTAAAGGAATATTGATGAACCTAATGATCGCAGTTCATATACTACCATTTCCCACGAGGTCGTCCGTTTGGTGAAATAAGACTGCCTGTTTGGAAACAAGAAGTCAGTTCGAATATTCTTCGTTGGATATTGCAGTTTGTAATGGCGTGAAGTGTGCTGCGCTGGCTTGGTATATTATGAACTTTCCTTGGATTTATCGACCGTGTTGTTCTCTTTTAGGCGAATGTCTTATGGACTTTACCCATGAGGACCAGCTCAGTGTTAGAAAGTGTGTTGTTGTGCATTGCGATTGTGTTCCAAACGTGCACAGGTGTGCCTTGCAGCAGATCCTAGCAGTCCTCTGGATACCTCTCCATCTGATTCACCCTACTTCACCAGCGGGACCGGTAAGTTGACAAGTGTTTGCACAATCATGGAGCCAAACAAGCACCTGTAGGTGTGAACTTGGTACAGCCAAACATTTCCTTTATCCGATAGTAGTCACTGAGAATGTGAATGATCGACTTCGTAAAACTTGTAGGGAAATAGACTGAAGCTGTGAAAGAGAGGAAATATAATGTTGGTGGTAATAACATTTGTCTTAAAACTCTTCAATGTGTGCACGGAATACAGCTGTAAAACTGTCGCTTTAGATATAGTAGTGCAACGAGCAGTATGAAGAGGCAAACAATCCTGTCTATCACTCTTCTTCTTTTCCAACGGAAATTGCTTGCCGTTTCTAAGGCCGCGTTTTATTGCCATGGATATCGTTCTCTTAGTCAATAGACGGCATCAGCAATGATGACCTCATAACAAAATAATCTAACGCACAAGCTAAAGAAAGAATAAGAAAAGAAAACTAGAGAAAGTGGGTCATTCGGAAATGACGTAGACAGTTTATGAATGAATGAAACATAGGGGAGGAAGGATCGGGTTCAGTTCCAAGTCTGACTGTTGTTTGGTTTGTTAGATTTGTTTGTCTCGCCCTTATCTCAATCTCACTCTCGCCCACTCAATCCATTCATTATTGATGGAGAAACGACCGGTTCTCTTTGTGTGAGCATGAGTTTTGCGTCACACGACGTGCAATATACACACGCACGCATGTACACATGTGCGCACACGTACGCACATGAGACATGCGTATGGTACTCAAACAAATGTCATGCACGTGGGGGACACACACACACGCACGCACACACACACACACACACACATATATATATATATATGTACACACGCGCGCGCGCGCACGCACACTCACATTCTGGACAGGACATACATCATGCACACAATAATCGTCATTATCTCACTTTGTCTCTCTTTCTGTCTCGCACGCGCGCACGTGCACACACATAGTTATTTCGTTTTTGTTGTTTTCATATTATTCTCCTTTACTCTTATTGTCAACGTGTTGATTAGCTGAGGCAACGCCCACAGGAAGTTGATGTCGATGCTCATTATCAGTCAGGAGTTGTGGACGTAAGCATTGGCAAAATCAGTTACAATAGAAGTCACACGCCCACCCTAGGTGAACAGTACGGAGACAGTATTGAACACTTCATTATTTGTATTCCACCAGAACTACACTGTTATCAACCAATCAAAACGCTTCGGGTTAAAAACTAAAGACAGTTTTTGTTGTTGTTTGTTTTGCATCATAATTTGTTTTTACTAGTGTACAACTGTCTTTTGATAGCAGATCGTTTATTTCTCTTTGAGCCTTAGCAGCATGAAAGTTTCTTCGTAACAAGTTTGAATAGAATGAGACAGTTCCAGTCGTAACTCTCTCTCTCTCTCTCTCTCTCTCTCTCTCTCTCTCTCTCTCTCTCTCTCTCTCTCTCTCTCTCTCTCTCTCTCTCTCTCTCTCTCTCTCTCTCTCTCTCTCTCTCTCTCTCTCTCTCTCTCTCTCTCTCTCTCTCTCTCTCTCTCTCTCTCTCTCTCTCTCTTCTCTCTCTCTCTCTCTCTCTCTCCTCTCTCTCCTCTCTCTCTCTCTCTCTCTCTCTCTCTCTCTCTCTCTCTCTCTCTCTCTCTCTCTCTCTCTCTCTCTCTCTCTCTCTCTCTCTTCTCTCTCTCTCTCCTCTCTCTCTCTCTCTCTCTCTCTCTCTCTCTCTCTCTCTCTCTCTCTCTCTCTCTCTCTCTCTCTCTCTCTCTCTCTCTCTCTCTCTCTCTCTCTCACACACACACACACACACACACACACACACACACACACACACACACACACAGAGAGAGAGAGAGAAGGGGGTGGATGGGTGGGTATGCGTATGCGCGCGTATGTGTTGTTTCCATCCACAAAGTCAAAAGACTTAGTCATTTATTTGTCACAAGACTTGCAAGACTGTGTGTATTCTAATCATTGTAATCAACCGTCCATCGAATTTCAACGAGAAGTCCTTACTGCGTGAGATAACGTGCAACAATGTTTTCCATACCTGATACGTGTCTGTCACTTTGTGGCTGGCCGTACCTACAAAGTACAACAGCACGTGCGTCGACACTCTCGTGTTTTCATGGACTTTGTGGGTCGTTGAATAGTCAGTTTGAGGGGAGTAGGAAGGTGAATGACCTCCGCAAAGAACGATACTGTGCTGGTTAGGGGGAAGAAGACCAGAATAGTACTTTAGCCGTTATTCATGTCCGGTCGAGGGCACGTGAGTGTCTTGATGCAGTGATTACAATGTGTGTGTGTGTGTGTGTACATTTGCATTTGTGTGTTCGTTAAAAGTAAGATTCTCTTATTTTTTTAGGCACGTGAGTGTCTTGATGCAGTGATTACAATGTGTGTGTGTGTGTACATTTATTTGCATTTGTGTGTTCGTTAAAAGTAAGACATTCTCTTATTTTTCACGACTTAAAATAAGAAAAAAAGAAACATTAGATGAACGCTGTGGCTTGCTAAGCAGTTGCAGTTGTTTAAAGGTCTAACTACACTGGTATATACGATCCGATTGTCACTGTGACATTTTTAGGCACGATTCTCGTGAAAGTCTACTGTCTAAATGAATCTGATAAAATCCTACTAGTTATGTTCACTATTCTTGTAGTACCCCGTACACGAATATTCTGATGAAATATTTTTGTGTCCGACATTTTATTTGATTCTCATTTTTAGACGGAAGTATTTCACGTAAATCACGACTCACAGACATCGTCACAATCGGATCGTATTGGGGTCAAATGGTATGCAGTGTGGCTGGCCCATAAGGGGTCTGTGCCATCAATTGTACAGCACCTGTAGCTATCACTGATGTTTGTTTCAGTGCCTTGCCATCGTCCAAGATTTACTATAGAGATTGTCTGATGAGGAGATAGATTTGCTCCCACATCTTGACCTTTACCCCTATCTATATTGATATCTCAAATTACCCCCTCTCTTCTTTTCTTAATTTCTCAGCCCCCATAAACATGTTTTTCTGTAAAGACACAAGCATTGCCGTGTTTTGTTGTTTTGGTGAAAGCGCTACTGTTGAGGAAACGATATAGTTTTCGTAGTAATTAGCATCTAGGCTTGTTACTTTGATAATGCACGTGAGCATGCTGCATAGTGCATGGAAACAATAATGAAAAGTTAATTAATTGTCAGAAGTGTTTTTTTCTTTTTGATTGAACATTTATGCGTACTTTCATTCATGGTTTGAAGATAAATAAATTCTGTTTATTTTTTTATTTTATATACATTTACAGTTGAGTGTTTTATGTATAGTAGTACAGATTGCACTGTACCCTTAAGTACTTGAAAGTCGACGATGTGAGCCTTTCCTTGCTCTTTAAGTTTCTTACACAACGTTGATTTGGAAAATGGAATGAACAAGCTGGTAGCGACTAGCAACGTGCTGTGATTGAGAAAACCGTGCGTTTGTGCGCCCAGTCAGTGTAAATGGGGCCGGCCGGTCGGATAGGAAGGAGGGGGTTGTTGAGTGGAAGGGATAAAGTATTGATCTGCTGGGTGCTGGTATGGTGACTTGGAAGCTGGATCGTTCAGTTCTGCCTACACCCCCTACCCCTACCCCCCTGTAACAGCCAGCCACCCCCCCCCCCCCCCCCCCCCCCCCCCCCCCCCCCCCCCATTCACTGCCCTGACCCGTCCTTGACTGACAACCTGTTCTCCATATAGAGACGCCCCCCTCCACCCGAACCCTTCTTTCTCTTTGGTCTTCCCCTTTCAGTTGTACTCTTTACTTCTCTTCCAACCACTTCTGTCCTCTTGCCCAATTCATGGGCTAATTTTAGATCTACTCTACCACCTCCCCAATTCTCTTTTTACTTCGCGACCTCTTTTCTGAGTAGTACCCCCAAAAAAAATGTAGATAGAGGGGAAAGGATTCTCCTACCATACGTTGTCTGGGATGTACACGGTGCTATTTTCTGTATTTCAAAGACTGGAATAGAAGGGAAACCTTTGTGTCTGTCACGCCTTGATGACCCTTAATTCCCCCCTCCCCCCCCATCGCCCCCCCCCCTTATCTTCTTTTCCCTTTCCTCTTTATGTATATGCTCACCCCACCCACACCCGTTGTCTACATTTTTTTCTGGATCGGAGGGGAAAAGTGCTGAGCACGTGGTGCTGAGTGTGGTATGGCTCGTGGCTGGTGAGGGCAGAGGTCAATGACCGAGTGGATGATAACTTCTTCTGAGGAGGAAGGTTGGGGGAAAAAAGGAAAGGGAAACCTAACGCTTCTCCTCCCACCTCACCTCCCCGCCTTATGATACCTCTCCCTCCTTGGGGAAATAGACTAGCAGAAAAGTACAATCATATAATTTTTATGGCAATACTGAATCGTGGTTTCCTTGCGTAATTTTGTATTTCATTTTACATGTGTTGCACGTGTGCAACAGGCGTTTCTTTTTCGATTTTTCTTTTTAAGAAATAATAAAAAACAAAGACAATTCGTCGAGAACAGTTTTGTCACTCATGTTTTTGTTCGTTTGTACATTTTCATATTTTCATTGCACACACAATCTCTCTCTCTCTCTCTCTCTCTCTCTCTCTCTCTCTCTCTCTCTCTCTCTCTCTCTCTCTCTCTCTCTCTCTCTCTCTCTCTCTCTCTCTCTCTCTCTCTCTCTCTCTCACACACACACACACACACACACACACACACACACACACACACACACACACACTGCTATGCAGAAAATCCACAAGAAAGACAAGTGAGGGAGAAGGGTGGGTGGACCTCAGAACTTTGAGAAACGTGCGTAGCAATAATTATTATTATTATTACAGTTCTTATATAGCCATGATTTAGCAGGAGTTGATGGATGGGGGGAGCGCAGATACTGTATACAAAGAACATGAAAAAAACCCAAACCAATGACACCAATATGTCCTGTTTTGAATGATTCTTGCAGTGTAAATCGTTGCTTTCCCCTTCATTGTCGTGGAGTTGAGGGTGGAGTGTGAAGAAGAGAAGAAGGGGGGGGGGGGGGCGAATCAAGAGGCAGGATTATCGTTTTGCTGTCCCCTTCCTCCATCTATTCTTCCTCCCATAGCTACCACACTCATATTCCGTCTCTGACGTGACTGGGATGTGACGTGACGCCATGTCTGACATTTTCTGGCACTCCGAGCAACGACCACGACAACAACCGGGTTTCTCGCGTACTTGCCAGCACCGAGGTTGTGTGCTTGAGGGGCAAAAGAGAGAAAAGAGAACGAAAGGAAGAAAGGAAGTCTTCTGGGTCACCCACTACCACCTCCACTCCTTTTTAATGCTCGGTGGCCTAGCAGCATGCAGCCACGGGGTTCAAGCGACTGAAAAAATCATTAAAACTCTGGAAAAGAGGAAAAGAAAAGACAACTGCATTGGAAGGGATGGGGTGGGGTGAGGGGCTGTGGTAGAAAGGGTGTGTGAGTTGAGAGGAGAGAGAGAGAGAGAGAGAGAGAGAGAGAGAGAGAGAGAGAGAGAGAGAGAGCACAAGGGTGTGGTGATGTGGATGTTTGCAGTTAAGGTATAAAAAAGAATTTGAGTGTGGAGTTGATCATTATGTTGAGTGAGAGAATTGATTAAATTCTTGGAAGCTTAGGGAGGAGAGCTCGAGAGAACAACTATAAGGAGAGAGAGAGAGAGAGA